>JAHRHZ010000018.1:52106528-52132667 GCA_024137785.1 Ginglymostoma cirratum | reverse complement strand
CTCTCCCTATTTATTTCAGAACCCTCTTCCCCTCCCCCATTTCTGATGAAGGGTTTAGGCCCGAAACGTCAAGTTTTCCTGCTCCTATGATGCTGCTTGACCTGCTGTGTTCATCCAGCCCCATGCTTGTTATCTCGAATTCTCCAGCATCTGCAGTACCTTTTATATCAAATGTATACATCTGACAGCTTTTCACCAAATGCTTGCATGGGACAAGGGCACCACCACAAAAAATGACTTTGGGATGAACTCTTCATAGGCAGACACATCATACAACATTTCATTGATTTACATCAACTTCAGCTCCTTGGTGCTAGTGAACCACCTTTCAGTCAGAACTCTTTAACTTCTAAATTTACCCATATGTTCTTCTTAATAGCAGTGCATATGGGCAATCATAGCACTGGAGATTGACATCTCTATCGGAGTATATCAGTGTACAGAAAATACTTGTAATGCTCATGTAGCTAATGCCACTTCATTGGTCCCTCCTCCTGCAGGAGAAAAATGCACATAATCAGTGTCAATCTCTTTTGAATAGGCAGTGGAGCCAATGGGACAGCAAGGAGAACATGCCTTTGCTGAAAGGGAGTATGAATATATACAGCCTGCTTGTGAGAGAGCCTCTGAATTGCTACTCACAGCTGTACATTAAGCACCAATGTCTTAATAAAAGCTTTGGTAAGGGTGGCAGCTTGGGACATTTTAAAAAAAAAAAAATCTTTTGTTTCTCTATGCATCCTCTGAATCCCAGTCCTAAGCCAGGATCAAAATAAGGAAAGTCCCATCTTGTGAACACAACTCTGCCAGCACCTTTATCGCACACCTCTGAGGAGGAACAATCTCAAATCTCAGAGGAAGCATATTCAAAGCCTGCCTTCTCACTGTCTGTCTGTGCAGAGACATTCAGCTCTGTGAGTGATCGATCTAGAATAGGCTTGGGGTTACATTCTGGTGACATAGGCCTGCAACTACAGGAGGAAGAGATGGCTGACACTTGGAGGATTAATGAAGAGTAGAGGACCAAATGAAATGAGACCCTGGGCAGAATCTTGTGTTTCTGAGATGCAGTGTAGAAGTGGACCTAAAGGTGGAAGGTAATTCCATTGGGTAGCAGGCCAAGTTTTCTGAAAAGATTTATGTTTTTGTCAACTCATTGCATATTCTTGTGTGGGTAAACTCCAAATATAGTGAACAAGTAAGTAAGGCCACCATGCTGAGTCCAGTATCTGTGAACCTATGGTCTGGGCCATTAATGTTTTGATGAACATACACAGGCAAGCTGGGAAATGTATGGCAGAAGTGCCAGAGATCATGCACAACCTGGGGCAAAGGGCAGTGGAGTCTGACATTGAGGCACTGGCATGTGAGTGCATGGCTGTCTCCATGGACAGGGTGTCAGCTGCAATGGAGAGCCAGGTCCAACACAACGATCAGTTGTGCATATCTCCTGGAAATGTACATTGGCCTTCACTGTATTGCTAAAACCAGAATGCATCACTCACTGGCTAGGTAAGAGTGGGTCGAGGGACTTTGCCCTCCCTCCAGGTTTCGCATCCCCTCAAGGGGCGAGTTAGGTGCTATTGTACACCAACAGGGCAATAGAATGACAGGCAGCTGCCCAGGTATTGGCATCTCTGGACACTCCAGAGGTGCCCTGCTCCATCAACTCTCCTCTGCCAGGGGCCCAATTGCCTCTATTGGGTCAGGCCAAGGGAGTTGCACCTGCACCCCTTTAGGCCCAGGCCCAGGCCCAACAGAGGATACCCACCAAAGTCATTTGTGACAAGGCGGCAAAGAAGTCAGCAGCCTGCTGCTGAATTGAAACTAAGACACAGTAGTAGAAAGAGAGGGATTAAAGAACATTTAAGTTGCTTTGGTTGCACAGTTGCCAAATTTTGTGCAATGCACTTGAAACAAGTTTAACACATTGACCACAACAGCCTTGTGGTCTTTTTTAATCTTTTGTGACTTCTGACTATTTACATTATTGAGGGACAGTGATCAGCCCAGATGCTTATATGCACATCATGTGCGGTGGTGCAAAGAGTACTGAGGCTGTCATTCTCTACTGCCCTCAGGGAAGAACATAATCTCAGGAAAGCAGATATTTAACAAATGATGTGGGGACTCAACCAGTATAGTGTAGTCCCTTTACGATGCAACGATAGATGAATGGCCCTTGTGAACGAAGGTTTGAGTCAGATAAGCACAGCCAGGATGTCTGCATTACTCCAAACTGGCCCTGACTAGAAAACCGAACCAGGAGGCTAATGGTGCAAAGATAGTAAAATCACTTACCATCCATTTACAGTGCTAAACAAAGTAGCTTTATGTTTAAAGTTTTATAAACCAAGTATTAATTCTCTTGATGGCAGGAATTCCTCTGCGCCAGATTTGGCTCATCATTCTGAGTGTCCACAATTGAATAGTAGACCAAAAGAAATGTGACAATGGTGGAAACTTGTTTTATGAGACTAAGTGTTGGGCATGGGCCTGTATTTAAAATATGTATCTGCCTTGTCTCATTGATGTCCTAACTTCCTCAACATCATCATTGGCTCCCTCAGAATCTCCACCAGACTCTCCTCCTTCCTTGTCTGAGGAAGAGTCCACCTTCCTCCTTTTTTAAACGCTCTGCCATACAGCTAGTTGTGAAAGGTGCAGGAAATAGTCACTGATCTGGAGTTTGGTAAGTACTGGAGTACTCCCTCTAAGTGGTCCAGACGATGGAAGTGTATCTTCAGTGACCAATTATCTGTTCAGTAATGACCCTAGTGGATACGTGTGCATCATCTGTCTGAGACTTTCACACTGGTGTCATTAACTGTACCTTCTAAGGTGCTCCATGTCACTCATGAGCCAGACCTGCAGGTGATTCAGAGGAGTGAACATTTGTGGAATCTGGGTGTTGTGATACTTCCCTGGATAGTGGGTGTACACCTGTGCGAAATATTGCCTGTGGTCACAAATGAGCTCGACATTGAGGGAGTAAAATCCCTTTGTATTCAAGAATCTAGCTGGATGGTGATGTAGAGCTCGGACTGCCACACATGTATACTCTGTGGCCCCTGTATTCTTGAGGGATAACTGAAATCCCACAGCTTGAGCAACTTGGCTGCCTGGGTCCCTGATGAACCAGACAAGCTATTGTTTTCTTGTACAGGGTAATGGTATACTCACAAGTGCACTTATGGGCTACCAGTTTGAAGATGTTGCATCTGTCTGCAGTTGAGGATTGGCTGGGGGATTCAGTATTACTGATTTCCAATGCCGCAAACTGTACCACTGCCTCACAAGCTGCATGGATGCAGATCTGTCTGAAGGAGGTGCCAGATGTTGGTGATGGCTTCCTTAGTCAGTCATAGGCATCTCCAGCATTGCCTTTTACATGTCTGCAATCAGCTGCAATGCTTCTGTCCATCCTATCTTGGTAGTTGTTTGACAGTGCTGAAGATCATGGACCCACTCTTCATGCACTGCTTCTTTGTCCATAGCTATGGCCAACAGAGCCTCATGTCTCTGGTTCTGTTAGTGGTGTTCATCTCTGTCCACTCCTTGATTTGTCTCAACCATTGTAAAGTTAACATAACCTCTGGGTCAAGTTGGTCAAACATCTGGCATGGAAGTACTGATCTGTGAAGAAATATCAGGAATGAGATTAATGTTTTCTATTTGAGATTTATGACGTAGTCAGTCTAATCTTTTGAAGCCTGGTTAGACTGCTCATATACAGGGTGAAAGCCAGCCCTACAGCCATCTCTGCGTGGTGAGGTACATTCTCCATGGCCAATAAAGGGTTTTCCCCTTTCCCAATGTTCAAGATATTTTGTCACCGTGATCTTTACATTGAGCTAATTGCCACATACATGGAAAACAATTTGACTCTTAGTGACCATCATTATCCACTGTGACCCAGCCCTACAACCATGACCTCTGGAGTGTGCATAATGGTTTCATCTGTGTCCTTAATTTTCAGATATACTGACCTTTAAATGTTCCTCTGTGGCTGAATGTAGAATAACGACCCCCAGAACCATCAGTAACATTGATAATTCTTCAGTCTCTTTCTTGTCAAAGATTAATTAATGATAGGACATGATTGTGATGTTTCAGTTTGGAGCTGAAAGGATCTAATTACATTTATTCTACTTCTCTTTGGTGTAAAGCCTTAGCTGAGTGCTCACGCCATATTATTTTGCAGTTTATTTTCAATTGCCCCAGCGTTGTGCAGGAGGAAGTGCAAAAGGATCTGGAGCTCATTCTACTTGTACTGCTCATTTTCTGAGAAGCCTTCTATTGAAAAATGATTTTGAGAAAGATGGTGGTTCTACACTTTCCATTTGACTCTCCCCCTCTATTCTACCCCTTTTGGAATACACATTTCCCCTATCATTATAGATGACATTTCCCTCTGGAGAAGGAAATCTCTGGAGCCCCCATCCTCTTCTCCCTCATGATTATCAGTCCTTTCACTTTTCCCCTTGATTTTAACTGCTCTTCCCCAACTACACTTTCTTTCAGATCTCCATAGCCAGTCTCCTCTTTATTCTTTATTCTTATTCCTTATTCAATTCACCTGTTTGTTCACGCTCACCATACCTAATTACCTCCTTGTGTTCTCCACCGTTTATATGTAGCTCCTGTCCTTTTGTGTTCCCCTTGCCCTTCCCACCATGACTCTCCCCTCTGCATTCCAGTTTGCTCCTCCATCTCCCAGGATCTTGCCAGTGTTCCTCATGCTCACACCCTTAAGTTCCATACCCTAAGACTCTTTACACCTAGTTTACCTTTTTCTGATTCCTGTCTGTTCATCCGACTTCTCATTTCAGAACCCTTTTCAGTTGAGCCCCTTTTGTCTGCCCCAGTCAGGTTTTCTGGCGCTGGCCAATGCGGCTGTCTCACCTTGGGTAGACTGGTGGGTCTGGTCAGTCTTCAACCCTTAAACATTGTAAAGGGTTAACTACAGTAAGCAAAATCACATATAATCAAGACTTCTCGTAGGCTGGTAGACCCTTGAGGCTGCACCCCTTACACTGTAAATGTTTAGATGGATGAAAGGCTTGATTATGAAATAACCAAGTAATGGAAGTTGTTTGTACTCATGGAACTTGGAAGAAACCTCCCCCTTCAGGCACTCTTCTTATTTTGAAATATATAGTCAGATGCATGAACACACGTATTTTATGTTTTTGCTTAACAACACTGTACCAATGAATATAATTCCACTGCGCTTGATGTTAATGAGTATTTATAACATGCTAATGAATGCAAAGGAGGTTCTTGACCTGCCTGGAAGATTCTGAGAACTTAATAGCAAAATTGTAACTTGCTATTTGGAAACTGAATTTTTCCTCACACCCAATTAAATTCCCTTCCTGACCTCCCAAAGACTCCTGGTGATCTGGGAAGATTCTGTCCATAGTTTTGGGTTCTTATTCTTGTATTTCAAAATTGTGTGTTTTAGATGGCTGACCCATTCTACTGCATTTCACCTAATTTGACTATGATATATGTTGTGAAGAAACTACTCTATAGCTTACTGAACCTTCCGTCTTGTTGAAATGAGAATTACACACCAGGAAACTCATAAAAGCTCACCAGTGCTTTCAAAATGATTGACTAGGACCTCCAAAAAGCTTAAAACTCAAACAACTGCCCTAGACATAAAGATTTTATGATCTGTGAAGACAAGGAGTTAGACTGAAAGTGCATTATGGCATGGGCTTGTCATTACTTAACCTGCAAATAGACCCAACCTTCGATCACTTTTATTGCAGAGAAGAAGGCACAGTTTACAACGGTGATCAATTGAGAATTTACTGAAGGGAGATGTAATGCTGAAGGCTTGAGATTTAATGTCTAGTGAAGTTTGATATGCCCACTGTAGAATTTTTTTTTATTTTTATTTTATGGGTAAGTGCATCTTCATTATTTGTGGAAATCGTGTTTTGCAAACCAAAATCATTTAGAGTTAAAATCATTTTAAACATGAGAACAAAGTACACGCCGTTGAATTGGAAATCTAATTCCAAACAATTGATCATTTGTGAACAGAAGTGCTTTGCACACCTGTAATTATCCAAGCCACTGAAGCTGTCTACATTCCTGAAGTGTTTAGTGTTGTGAGACCTTGAAGCTTCTATTTATTATTAGTCTTATTTTAATGTTAACAGTCTTCTTTTCATACCTAGTGGCTTAAGAGGCAGACATAAAGACATGCTCATATTTGTTTCCATGGCTAGATTTTCCTGGAACAGGTTGCTCTTCTTTCTCCGAAGACAGTAGCTTAAGAGACCCCACTCCGCATCACACACAGGAGATGCTCCCGCTCTTATTGCCTGCCATAGGCATATCTGAAGAATTTATAAGTTTTTATAATCAACCTTCCATGGTCATCAAATCCAAGAGTGATGGAGATTCTGGTTCAGAGGCAGAGCTGCTGCCCACTGTGCCCCACCACAATATTGCTGCTACCAAATTCAAAGTAAGTGGATTCCAATAATGCAGGTTTTAAAGTCTAATTTTGAAGATCAAGTTGTGATGATTCTACCACTTTATAGAGTTATGTATATGCTTTTCCACAAAACCCTGGGGAATGAGATGCTTTAATAACAAAATACAACTGAACTCTTAGAGCTTTGACTTTCAGTATTTACTACTTTTATTTTACTTTACTTTGATAAATGGTTTTCTGCTTTTGATAAATCGCACAGAAAAGTTTCTCAAAAATACATCTCTAAATTTTAAAAAATGCTTGATTTCTTAAAATGGGCCAATAATGTTCAATCAAGATGCACTTGTATATTTTAACAACTTAGTATTTAATGTGTTGTCTGTAAATTTTTTTTTAGTTGGAAGCAGTTTAAGTCCACTTTCGTATGTGCACATTTCTTTTAAAACACAATGAGTCAATCAGTCTGTGGACATTTTTTTTATATTCTGACTAAATACGGAATGTTGCTCAGCATCATGCACTTGGGATGCAGGCACATTATTGATGATTTTGCATTGAAGTAGTAGTTCAACACCCAGAAGGAACTCAGAGTTTACAAAGAGCTGTAGCCAGTAGAGTGAGGAGACTTGCGTCCCTTCAGTTTGCACTTATTATAAATCCCAGAGGCGAGAAAACACTGTTTGACCCAGCTAATCAATCGTCAGTCCCTAGCCCTTTCGACAGAGAAGGGAGGTCCCAGGGAAAGAAGAATAGCTTGAAGTAAGGAGCAGTCCAATCCAAGAGATTCTGATACTATAAGAAATTGCCCAGGTGAAGTTTGCACAGTCCTGTTAGTTGATTATGTTCTTACCCCAGTTCCTTTAAAGATCAGTTAATTTATGTGTCACCAAAACCCTCAAACCTTGCACATTTGTCACCTGTCCTATCATAGTGTTTAACTGACTGGTAGCCAAATGTTGAATTAGGGCAGCAAAATACTTTGAAATTTGCGATTGTGTTATTGTAAATACATAGACTGGCACAAAGAATAATAGTAATAATAATAAATAAATCCACAACCAAATTTACAATTAACCCAATTAATGAGACTATTTAAACAGAAAATCAGCTTGTTCAGATGTGTTTTACACACCTCTGGACAGGTGGGACTTGAACCCAGGCCTACTGATCTAGAAGTAGGAACACTACACTGCAGCACACAAGCCCTTTTAAGAACTCACCTCTGTTTTAATCAACCTGTTCAGGGAGTCTGATGAGCGTCACCTGCTGTCAGTCAACCTGGGAACTGTTCTGTTTTACCCTTAAAGGGACCTGCATTTCTAGCATTGATAGTTGGTCAGTTAGCCTGTTATGATACTTGAACCCCTTGAAGGCCCCAGTGGTATATGGCTGCCACCATAACTCCTTATCCTCCGTTGTGGCGGTTTATGTTTGTCACCAGAGATATCCCTCCGCCTCCGAAGAACAGTTCGTTTATACTCCTCATCAGAGCCCTCTCAATTATATTATTGATTTAAATTAATTTACAGATTTCTGTGAGGTGCTACTGTTTGTACTGTGCACCAGATGGCGAAGCTTTCTTTTAAAAATAAATAAATTCTTGCCAGAAAATTGATCTGTCTTTTTTCACTTAATGTGAGAATCATGTGGCAAGATTTTGGGTAGTGATTAAGGATGTGTGATCTGAATATACGTTGGATCATGTAATGTCCTTTTAAACCAACCATTATCGCAAAATATTTAACTTTCTGACGTGTGTTCCTTCTCGATTCTAATCGTTTTTATACATTATGAGCAAAAATAATGAACACAATATCAGAATGTAATTTCCAAAGCATCAGTAAAGATTCTACAGCCACATGTAAGAGAAATAGAATAGGACTTGACACAGACACCTTAAGCTACCAGCTGTAATTATTAGCAGATGGAGTCCAAGATATAATCCATAAAATATCAGCTAAAGTGCTGAAATATGACTTATTCAGTCACCAAAAAACCAGTGACCCTGATTAAGATTGTGGAGGTGATATGATAGTATTCTATACCAATGAGGTATTTTAAATTTTTTGCCCTTTATTGAAAACCTCACAACAATAATAAGCAAACCACAAGATTGGACACAAAAAATGTCAAGTCCTTGCAGGAAATTTATTTTACCACACATGCAAAAAAAGTTTGTTTTTTTTCAAAATTTCTGGAAACTTTTCTGTGACCAGTTTTAGTTTTAAGGGCAGCACAGATGTCGTTAGTGTTTGTTTAACATAAGGAAGTTGAGCATTGCTCAGTGTAGTAACCTTGCCAGTAGCTTCCTGTTAGAGAAGGTAGAAATGATTGAATTCCCCACACTCTAAGATTCTGGATAGTCCTGCCATTTTAGGGAAGGTCAGCTCAACAACTGTCACACAGGAAACATCAAAGATAGAACTGTCAATAGTGACCCAGATCTGTGTGAATCTGAGGACTTTCTAATTAACTGAGGATCTGCAAATTAGAACAGCTCTACTGCCATTCGCCTCCAATGCACCAAGTGTCGAGCTACAGCTAATCATTACATCTAACAAACTCCGACTTTAGCAGCCTCTTAGAGACCAGATCCACTTTAAGGGAGCAAAATGTGAAACGAATGATATTGAATGCTTTCCTTAGCAACTAATTGGATCTCATGAGCTGGCTCATGTGATGCTGCATAATCCAACAATAAAAATGTAGTCCTGTGGGTGAAACAGATGCTACTACCCAGCAGTTTAAGAATATTAGACCAGGTTTAATCACTAGGCATTCTCATTACTTGTAAGAAATGTGAGCCTGTTAATCTACGGTCTAGTGTGCCCCTGTTTAAAAGCTATAATCTTTATTTAAGATGAAACAGAATGGTAGAATCACAAAAGCAGAGGTGCAGTGTAGTATTAATCAGGATTAATCCAGATTGTACTAACTAATACCCCTTTACACTAGAGATCCAATTTGGTTTAGAGTTGCATTCATTTTCATTATTTTGCCATAACTGTTGAATCAAACTTGAAATGAAATACTTACGAAACTACTTTCTGATAGAAAAATTGATTCTACAGACGTACACTGTTTGATATAGAATGAATTTTTTGGACATTTTTTTTCTTTAGAGTTGATCTGTGTTCAGATGAAATTCTGTTTATATGTTGGCACCCTGATTCTTTGGG
The DNA here is from genome assembly GCA_024137785.1 of Ginglymostoma cirratum. Lineage (NCBI taxonomy): Eukaryota > Metazoa > Chordata > Chondrichthyes > Orectolobiformes > Ginglymostomatidae > Ginglymostoma > Ginglymostoma cirratum. The sequence continues at coordinate 52,123,031 of JAHRHZ010000018.1, read as the reverse complement.
TGAGATAGTCCAGTCTTCAGCCTGTCCCTGCAACATTTAATGCTGCTCCTCTGTTAGGATGATCTACTTCCTAATGGTCACGTATGAAGTAACTCCACAGAGGGAGGTATCCCGTACATGTGCATCATATTTGACACTAGTCTGGCTTCCTTGGAGTGAACAGAACTTCTGACATTCCTGTTTATATCTGTCAGCTGGGGTCCCTGATTGAACCAGATTAACAACTGCAATCAGGGAGCTCATATTCTGAGGTCCACCTGACTGACCTTTGCCATTCAGTACATTCCTCCCCCTCTAACTCTGAGGACGTAGGCTTGTTCTTTCTCTTGTGGGCTTGTTCTTTCTCTTGTAGCCTGTCCTAGGGCGTTTTCTCACCTGGGTCCGGCTCTTTGGCCCAGCCTCAGATACGGGTGGCATGTTCTAGACCATAGCCCACCTCTTGCGCTTGGAATGTCTCGGAAGAAATTCACGCTCCTCTTCAGGTGGTAAAGGCATCGAGGCTGTGACATCTGTGTCCATCTCCGAACCCGGAGTGTCTTCGACACTAGATGGAGGGGGAAGAACCCATGGATTCCGACAGCCTTGCCGGATGTTCTGAGGGGCCGCGTATGGTTTGCTCTTGCCCTATTTGCGAACTTGCGGCTCTTATGTGGTCCACGTGCTTGTTTAGGACTGCCTAACCTATCCAAATTTTGTACATCATGGGACCTGACCTCACATTGACCATGCTTCTTATCCATGCAAGCCCATCTCCATGGTTTTGGCACCAAGCTTAATCCTCTGAAGTCGCTGTCACTCAGGAGTCTTGTGTCCTGTGTCCGCTACTGGCGTACCTGATGTCATTTCATCCCCCCCACCACAGATCCAGGAAGATCAAATTTAACCTGGTGCGGAGTCTTCTCCCCATTAACAACTCTGCTGGAGCAATCCCTGCAGTTGCATGAGGGTTGTTCCTATAATCAAACAGGAACTGGGACAGTTTAGTATCAAGTGAAGCTGTAGGCTATTTAGTTAAACCTGCTTCAAAGTTTGGACTGCTCTTTTCACCACACCATTGGATGATGGATGGTACAGAGCTGTCCTTATATGCTGAATTTTGTTTGACTTTAAGAAGCACTCAAGTTCCCTGCTGGTAAATGATGGCTAGTTGTCTGTTGCAAAAGATGTTCACAGCTTTTCTATCATCGTCTCAGTGTTTGATGAATGAATTCTATGCATGTCTAACCACTTTCTGTGGATGTTGAATGACTAAAAATATTGAGCCCATGGAAGAGTTGACATGTAGCTGAATACAGGGTTAACTGGCCATTACAATGAATATGGTGTTGCTGCTGGTGGTAACTTTTGTTCTCGTTGGCACTCTGGGCACTGCCCCACCAAAGCGACTATATCTGCATCCACTCCTGGCAACCAGACATAACTTCTTGTCAGCATCTTCATTTTCAACACCCCTGGATGGTTCTGGTGGAATTCAGCCAGTATCTGGTGGTGACTGTTGCTTGAGACAATCATTCTTGCTCCCCATTTTTAAAAAAATGCTGTCCTCTGCAGTGATCTGGTCTCAACAGGTCCAGAAAGGTTTCACTTCTGGTTGTGATGGCCCTTTTGTTTTTCACATCATCACTAGCTGATTTAGTTTTGCCAGGACAGGATGTTTTTGCATCCACAGTCTGATATTGTCAGCGGTGACCAGAAGGGTGTCTAGAAAGTTAAAAACCAGAATGGACCCTTCCAATGGTGGCACCACTGGTGGTGTATCTGCAGTGGGTAGTGGCTCAGGGCATCTGCATTTGCTGTTTGGTCTCCTGGATGGTGTTTGACTTGTAATTGTATGCACTTGGAATGAGAGCTCACTGCAGAATTCGACCTGAGGCTATGGACAGCACGATGTTGTCATCTTTTGAGTAGGCCTAGCAGGGGTTTGTGGTCTGTTACTATTACAAATTTATGTCCATAAAGATATTGGTGGAACTTTCTCACACCAAAGATGACTGCCAGATCTTCCTTTACTATCTGGGCATGTTTGCGCTCTGCATTAGCCAAAGTCCAGGAAGCATACGCTATTGGGTGTTCCTCTCCATTGGGCTATCTGTGAGCCAACACTGCCCTGATACCATATGGGGAAGCAATGCATGTCAGTAACAGATCTCACTTGGGATCAAAGTGTGCCAACACCTTTAAACAATACTAGTTGCTTTTTCATTTCCCTAAATGCTATGTCGTAGCCAAGAGACCATTTCCAAGGCTGCCTCTTTTTCAACAGCAGACGTTGGAGGCCAGGTTATGAACGAACTTTCCATAACAATTCACCAATCCATCCGAGGAGAGCCTAAGCACCAGTACAGACGTGGGAGCCAGGGCACCTTTTGAGCACCCTCGCTTTATCTTCGGACAGGTGTAACCAGATCTTGTCGATTCTGTAGCCCAAGTAGGTCAGTTGGGGTGCCTGTAATTTGTTCCTTTAATGGTGTGTTCCAACCTTGGAGAAACATCTAACCATGTCCAGGTTTTCTAAATGCTCTTTATTGGTCTTCCCTGTTATTAGTACATCATCTAGATAAATGGCGACCTGGGGTAGAGCTTGTAAAATGTTCTCCTCTATCGTCCGATGAAAAATGGTACAGGCTGATGATACCCCAAATGGCAGTCTTGTATTTTGGTCCAGGCGCTTTGAGAATTGTAGCATATTTCTGGGAATCCTCATCTAACCGCAATTGCAGGTACGTATGACTCATGTCCAGGTCCATGAAGGACAGCCTCCCCTCCCCTGGTTCCTGAACTGTCAATTAAAACTGCTAGCATCTTAGAATTAGAAGAGGCTTGGAGTCATAATATTCCTTCACTAAATTCATCAACTCTTGAAAGGTTTTATGGTCTGGTGCCTCAGGAAATGTTAAGCTCCTTATAACTGAGAAAGCTGCAAGTCCACAAGCTGTCAGGAAAATTACTCATTGCTTTTCATCTGCCTCACTGTCATTTGCCTGGAAAAAAAAAATGCAATTTTTCCACATACTGGGCCTAGTTTTCAATGACCAGATTGAATGAGTCAGGCTTCCCAAATAATGGTATAATGCCAATGCTAACTCAAAGACGACTGTTGAGAATAAATTTCTTTAGGAGTTTTTTTTTCTCTGTCACTGAAATAACTCCACGGAGGTTGGTATCCCATTACTAAATCACCCATCATACGTGTACAGTACTTGACACTGGTCTGTCTCCTTCAGAGCCAGCTCTCAGAATTGCACAGAACCTCAGAGATTCTTGTTTATATCTGTGAGCCCGGGCTCCCTGATTGGGACTATTAACCTGATCCACTCGAGGAATTCGTGTTTTATGAGGTCCACCTGTCTGACCTCATTATAATCGCTACAACCTAAGCTTACCCCATGTTTCTTTGCACAGCAAGCAGACCATTTGTGATAAAATAGTTAATTAAATATTTTTAAATTGTTGCTTGGTTTGAATGCAAATGTAATATTTCAATCCCAGAACTAAATGACGGAGAATGGTTCCATCTTTTATCTTCAGTAATTGCCAAGTTGACTGATTTTCTATAGCAACGTGAGTTATCATATGATCATGGTTGATCTGCCCCACCCTGCTTTTGTGCCTGCTCCCTGCATCTTTGATATCCTGAGAGACCAAAAATCTCTTCCAGGCTTAAACATATTTAATAATACAATATCCACAGTCCACTGGGGTAAAGAATGCCCAAAGTTCATAACAATTTACATGAAGACATTTCTCCTCTTATTTAACTTAGATGATTGCCCCATTATCCTGAGACTCTGCCCCATGTATTAGTTTTCCCAACCAGGGAAAGTTCTTCTGTGTCTATTCAGTCAAGCCCCTTCAGAGTCTTGTATGTTTTAATGAGATCACCGCTAATTTTCCTGAACTCCAGAGAGTATTGGTCCAGGTTACTCAGTTCCTCATCGTAGAATAGTTCTGTCAGGAACTAGTCAAGTGGATCTTTGCTGTACCACCTTCAGCGTAATGGCATGAGAGTGAGCTGTAGCACCCATGGGTTAAAGAAAGGTAAATTAGACAAGGTTCCTAGTCCAGATCACAATGATCACAATTGAACACATCTATGAGTGGACTCGAGTGGAGGACAGTATAAGACTTGGCTGGAACCTGCCTGCACTTCCTGTTGAGGCTGTGAATGGATTACAGTAGGAGGGAAAAATGAGAGGAAAGGATTGTTCAAAAAGATGCTAAGGAGCCAAGACTACCATTCTCATTTGTGCATTTTATTTTTCTCCAAAGTGAACAAGTTATAGCTATTTAGCTATCCATCCCATTACTGAATATCCAAAGCATGCCATTTAATATGCTTGGTAGTTCCAGACAAACTGTTTTCCAATTCGGCGCACGATTTTGTTAAAATACTTTTGTTAGCAGCCTGCCAGAGTTCAATTCTTTCTAAATAAACTGTTTATTTTAATACTTATTGCCTAAACTAAGAACAGTATTGATCAATAACCTTATATTTTTCTGATTGACAAGACAATTAAATATTGCTAGATGAATATTATTCCGAGATGAATATTTTAAATGCCATCAAGAAGAAATATTTAAGTACTGGAGAATGGCACAGGCTCTCGTCAGAGTCAAGCTGTACAGACGAGTCAGGAATGAAGAACTCTGGGAAGTCTTGTGAAAATGGACTAATGTCAATGAGCTTTATGTATATAGGAAAGACTATATCTGCTGAGGTGGGATTTGGTTTTGCTATTGGTTGATGGGCTGTCCATTTCTGTCAAGCAGGTGATTCTTCATAGTGCGTATTGTAGTATGAATCCCTCCAGAATGTGGAAAGTTGCTCTAATTGCTTGATGGTGTATTCCAGGAAGCTGTGGGAGTCAGTGGCCTTGAAATGGACATTGGTTTCTAGGTGGTTACCCGAGATGGAGACAGAGAGGTCCGGGTCTAGGCCCGAAACGTCAAACCTTTCTTATCATTTGATTTGTGCATTTAAATGGTTCTACACTGCTTACCATTTCTTTCCAACTAAAACTTCTTTTCCTTTTTGTGAAATATTAATGAGTAAAATAGTTTGGAGGATATGCTATTCCTGAAAATAATTTTATCAACCAGTCAGGCCAAATTGCATTCTGGGTTCAACATTTTGGATGGTAACTCTAAATTTAATTGAAAATCTAGCTCAAAGGAGTAACCCCCCATTCCCGCTATCTTGCTGTGGTTGGATGCTTTGGAGCAAAAGTAGCCTCACTTAGTCTCATAACAAAACCTCAATTGAATTGCTGCTTTAAAAATTATATATCAAACCAGGTGAATTTGAAGATAGTATCACAAATTCAAATCATAAGCATCATGTTGTCGCATGCCAAAAAATGTTAAATGGATGGTTTCCTGAGTTTTTGAGAGAGAGTAGAACTTTATTTTGTGTGGCTAATCGTAATAAAATCAAGTATGCAATCTATCACAGAATTGCAACATAAGCTGCACTCTGGAGGAGAGACTGTCTGATAACCTACTGTTAGTTTCACTATTAGTTTTTAGAATGGATTTTATATTAACCTTTTAATAAGTGGTTCTTTTTACATTGACACCATTCTTCCATGTTACACAATGTTGCCAGATGAAAGGAAATGCCAGTAGTCCAATTCCAAGCCATTCCCCAGATCACATGTTATTTCAGCATCTGGCCAGTGTGTTCATTGATTCTTCATAATGGCGCAGTTAGAAGAGGCAATTCATCACATGGGGGCATCATGCGAACTAATTGTCATCCAGCTGGTACTGTTCCCATGTGACTATAATGTGATGTGGAAACTGAAGCTATTCTTCCATCTTCGTCCTCTTTATTGCCCTTTCACCTATGCTATGATGTCTTAAGTAAACTTGAGAGAGAATGACAAATATTTGACAATAAGATAGAAGGTAATAATTCAGTCTGAATTCTGCTGATGCTCAGAAATCTGTTCCAGAGCTGTCAACACTGAGTGAATGTTAGGAGTGGCATTTGTGAACACTTAGAGAGACATGACTTGCAAGCCCATTTAAATGTATTGAATTGTCTGTTTACAAGACTGACGTACATCAAAATGAGTTACAATTTTAAATATAAGTGAGTGATTGACACACATAGTGGATGACGCTTGGTTGGACAGAGCTTCAGAGCAGTTTGATTGAATCTTTGCTACGGATCTTGTTGTTAGGCATTAATAATCTTTTGAAAAAAAGCAAGAAAAGTCAAGGACAAAAGCAAAAGACAATTTGGCTCTTGAGTTTCCACATTAATTTTACTTTAAATGGGGTTCTAATGATTTTCCATCTATTACATTCATTGATAGATTGTTCCATTGATTGCATTCATTTTCGTTTGTCTCCTCTGGTCCTGCTTTCTTGACATATTTATTATTTTAGACTGGAAAACTATGAACATGGACAATATATTACATGCGTGGCTAATTTTATTTTTGCCAGTTCCACGGTTGTTCCTACTTAATAAAAATTATATGGTTTTAGTTTTGGTGGTACTGTTTTAAATTTTAGTTTTAAAAGGAAAAGATGTAATTTCTTGGTAGAATTTTTTAATGTTTCAATGTTGAAATAGTTGAAAACTATGCAAAAGGGAATATAAACCGTGAAAACCTTTCTTATCAGAGACAAAAGGTACTGCAGATGCTGGAGAATCCGAGATAACAAGGTGTGGGGCTGGATGAACACAGCAGGCCAAGCAGCATCATAAGAGTAGGAAAGCTTGACGTTTCGGGCCTAGACCCTTCATCAGAAATGGATGGCATTTTTGCAGGAAGGACAGGGGAGGAGGAATGAATGGAAACCGATTATGATGTTGTAAAGACAAAGGGATTGCTAATATTGTTAAAGGATGGATAGAGATGTAAAGTAAGTGTAAATGAAGCTGTTAAAAGGAGAAATTCTGAAGAAAGGTCCCTGGTCCCAAAATGTAAACCCTGCTTTCTCTCCACAGATGCTGCCTGACCTGCTGAGTTTTTCCGGTAATTTATGATTTTGTTTCTGATTTCTAGCATCTGTAGTTATTTTGTTGCTTTTTGAAAAGGACAAAATGGATCTGTTCTGCTGAGAGCAAAGTGACCAAGACACTAACAAGACATGGATGGAGCTAGGCAATGTGATGGGGGTTGTAAGAAAAATGGAGTTCAGAGGTCATGCTCTGAAGTTGGGGAACTCAATATTGAGTCCTGTAGGCTGTAAAGTGCCTAAGTGGAAAATGAGGTGGTCTTCCTCCAGGTATGTTGACCTTTATTGGAACACTTGAACAGACCTGAGCAAATGGTTTATTGAGATGGAAATCAGCTGGAAGGTCAGGTTCACTCCTATGGGCACACAAGGATGTTACCCAATCTACATTTGGTCTCACCAACATAAAGGACACCTCATTAAGAGCTGTGAGTACAGTTAACTAGACTGAAAGAACTACAAGTAAAATGTTTATTCACCTGGAAGGTGTTTTTGGTTTTGGTTAGTGAGGAAGGAGAAGGTGAGTGGGAAGTTGGTATACTTTCTGGTGTGGTTGTGGTTGGTTGGCTCGCCAAGCTGGTTGCTTGTTCCGTAAACGTATTACCCTACAGGGTAATATCATCAGTGCAGCCTCCGATGAAGCATTGTTGTGTTTTTCCGCCTGTTTTTTAAACTCTGGTGTCTTTTGAGTTGGATTACTTCCCTTCCTGTTTTCCTTTGCAATGGAGTGTATATGGGGTCTAGCTCTGTGTTTATTGATGACTTTCTTAGTGGAGAACCAGGCCTCTAGGAATTCCCATAATTGTCTCTGCTTCACATGTCCCAGGATCCTGGTGTTGTCCCAATCGTATTGGTCGTTTTCCTTTATACACGTGGATGGAGATGAGTGAATATTGTTCATGTGTTTTTTTTGTTGCCAGTTGATATTCATGTACCCTTGTGGTTAATTTCCTTCCTGTCTGTCCAATGTAATGTTTGTCGCAGTCTTTGCAGGGAATCTTGTATATGACATTGGTCCTGTCCATAGTGGGTAGTGGGTGTTTGGTTCGGGTTAGCAGTTGGCGTCGGGTTGATGTGGGTTTGTGTGCTACTCTGATGTCCAGTGGTTGTAGGAGTCTTGTGGTCAGTTCAGATGTGTTCCAGACGTAAGGTAGCGTGATGAGTTTGTCGGGGCATGTAGTATCTTTCCGGTGTCATTTGTATAATAGGTGTCTTCTGACCCAGTTTTTCGGGTATCCATTGTCTTTGAATACCTGGGAGAGGTACTACTCTTCTTTTTGGTGAAGTTCTATGCTGCTGCAGTGTGTTGTTGCCTGTTTAAATAATGTTCTCGCGCAACTTCGTTTGTGTGTGTTAGAGCCAATGGACACCAGAGTTTAAATAACAGGCAGGAAAACACAACATAGCTTCATCGGAGGCTGCACTGATGATGATACCCAGCAGGGTAATGAAACGTCTGCGGAGTAACAACAAACCAGCTCGGCGAGCCAATCAACCACAGGATCCACAACCCAAGCTACAAATCCACTCTAAAACCTTAGTGTTATTCGTTCTGCGATCACATCACTCCACAAACCCCAGCTGTGTTTTGTGAACTTTGCTTTCAGCAGAGCAGATCCATTTTGACGCCTATTATTTTACGCTCATTTTACATTTCACCTGTAATGCCTTTAATGCTTCCTTTGTGTGAGTGCCCAAAGCAAAACACAGTACATTCACTCCTTTCTTGTCTACAACATTAAAAAACCACAATTTGCCAACCATTTCCAGTTTTGAAGAAGAGTTGTATCAGATTTGAAACCATAATTCTGTTTCTTTCTCCACAGATGCTGCTGAATTTTCCAACACTTTGATTTTTGTTTCAAATTTCCAGTGTCCTCGGTGTTTTGTTTTTTATTTTGGCCTTGTATTTCTCAGGAATGATTTATGCCCATTATTAACTAACCAAGGAGCAAACTGAGATGTAATGTTCTTTTGTGAAGTTAATTTGGTATGCATCCTTTTTAAAATAAATGTAAATTAAAGTGAGCAGTAGGTGGAACTCTTAAAGATTTCAGACTTAATTTGTAAATATGAAATTCAGCATGATGTAAAATCCATTTTTGAACTTGGTAAGTAAAATAGTGAATGGCTGATAGCTTTTTAAAGGTGGCTTGCTTTTTCAGTTTAATATTTATACACCACCAGAGATGTTGAATTTTCCCGATAAGCCCAAATTTTCTGCAGCAGTTCTATTAAAAAGTGGCCACATTTGGAGTCTCACCTGTCTGTTTCATGGATAGTGCAAATCATTGAATGGTTGAACTGGGATAAATGAAAGAGTAATCCCTATATTTAAAAAAAAATCATACTCTAATGTGTTGCACCATTAATACTCCTCCAACCATTTTTACAGTTGTATTGTGATTTCTTAAAAAAAATAGCTGATATGTTTGGGCACGGTTTGAATGAATTGTCTTAAATGGCTGGCATAAAAATCGGACAAGAATTTCATGCAAATATCTCAATCACTGTGGTATAAGTAGAGAACAGAGGGAAGTAAACCTCATGGAGTCAATATATGAGCCATCTATCTATTTGGCAATATCATGGTACCCTTGATGACATTGCAGGGGACAGAGAATTAGAAGTACCTTCCAGGATAGGCAATGCTGCTTTCCAAGTATGCAGGATTGGTAACTTAAAGGTACTAGACCTTTAATTCTCAATCAAGTGACCATCCTGACGTTGTCTGACTTGGGCAACAAAATTTGCAGTCTGGGTGTGTGATCGCAAAGCAGCATTGACACGTGGTGAGGAGAGCTCTGACTCAGGCTACCCTTTGCTGCTGAATTTTTCTTTCCAGCTCCAACAGAGGAAATTGGACTTCTGTGCTAAAAGACTGGGCACAAATTTCCAAACTGAAGTTATTGTTCAAGTTTCCTTTCAAACTCATTTGCATAATCACAAATATAAACTCTTCAATGAACAAGTATGATTGGGTAGTGCTTTAGGACATAATTGTTTTATATTTGCCTTGTATTTAACTATAATCCTTTATGTAATTAAGGGTGATACCTGATTTAATTTTATAAATGTAATGTAATGGATTTATCACAAAAAACAATTTTAGTGATATTGTCCAGTTCACCATTTTTGACTATCTGGTTTAAGTAACTGAAAATGACATTGATGTAAAAATGGTTACACTTTCAGCCCCCAGTGCTTTTGCTGGAAAAGTTTTTTTTTGTGGATGTTGGATGAGAAGCACCTCTGCCCATAGTGATGCATCCCACGGTTGAATGTCTTGCCAACAGTCACTTTGATGGTGATGTATAGAGGAGTCTCTTGGCCGTGAGGCAGAAAAGGCTGATGACATCCCTGGAATCAATTTGGCAATATATATTACAAAATATTGGAAGGAAGAAAAAAAAATCTGTATATGAAGAAAAACAGAGAGGAAATACAATAACCATAAAACCATAAGAAATAGGAAGAGAACTCCGCCGTTAGGGCCCTGAAACATGCTCTGCCATTCCTTAGAATCGTGGCTGATCTGATATTCCTCACATCCACTTTCTTGCCCTTTCCCCACAAGCCTTGATTTCCCCCATTGATCAAGAACCTGTCTCAGCCTTAAATATATGCAAGGACTCTGCCCCCACTGCTGTCTGTGGTGAGGAGTTCCAAAGACACTCAATTCTCTGAGAGAAGAAATTCCTCCTCATCTCAGTCTTAAATTGGTGCCCCTTTATTTTGAGACTATGTCCTCTGGTCTCTAGACTCTCCCATGTGGGGAAACATCCTCTCAGCATATATCCTGTCAAGATGCTTAAGAATCCTATATGTTTCAATGAGATCACCTCTCATTCTTCTAAACTCTAGTGAATAGAATCCCAACCTGTTCAGCTTTTACTTACAAGACAGTGTCTCTCTGTTCTGGGGATCATCCTTGTGAACATTCTCTGAACTGCCTTCAATGAAATAACATCTTTCCTTAAGTAAGGGACCAAAACTGCTCACGATACTCCAGATGTCATCCTCAGCAGCACCTTGTGCAGTTGCAGTAAGGTTTCCCTACAGTTATACTCCAACCTCCTTGAAATAAGGGCCAGCATTCTATTAGCCTTCCTGATTACCGGCTGCATCTGTGTGCTAGCTTTCTGTGATTCATGAACAAGTATCTGCAAGTCCCTTTGTATTGCAGATTTCTGCAGTTTTTCTCCATTTAAATAATATTGTTCTTCCTTCCAAAATGAACAGCTTCACGTTTTCACGCATTATGCTCCATATGTCAATTTTTTGCCCACTTACTTAACCTATCAGTATCTCTCTGCAAACGTTTTGGTGTTTCTCTTGGAATTTGTCCTTACACCCATATTTTTTCTTGTCTGCAAACTTGGCTACAGTACATTCACTTCCTTCTCCACGTCATAAATATGTATTGTAAATAGTTGTAGTCCCAGCACTAATTTCTGTGAAAACACACGGCTCACAATTTGCCAACCTAATAAGAACCCTTTCCTACATATTAGCCAAGCCTCTTTTCATGCCAGTATACCACCTCCAGCTCTTATGACTTTACCTTTTGTGAGGTACTTTGTCAAACATGTTCCCCCTTATGCACTCTGGTCGAGAGTTCCTCAAAAGACTCTAGTAAATTAGTCAGACACAATTTCCCTTTCATGAAGCCATGCTGACTCTGCTTGATTGGATGATAACTTTCCAAATGTTCTGCTATTACTTCCTCAATAATTGATTCCAATACTTTTACAAAAATAGATCTTAGGCTATTTTAAGAAAAGCACCTTCTCTCATAATGCTTTATTATGAGCAAGTTTACAATAGCAAGTTATTCCAATTTTACCAGAATTCCATCCACCTTGTGGAACAATTATGGATCATCAAATCCCTACAGTGTGGAAACGGGCCCTTTGGCCCAACAAGTCTACACTGACCCTCGACACATCTCGCCCAGACCTATCCCCCTATAACCCACCTAATCTACACATCCCTGCACACTACGGGCAATTTAGCATGGCCAATCCACTTAGCCTGCACATCTTTGGACTGTGGGAGGAAACCGGAGCACCTGGAGGAAACCCATGCAGACACTGGAAGAACGTGCAAACTCCATACAGACCGGTCACCTGGGGGCAGAATCGAACCCGGGTTCCTGGAATTATGATCATCTTCGGAGTGCAAAATGGGTAGCCAAATGTTTCTGTGGTCCAAGTAATTCTCCATGAGGAGTTACAATAAAATTCACTTGCTTTGTGGGCACGAAGTATTCTTTTTCTGATTTAGGAACAGAGCCAAGCAGCAACAAGTGAATTTTCAAAGCTCTTGTTCCAAAAGCTTATCACAATAAAGTTAAATAGGCAAAATACAAAGGAATGATATAGTTTTAACAGTGAATGTTTTTTCACATCCAAAGTGGCAGAAGGATGTTTAACAGAAGAGTAGAAGTTTAAACGTGAAAAGCCTTAATGCTGCGGACTTTTCTCTAGCTGGTGTATTGACTGGGTTGTGCCCCCATTAGGAAGATTATTGCTAATGACTTCCTTGGGACATGCAGAGGAGATTACGGAAGGAATGCCAACCTGAGGTTAACTATAATGGGCAGATGAAACTCAATGGCATCCTTTCATAACCATGGGATTTGAGGGATCTTAATTCCATGGAGGTTTGAATGGTCCTGTGTTCAGCTGTTTGAATCAGATGCTTACTTGGAATTGTGGGTGTTTTCCTTCAAATGAAGGTGGAATTAGTAATGCAGGTCTAGAAGCATTAATCTTTAATTTCTCACTGGAGATTTACACAAAAGTGGTTGACTGAGGGTGTGGATGGGAGTAAATACAACATGTCAAAAGCAATAATACCACAGTTTAATAGCTAGTCATGTCAGATTTCTAACAATGTGAAATGTCTATCATTTCTAAATAATGGCATGTGTACCACAGCAGCAACAATCCGAGTAAAATGTTTCAAAGTTGCTTATTTTCCAGAATTGTATGCCACTGGTAGGTTCTGAGTTCCATCCATTGGAAGCTTTTCTTTTGCTGAATGAAATACGTTTGGTGTCTGGTAAGGGGCTTAGTAACAAACAATGCACGAGCAGCTGATGGAAGTGCTGTGGTTTGCATTGTATGGGGGTGAGGGCAGCATTGGTGTGGTTGTGAGGGTTTCTTTCTTTGGAACCCACCTTAAGGCATGGAACTGGAGCATTAGTGAAATGGAGGCTTCCATTTTTTTGGGGGGCCTGTAATGTGATCCTAAAACTTTTAAGAGGCTGGTAAAGACTTTCAACTTGTTACTGATAATCTAATAGCTATATTTTGAAAGATGCTGCAATATTTCACAGTCTGGTTTGATTTAAGTTGGATGTAATAAAGCCATAATAATATGTTGACTGGAAAATAAGGCATACATGATATTAATATAATTTTGTAACAACTTAGTGGACTGGGGGTGAACTATGCAGGATAATTGTTTTTTGCTATGTTGATACTGATAGTATGCCATAATGTGGTTGTCCTTGCTGTCATTGGCAAGATGTAATATGAAACAATCTGATTCCATGCCTCAATTGTGCCAGAGGCCAACATTCATTGGATAGAAAGCAGACGTTGAAAATAAGTGCTCCTTCCCTTTGCATCTCCCACAGGATCAGAAAGCACACAAAGGCACTAAAAAGGCAAAAGCTGTATTAAATGTATTTCAATATCGGACATAGATGCGCATTGCATTAATGGTACAACGTGATGGAAGTCTCATGTTATAATGTAAATGTCTGTAAATTTTGGTGATAAGCCTTGCTAAATTTTGGCGATTATGTAGCCATTATTACATAGTCATTAGGCATTTAACTTGTTGGGCGATAACCATCTGCAGAATCTGCCCAGGCCCTAAATAATATGGACTATGGCAAGAAGTTTTGAAAAATTGATTGGGATATTAAAGCACTTCTTGATGTCGAGACCAAAATGTTGCATTTTCCAACTAAGTGTTGGATGTCGGGATGAGATTCTTGCTAGTGAGCAGCGAGAGGCTGATGAACTGGGATTATTTCTGATTCTCGCCCTCAGTACTACCTAATCTCACCTCATTAATGTGCAGCCTCCTATTCTCCCAACCGCCAGATAGAAACTAGAAGCTGAGACTTTCCAAAATGGAAGTCTAAGCAGGTATCTGCTGACTCCCACTCACCGCTTGTTCCCCTGGATTTCCATCTTGGATACCCAGTACAAATATCTCAGGGCAAACTCTGTGCTCCACATGTTCCCCACATACACAGACAGTGACATCTGACATGCACCAGCCCCACTGCATCATCGTGGCATATCCATGATCCACTTATAGTGTGCTTCTGCTCTTTAATGTTGCACTTTGGAGCACGCCAGCACCTGTCCTTGGAAAGCTGGTACAAGGGAGCTTTTGTGTGAAGGACAGGCATCCAGTTCACAGTATCGTCCAGACTGCATCTCAGGGCTGCTTATTTGCTGTCTCAGAATTCACACACTTTGTACCTGCCCATATGCTCATGGCTTTTTGTGTGTTGGCCACTCAGTTTAAACCTTAAAAGGATCACATTATTTATGTCTTTCTCTTTGTCATAGACACAAAAGCCAGGCAGCTTGTTATGGTTGTCAGCAATCATCAAAGGAATGTTACTGTATGGCACCATGCTTTGTTAATCTCTCATATGCACCAATGTGCTAGTCATGTATGTGACAAACACATTGTATGTGCTACAAGTGAACAGCAATGATTCAAAGGACAAGGGGAATAGACCTCAGTCTCATGCAGGGTGTCACCTGTTAGGTAGGGTGTCTTGACGTAGTGAGTCAAGGACAGCGTCAGATATCAGTCCAGTGACTTGGTCACGGTCAGTCAGCTGGTCAGGATGGTCAAGATCGGAGATAATAGGAACTGCAGATGCTGGAGAATCTGAGGTAAAAAGGTGTAGAGCTGGATGAACGCAGCAGGCCAAGCAGCATCGTAGGAGCAGGAAAGCTTGATGTTTTGGGCATGGTCTAGGCCCGAAACGTCAAGATTTCCTGCTTCTATGATGCTGCTTGGCCTGCTATGTTCATCCAGCTCTACATCTGGTCAAGATCGGAGTTCTGTACTACATTAGTAGCCCTTTAGTTCCAGTACGGCCAATCTGAGAAGTCAAAGAAGCACATTGGGGAAGATGTACAGTTATCAGTTGGCTATCATTGTTTGGAGCTGTCAGTCCAGAAGTAGTCCACAGTTGGTCCCTCCACTAAAAGTTAAAGTAGGGCAAGTAGTGGGTTATCGGGGCCCAATGTTGCGGGAAGGAGGCTAGGGAAATTAATTTTGGGAATTGGAGTCAGAATGCAGGAATGTAAAGGGGATTACAATAGTCAAGAGAGGGGGGAATTTCCATATATATGCTGGAAGGTGATAGAAGGAGAGTCATCATGTTAACCTGAAACGTCTGTGGTGAAGTGGGTAGATGAAAACTTAGAAAGATGGTATAGATGGCCTCTTGGGGAACTACAAATGCTAATTAATGAATGAATGAATGAATGTTTTATTGTCACTTATCTTGAAGATACAATGAAAAATGTTTTGTCACCACAATCCAGTACCATTTCAGTTACAGTAAGGATAAAAAGAAATTACTGAAATAAGAGTTCATCTTCTGTTCAAACTGGGGTTTAAAGCGCCACTTCAGGGCTTCTGCAAGGTGTCTGCATGGTGTTCTGTTCCATTCCTCAAGGTGTCCTGATCCGGGAACAGCAATGATGTCCCAGGAGACGCTCTCCTCCACCCCGATGCTGCACCCTCTGCCCCAACACTGCTCAAGCCATTGGGAAAGGACCCTAAAGCAACAGGTGGAACACCAGCATAAATCCCACGGGACCCTCAAGCATTGTCGAATCCTGCTGACTCTGTAGTCTGGTTTTTATGGTGTCCAGTGGGAAGAGTGTCACATCCACACACGTTCCTCCCAGGCCACTAGCCTGTGATATCACTGCAAGCTAGTAAATAAAACAAAGAACTGCAGATGCTGGAAAACTGAAACAGAAATTGCTGAAGAAACTCAGCCTGTCTGGCAACTTCTGCCACTTCAATCCACTACCATGTGCCCTGGCCAACACTTTCATTTCAGACCTGCTTCAATGCTCCAACAAGGCTCAGCACAAGCTGGATTAATAGCATCTCATTTCCTGCTTGGTGGCCCTGCAGCCTTCAGGATTCATTGGGGTGAACGGGAGCTGCTAGGAAGGGAACATTTACTTCTGAGAGTTCATCAAAATGGAGAGCCTGAACCTGAGAGAACACTATTTGAGGAGTTACCTGCTGTTGTGCTCCATTGTAAATTTCAAGTGCACAATGGAAATAAAAATGCTATAGTCACGCCAGGAGTGGGGTGGGGTTTTTTCTGTGTGAGAGGACAACATCCCTACACTGTCCCCCATACCTTGGAAATGAAACACACTGAGCAATAGAGATAAAAGGTACTGCAGATGCTGGAGAATCCGAGATAACAAGCATGGGGCTGGATGAACACAGCAGGTC
>JAHRHZ010000018.1:51987627-52106128 GCA_024137785.1 Ginglymostoma cirratum | reverse complement strand
TCTCACCTCAAGCCACACCCCCATCTCCTATCTACTAACATCATCCCGCCCCCTTGAACTGTCCGTCCTCCCTGGACTGACCTATCTCCTCCCTACCCCCCTACCTTGACTCACCTTTACTGGCTCCATCCCCGCCTCTTCAACATGTCTGCCTCCTCTCCACCTATCCTCTCCTCTTTCCATCCTCTATCAGCCTCCCCCTCTCTCCCTATTTATTTCAGAACCCTCTTCCCCTCCCCCATTTCTGATGAAGGGTTTAGGCCTGAAACGTCAAGTTTTACTGCTCCTATGATGCTGCTCGACCTGCTGTGTTCATCCAGCCCCATGCTTGTTATCTCACACTGAGCAATACATCCTTTGTGAACCTTAGGCATGGGCCTAATGTGTGCAGTCCAAATCCTTGCCCCAAGCTTGCCTGACCTGACCAAATTGTGCAAGATAATGAATGAATCCCACTAATGTTTGTGATGCAATAGCAACGTTTCACTACCTGGAAAGATTAAGCCTAGATGCCAAAGTGGCAACAACCTGTGATTTATCCAGTACCTGTTCATGATGCAGGATATGCTCACTTGATACTTTTAACCCTGGAACATCATGCATTGCTAAGGCTGGGCAGGCTCTGTTCCTTCGTTGTCATTGTCGTCGTCGTTATCGTTGTCAGAAACTCTCAAACATAGCTGATGGTGAAAATTGAACATCTATTTAGGAATGTGAAAACTTATTTACATTGAACATGTCACGTGTGTGTCCTCAGAAGATTGTCTTCTTTCTTTCACTCCCACAATGTGGAGCATTTGATCAGGTGCACAGTGTTCTTTTGAATGTGGTGCTAGTGTTGAGAATCCTTGGGTATCCCAGCAACGGCAGAATTGGGCGAGCATCAGATGAGAGGTGTGTGATAGGGCATGGTACCTAGTTCATAAGATGAGTTTAGGCATGATCTTGCAAGAAAACTGGGAGAAAACGAGAGAAATCATCTATGGCACTTGATGATAATGACACCTTAGCCAATTTCTGGTACCATTCAGCCCCATACGTTCCCAGTGATGCTTAAGGTTGAAATGTTTGCTTCATTAAATGGTTTTGATTTGAACTGAGTGTCTGGAGTACTGTCATTCTGTATTTGGGCTGTATCTGAGCTAAAGCACAAGTTTGCGTGTATCTTTAAACTTATTTACAAATGTAATAAATTAATTCAGAGTTAGGGAAAATATTATTGAAACTACTTTAAAGTAATTCATTTGTCCTCTCCAATCACAGCAGTGATATTGACTGTATTAACAGAGGGGCCTATGGTCAAGGTTATTCCATCCTCTTGATAGAAGGGAGAAGCACAATGGTAGATCCCCCCCGCCCCTGCCAATACAAATAATACTATTAACACTGAAAAAAAATTTCAGCATTTAAACTTGGTGCTCCCTCAAAAGGTTGCTGAGCGGCATTTATACCTTTTAAAATGGTAAATCCCTATGAGTGTATGATTAAGAGTTTCTGCCGAGTACGAACAAGGTACTTGGAATCACAGAAGTCCTGGATTTCAAGGGGAATGCTGTAAATGTATTTGCCATGAAAATAATAAACTTCAGTGATTAGAAAGCAAAGACTTCTAGCTTGCTGTTACTATTTGCTTAGCAATTCTTCACTGACTATAGCATTTCCATTCAATTACTGATGGTTTTTTTAAAATTATGATTGCACATTTTTATCCCTGGCTTTTGCATGTAAATAGCCCTTTCGTTTTGTTGATTTAACCCATGATAAAGCTAGGAGAAAGGAGAAGGTCACATTCAGTGTTTGTTAGCCCACTAGCTTCTCCATTCAGTCAAATTCATGCAGATGGAATTCAAACTGCCCATGTGAATTTGTCAATTGGATGATTACATATTAAACCTTTTTGCCATTTAAATACAGACAGTCATACTTAATCAGATTGTTCATCAATGCGTACCGCTAATATTTATCTGAAGCTCTTCATGTTACTGAACCTTTCCTTTTGTCTTGTAAAATATGCCACTTAATTGCAATGTATTCTATTCAGTGTATATCTGTGTTTCTGGATGCAGTCCGCTCTTCACCATTTATTTTACAATGTTTTTCTATGTAATAAGACAGAGAATATTCGAATCTGAACCATTTCAGCTTTCTCACTACTAAAGACAACATTCAGCAGTTTCCTATCATAGCCTCTGATCCAATAAAAATGCTAAATGGCATCAATATTGTATCTAAATAAAAAAAATGCTCAGGCTGTAGCAAATAATATCATGGTAGCAGCATGGAATAAATGAAGACGTTCACGGAGAGACCCATGGTAGTTTTTGAACATGCAGTAGTTTGATTTTAAGGCTCACTTCTTTTTGAATACCTAGCCAGTGAGTAGCCATTAACCAGATCATAGTTTGGAAATTGACTTGTTTGTTTATCCAAAGGATGTATATCCTGGCTTGCAGTGATATTGCTGTAATGATGTTTATATCACTGCCTGATAAAATGGCCTTGAGGTCTAGCTGGAATCCTGAAACCCACATTTATGATGGGGAGATAGTAGGAACTGCTAATGCTGGAGAATCGGAGACAACAAGGTGTACAGCTGGATGAACACAGCAGGCCAAGCAGCATCAGAGGAGCAGGAAAGCTGACGTTTTGGGTCTAGACCCTTCTTCATAAATGGGGGAGGGGAAGGGGATTCTGAAATAAATAGGGAGAGAGGGGGAAGTGGATAGAAGATGGATAGAGGAGAAGATAGGTGGAGAGGAGACACAGGTCAAAGAGGTGGGGTTGGAGCCAGGTCATCATTTATGATGGGAATTATATTTGCTGGATCTTTATCATGTTCCTGAAAGAGGGGGCCAAACTAATCGAACATCCTGGATAAACGTAATATTAAACTGCCTGAGGCTATCTTTACCCACAAGACCACTTTATAAAAATGTGTAAACAGCACTTAGTCTTCTTTCTGGCCTATAAACTCTGCCTTCCCTTACCATATCTTAAAGCTGAGAGGGTTTTCATGAGTCTTGGTTCCATTGCTAGTCTTCCAGTAGTTGCGAAGCAAAGCATAGGAGAAACCTTTCCTATTGAAAAGTTTTATTTTTCACAAATTCTTTCCTTTTGGGGAGGCTTCACCGTTTGGACAACGGCCGAGAGGAGCGGAATGGAAACTGTCCCAGTACTGTTTTATGTATATTACTGCGTGCTGTGGGACAACCAGCCATCACCAAGTGTAAAATTGTTTTGCTGCTTTTTTTTTAAAATTTTCAAATGTGCATTATAAGGCCAGATTTGTGATGTCCTTGGGGTCTGGATTGGGACTACATAGTACCCAAAGGATTGCCTTATATTCTCTTAGGACCCTAGATATGCATCCGAGAAGAGTGACAATCATTCCATTTGTTTGTGCGGTTTCAATCTGAGACCACAGAGCTGTTGGGAGACAAGCACAAGAGCACTCCTTGCCAGCATAGTGCAGAGCACCAATCAGATCAAAATCAAGTCCACAGCACAATTGCTTTCACTTTTGGGAAGTAGAAACAGCCTGGAAAGATGTAACATTAGAGGTTGCAATGGCAGCATGTTTTTTTTCCCCTCTTTCTAAACTGCTGGTTGGTCAGATGAAGTTTCAGATCAAAAGGTTTCAACCCAACATCGTTGCAATATATTCATTTTAGCCACTGGGGGTCACCAGAGTATTTATAGAGCTCACTAGCAGTATCTAGTGGAAAGTCTTGAACATGACAAAATTTGGAGTCTGAATAATGTGTCCACGAAATTAAATATTTATACACAGTTATTTACTGGCCCTTATCAGCCCCCGGAAACAACAAAAATAGGAGGCATGCTGCCATTGAGTGAAAAAAGGAGCTGTGCTTCTTCTCTGTGGCTGGATTACTGATCTATCCCTTGTATTGATGTTTCCTCTGGACATTTTCCATTTACTTTGTACAAGGAATGTTTATGAAAGCGAGATGCGTTTTGATAGACTATTGAGAACTGGCCTTATCTGGAGTTTCAGACTCAACAGATTGGCCAAACTTTCAGAAAATTTGACAGAGACTTCTGAAAGATAATGCAACAAAAGGAAATGTAAATAGATTGCACCTTTTTTGTAGATATAGCTCTTAGTTTCCTATTTGTTTCACTTGTTTAAAAGATAACTTCTTAGTTATGCATATTCTGGAATCCCGTAATAGAGAGTCCTTAAAGAATTATAATGGATAAATATAATAAGATTACATCTTCACTGTATTTCAAAATGCGATCTAACGAAGTGCCATTTAAAGATGATTTGTTTCTTAAGACAGTTCTTTTAATTTTTGAAATACTATTATTATTTACTGCACATCAAACAGTGTTTTTAAGAGAAGAGTTGTGTGATTAAGTAATGGGAGAAAGGCACTGGTTTAGGATGTTGCAGCCTGCTGAGAAATTTTGAGTGGATTAACACTAAAATACACAGTTTCAAATCTAGAAAACGAGCTTTCCTGCTCCTGTGATGCTGCTTGGCCTACTGTGTTCATCCAGCTCCACACCTTGTTATCTCAGATTCTCCAGCATCTGCAGAGTACCTATTATCTCTCTCCATTAAAATACCTTGTCTCATCTGAAAGGAACAGTTTTTGGACTCCACTGATCTGATTACAAATACTTCCTACAGGTACCAGAGCTTATGAGAACATTTATTGAACAAGATTTATGTTGCAATTTTCAAAATGTTTAAGAAACAAATGACAATAAAATCATACAGACTTTGGCTGGAATCTGTTTAGATTTCTGGTGCGAAATTGGCCACTTCAGTTTTCAATATTGTTGGGAATGGTCACATGCTGGAAGAGTGTGTGAAATGCAATGGCTATCCTATTGGTAAAGTAATACTAGTCACGCTGGATGTTGTCAAATGAGAACTGACTTTTGGCTGGAGCTGTACCCTGTCACTTCTGCAGGCATTTCCTAGACCTTCAACATCTTCAGCAAATCTGTAGTCTGCTCTGGCAGTATCCCAACAAAGAGTCACTTGGGTATTAATAAGCCTTTTTCAGTTTGGAAATGCTTAACTAGTGAAGTGCTGTATTGATCATTCATAGGGTCTCAATTATTTACCATCTACTTAAATGATTTGGAGGAGGGTGCAAGTGTAATGTATCCAAATTTACTGATACAAAAATTGATACAAAAGTAGTTAGGAGGCCATATTATTATGAAGACGTAAAGAACCTGCAAGGGCAAATAGATAAGTTGAAAGAATGGGCAAAGACTTGGCAGGTGGAGTTTAGTGTAGGAAAGTGTGAGCTCATTGGAATTTGGTAGGAAGAATCTGAAGGCAGGCTATTATTTAAATGGAGATAGACTCTTAAAAAATGCAGCGCAGACGGATCTGGGTGTTCCTGTGCATGAAACGCAAAACATTAGCATGGTGGTGCAGCAAATAATTAAGAAAGTAGCTGGAACTTTTGTCTTTATTGCCAGTGGGTTGGAGTCTAAAAAATAGGCTAGTCTTATTACAACTCTACAGGGTGTTACTGAGGTTCCACCTTGAGCACTATTGGCAGGACATACTGCCATTTGAGGATGTTCAAAAAACTAGTTTGATTCTTGAGTCATTAAGTATGAGTAAACAGGTTAGGCCATTCTTTATTACAGCTTAGAACAACAATCTTATCGAAACATATCAGATTTTGAGGGAGGCTTGATATGGTTGAGAAGATGCCTCCACTAATGGGGGAATCTCGAAATAAGGACAATTACAGACTAATCATTTAAAATTGAGATGCAAAGGAATTTATTCTTTGCAGGCAGTGAATGTCAGGAATTCTCTATCCCAGCAGAAGCTAGATTAATGAAAGTATTTAAAGAGGGATAGACATCATTTTTGATGTATTGAGGAGTTGAGGGCAATGAGGACCTGGCACAATAGAGGAATTGTGGTCTGGGCAGATCAGTCATTATATGATGATTATAGAATGGTAATCTAGAGAATGGTAGGGCAGAAGGGATAGCTGTCCACTTTGCTCCTACTTCTTATGTGCAATCCTAAGAAAATCTCCAGATCAGTAGTACTTTGCTGAATGTTACACAACTGTGCTATTCTGAGGGGATAACACTTGCAGATCTAACAAGGGGAGGTAGTGATGAGGAATGATGAAAAAGAGGATAAGGAAGAAAAGGATGATGTGAAGGAGTGGGATTGATCTGGCAGTTGCCGAAGAAAAGAGAAATTCTCTTAAGCAAACTCTCCCCTTGAATATGTCAACCTTCTATCTGACCCATTTCTTTTATCCACCTTCCAAAGACTTTCCAATGCTATCCCTAGATCTTCTTCACATATTTTAAGATATAAGGAACAATATCAATGCATATAAAGCATTTCTGTTTACTTAACAAACTCTACATTATAGTTTTGCCAAATTTTACTCCCCTAACTGTGACATGAAATCACCCTCACGCAGAAGTTCAATATCCCCCTGTATTATTTATTTTTACTATTGCTCTTGCAAATTGATTTGGGAAGAGGAAGATGACTAATTGTCCACTAAGGACACTGGAAATGCTTTTGTGGGTGACTTCGAGCAGCTTTGGGTTTTGAGGATCTGGTTGTACCCAAGTTGGAAATGTTTGATCCAAGTGACAACGTGGACTCAACATGGGAATCAGGTCAGAGTTTGCAGGGGTGCAGATGTGCTGTCAACTTGAGAGGACAAAACATCTTACACGTGGAGCCAGTGCCATAGTCTTGGGACTTTGTCTGTATACTACCTTTACTCCACATGAAGGAGTGTAGTATTGCTTTGAAAGCCCATATTCATACACCCCACATTTCTATTCATACACCCCACATTTCTATTCATACACCCCACATTTCTATTCATACACCCCACATTTCTATTCATACTGTCTTTTGTGGATTGAAACTCATGGATGCTTGTCCACAGAGTTAAGTAAAAACATCAGAAGGTGGGTGGAAAATATGGGACAGATGGGAGGTAGGAATGTCGTTGCACTTTTACCTTTAACAAAGCTTTCAGTGCTGTTACCAGAGGTCCAGTTGTTGTATATCCCACTATAGTGTCCATGGTTGACTGCATGGGGTTTCAAACTTTCAGGTTAAAATTAGACTCCTTCTGCTTTCTCTGTGTATGAGTACACTGGCATGCTGCACAATGCACTTAAAAGTCTGGTATAATTAATCATTAATATAGATTTTGCATTTGGGTCTTTATCTGTACTCTATAGCAGAGCCAGGATAGAAACTCTGCTGATGGACTAGTGCTTGGTGACTCTCTTGGTGCTGACCTCGTTTGCTTAACCTGCAAAGTTTATGTATACCAGTTTCAGAGCTAGTGCTCACTGAAATAAGGTTGAATAATGTTCTGTCAATATGAGTGATGTCGTCTTTCAACTATTCACGTTCTTGGCAGTCTACATTATTTTCACCTAAAAGGGAAGGGAGTGACAAGAATTAGCTTTTAGTGTCAAGGATAAAACTGACAGATGAGTGGCTGCTGAAACAGCTGCATTTTGTCAGGTATAGTACGTAAGGGTGAAATTTCCATGGGAAGGGACAGTGTTTGGAGGAGAGTCCTAGTGAGCAATGAGAGAAATAGTTGTGAATGCTGGACTTTGGTTGGGCAGGGTTATGCAGAGGGTGAGGAATAAAAGTCTTCTGTCAGCCACCTTGACCATGAAACTATATCCTGCATTGTGGTCAGATCAGTGGGGTAGCAGTCTTTTTGCTTGTGCCCTGTTCTGTCATGTGCCCTACTCATTCCCAAATAGCTTTGTCATTTTGTTACTTGATGGGAAGAAGGTGCCTTTTACCCTGCTCACCTCTTCTGCTGCGACTCCCAGCACTGCATCTGAGAAATGTGAGATCATAGACTACTCTTTGACCTGTCATATTGATAATGTCTCAGAAATCATGAGGAATTTCATATGTGTGGTTAACAATTTGAATTTATTTAAATAAAACTGTTGTCGTTAATATTTTTAGTTTTCAATTCTAATTTTGCTGGAATCCATGTGTTCAGGTATGAATTCATTCACAATTTATTTAGATGCTGTTCCAAATCAAGCATTACTGCAGTTTCAAGGCTTGATGTCATATTGGGAGACAGTCGTCTTCTCAGAAAAAAGAAACTATGGCCATCAAATTGCATTGTGGGATACCAGCAATCATTTAATTTATTTTACAAATGCCTGAGGAAAGTTGCTTATATCTCCTAGACATTGGTAACATTTACAAAGAAATTCTAATTTTTATTTAATAGCCAAAAGAAAGACATTGAGATTTTATGTTTTAAGCCATTTACTACAACAAATGACTAGAAGTACTAATGACTAAACACTAAATTAATTTTGTCAGGCGACTTGCATTTTAAACTACAGAGAGGAATATTCCCCTTTCGTACTTAACACCCATTGCACTATCCCTGGATTTATAGTCTTTATAGTAGGCAGCCCAAATTGCTGCCAGTTTTCAATAGCTTTCCATATTCCATTGTCATGAATAGTAACTTCAAGTTATCCTCTCTTTTTAGAGAGATCCTTAATTCCATCACCAGCAGGAAAGCTTGTTCCGATTATTCTTCCTCCAGCCATATCTGGATGAGTCTCCAAGAATCGTGAAACGGCTGGAGGATAAAGGTCTTTGGCTAGAGGTTGTCTCCTTCTCACATATGTCAGCTCAGTACTAAGCAGCCTCTTCTCTCTACTGACCACACAGACTGCATTTGTCTGAGATTTTCATAGATTTGTAGTCAAGCCTGTAATCTGTAATCTGATCCCAAAAATAACTTCCTCTACCCTCTTCCTTATGGAAATGTGAAACATATTAACATTGTATCTAGGTAAAAATGAGAACTAGTTTCCTCAATCCCAACTCATTTCATCTTAGAACTAAATGGACATTTTACAGTACCATTGTTTACAGCTCTAAAACCTTTAGCACCTTTCTAGGACTTTGAAAAACTCAAAACCCAGTCATGGTAAACTCCAAGCTGGTTATCATTGTGTCCCAGTATAAATACCTTGTAGTTTCTTATAAGTCAAACAAGCTAAGCTCTCCTATAAACTTCAGAATCAAACCATCCAGATATGCTGTCAGACATACTGCAGAACAGGTTACCCAATGCACCCTTTATATATTCTAAATTGAAAGTACAGTCCCAAACTGTAATAAGCTTATAAACCTCAAAATTGTAACAAAGTTCCAGGAAAACATAATAACTGGGAGACAGCTTCTCACATACCACCTGCTTTCCATGTAAGGTTATGTTAGGCACTCATGGAACTTCTAATGCTTGCTGCACACTCTATGTGCTCAACTTATTTAAAGGTTACTGATTATAAAGCAAAGACCTTCTGAATTTTAATCTGGTGATGTAACGTATACTTGTCCCCTGGTTCTTCACAATTTTTGTAGCTTGAATAACTAAAAGAGAGGCAGAATTTAATCCTTTCATTATTTTGAAGATCTCAAACAAATCTCTGGTAAATAGTGCCTCCACTAATGTAAGAGAAACAAATTTCAAATACATTAAGCTTTGGTATTGCTGAAAACATACATTTTTGTCAAAACTTTTTTTTTAAGCTCATACTCATCAGAACATTTGACCAGAATATCAATTCAAGGAGAAAGTAACATTTATACCGTGTGGGAAGAGAGTGCCAATTTATTGGTCAGGGCATTTCCCTGGGAAATGAATCAGTGAATGGTTGTCACCTGTTTTTGACTTGAACCAAGTATAATGCATATACATGTTCTTTCTGTCTGTAAAGAACAGAGCTCTGTTAATATAAATACATACAATTGCATCACACTGCAAGCCCAACTGATAATCCTAAATTGGTCCCGGTGTAGTTCCTCACATATTCAGGATTATCCAGCAAATGTCTGATTGCAGAATCACATCTATTGTTCGACATTGTTTTTTGAGTTTCACAATGCAGGCTAGTTAAGGACTGCCAGTACCTTCCTTGTTTTGACCAGCTGAAGGGATATGGATGACGTAAAAGCAGAAAATTCTGGGGAAACTCAACAGGTTTAGGAGCATCTGTGGAGTGAGAAACAGAGTTAACCTTTCCAGTTCAAAGATTCTTCTTTGGAACCATTTGAACTCATAAACCTTAGCTCTGTTTCTCTCTCCACAGATGCTGGTAGACCTGCTGAGTTTCTTTAGCATTTTCTGTTTTTATTTCAGACCTCCAGCATCTGCAGCCTTTTGCTTCTGTTTGAAGGAGCATATTGTTTGACACGATCTGCTTATCCATGGATATTTGACCTACTTGCCAGGCATCAAACTGGCACTGAAATTCATATGCCACATTACTTGCATGTCTTAACAGGCACCATCCTGCACTAAAATTCATATTTGAAATCAAACAGTTAAATAATCTCAATTTCCTCAATGTCCTAATTGAGAAATTGTACAGGGATTTCTCTACTGCTATCTACCACAAATCTCCCTTCATTGGTTAGTTATACATGTTTGGGTTCTTAAAGTTCCACGCACTACAAGATTGGCCCTTACCAGTAATCTCAGAAATAGGCCCCAAGTAATTTGATCAACTGGCAAACCTGATGCATCAAAGCCATTCTGGGGGATAATGGCTACCCTGAACAGATCCTTTCCCACTGTGTAGTGTCCAAACTTATGAAAAACCTTAACGTCATCACTTTTGGTGCTTAAAAACTACCTGGTCTACGTCAGATTAGCTTCCTTAAAGTTTGAGCAACAGATGAAGCTGCTGTTTCACACTGCTATTATGCAGTTGCAACATGAGTGTCATTTACCACTAACAGAATTCTGCCATCAAGGCACCAAAATTGTTGTGTTACGCAAATGAATAATGTGGTGTGAATTTCAGTGCTGATGTGATGCTGGATATGTAGCCATACATCCCAAAGACTGGTGGTTCATACCAAGCAGCATGTCTCTTCTGCTATACTCAACCACCCGGCTACTGACGGTGTCCAACCAGCCCATGCTTGCAAAACCCGCAAGTAAGTTTCTAAAGTCAAAAGAAGACTTTCCACATCAGGCAGAGGTTCACCTGCACATCTGCCAATGTGGTATACTGCATCCGCTATACCCGTTGTGGCTACCTCTACATCGGGGAAACCAAGCGGAGGCTTGGGGACCGCTTTGCAGAACACCTGCGCTCAGTTCGCAACAAACAACTGCACCTCCCAGTCGCGAACCATTTCAACTCCCCCTCCCATTCCTCGGATGACATGTCCATCCTGGGCCTCCTGCAATGCCACAGTGATGCCACCCGAAGGCTGCAGGAACAGCAAATCATATTCAGCCTGGGAACCCTGCAGCCCAATGGCATCAATGTGGATTTCACAAGCTTCAAAATCTCCCCTCCCCCAACCGCATCCCAAAACCAGCCCAGCTCATCTCCACCTCCCTAACCTGTTTTTCCTCTCACCTCAAGCCACACCCCCATCTCCTATCTACTAACATCATCCCGCCCCCTTGACCTGTCCGTCCTCCCTGGACTGACCTATCTCCTCCCTACCCCCCTACCTACACTCACCTTTACTGGCTCCATCCCCGCCTCTTCGACTTGTCTGCCTCCTCTCCACCTATCCTCTCCTCTATCCATCCTCTATTCACCTCCCCCTCTCTTCCTATTTATTTCAGAACCCTGTTCCCCTCCCCCATTTCTGATGAAGGGTTTAGGCCCGAAACGTCAAGTTTTCCTGCTCCTATGATGCTGCTTGACCTGCTGAGTTCATCCAGCCCCATGCTTGTTATCTCGGATTCTCCATCTGCAGTACCTTTTATCTCTGAGTAAGTTTCTAATATTCGGCGTGATTCTACAATTGGATAATTGCTGGTTAGTGCAGAAGTGCAAGGAACTGTGCTGGAATCAATTTACAATTGCCAGTTGTCATCTCAGCGTGGCACATTGCGCGCACTGGAAGTTACATTTATTAATACGCAGGGCCCCATCCTTTACACACTGAGAGAAATGTAGCCAGATTGCGCCTGTTTCAACTAAACGAAATAGGTGAAAGCCATTTGAAATTCATTTCTCACAGCAATGTTCTGACAAACCAGGCAAGTTGACTCTGATTAAAAATTTAAACAAAGCGTGACGGTTAACTTGCTACTTGCTATCCAATAAACACACTCCCTATTTATTTCAGAACCCTCTTCCCCTCTCCCATTTCTGAAGAAGGGCCTAGGCCTGAAACATCAGCCTTCCTGCTCCTCTGATGCTGCTTGGCCTGCTGTGTTCATCCAGCTCTACACCTTGTTATCTCAGATTCTCCAGCATCAGCAGTTCCTACTATGTCTCTAACACACTCCTCCCATTTAGTATAAGTGAAAGTTTTCTCCTTTGAAGTGATATTCTTGCCAAATGTCCTGATGAGGGCAAGATGAAAACTGTGACAAAATGTATCTTTTTTTTTTTCAGAACATATTCTGTATTACCAAAAGTCTACGTTATGCTTCCTTCATTGTTGCTGGGTCAGACTGCAGGGGCTGTCTTACTAACAGCTCTATGAGCATATCTATACCATATGGACTGCAGCGCTTCAAGATAGCAGCTCACCTGAACCTTGTCAGGGGCAACTGAGAAGGGCAATAAACGTTGGCCTGAACAACAATGTCACAGTCCCATGAATTAATTTAAAAAATATACTTTCATCAACGAGTGCCACATAATGTAATTTTGGAATTTAGATTTATCATGGAGTGTTGTTATCTGTTACCCACTCTTCTATTTTTATATTAAAATAAATATTGTTTAGCTATTTATTCGTCATTTAATTAGAGCACTCTGTGTTTGCATATAATTTAGATCACATTGCTTTTTCCACTTCAGACTTATGAGTGAAGCATTGCTCATTTTAAGTAACCTGACCATCTCACAATTCCAATCAATTGTTTAATTGTTTCAGTAGGAATTAGATGCACAGCTCCCTAAGGTCCTGATGGTGATCGTATTCTACAGCTGAGTCATAGAGATGCAGATTTACGGGTTCATTTTCTGTTCTGAACTGAGTTGTTTAATCTCAGGTGAGGTTGTTGCCTTAGGTTTCAGCAGCTCCAGATTGACGGAGGTGAGCGTTGTTTGGAATTCTGGTCAATATGTGAAATCGTTAGCTGGTTGAGGTTCTGAAAGATGACTGGTATCTGTTCTGCCATAGCTCATCAAGGGCCACTGTCTTCAGGATGGAAAGAAAGACCGAACAAAACAGCTCAGATTATCGCTGTCCAAGGCAGAATAGTTTTGGATAGGCAGAGTCAGGGGATTAAATCATGGTTTACATTCAGTTGTTTGAACTGGTAAATGTTTTAATAACTGTTATCTATATATCTGGAGTCTGAGTGCAAAAAATGGGTTCTTTTTTGGTATCTGATTTGCCTTTTAGAAAATTTCCCTCAAAAAGGATTGGGATAGAAAATTTACAAGTTGGTTTTTTTGTTGCCAGGAATAAAATTACCATTGCCACCTGGATTACTGAATGAGCCGAGCAGTAACCAAAGCAGTTTGATTAGATAAAAGAAAGGTTCAAGGCCATTTTAAATGGTGTGAAAATAATTGACCATTGGATCAAGTTGTCCCACAGTGCTCTTTAATTTTTTGAATATTGAGTTTATTTAATTTTTTTTCTTCCTTTCAAATAGGTGTTTGAACGTAATGGTTGAGCCTGGTCTCCAGTGTCCCTCACACTGACATTGTTTGTTTTCTCTTGCAGGAAAGGATGAGCCCAGCAGTTACACTTGCACAACTTGCAAACAGCCATTCAGTAGTGCATGGTTTCTCCTCCAACATGCCCAGAACACCCATGGATTCAGAATTTATTTGGAAACTGAGCACGGAAGTCCATTAACCCCCCGGGTTGGCATTCCTTCAGGACTTGGGGCAGACTGTGCCCCTCAACCTCCACTTCATGGACTTCACATAGCTGACAGTAGTCCTTTCAACCTACTGAGAATGTCCGGGCCTGTTTCACGGGAAACTCCAGGGCTTGGAGAAGGACGCTTTCCCCCCACGCCTCCGTTGTTTAGTCCTCCACCTCGGCATCACCTAGACCCACATCGAATGGATCGGTTGAGTGCTGAGGAGATGGCAATGGTCGCTGTACATCATACCAGTGCCTTTGACAGGGTACTACGTCTTAACTCCATGCCTATTGAGCCACCATCCATGGATTTCTCTAGGAGACTTAGAGAGTTGGCTGGCAACACTTCCACTCCGCCATTGTCACCGAACCGTCCAAGTCCTATGCAAAGGCTATTGCAACCATTCCAGTCGAGCAACAAATCCCCATTTGTCAGCACACCACCCCTCCCACCCCTCCAGCCCACAGCACCTCCTGCCCAGACTGTGCTCAAATCTAAGTCTTGTGAATTCTGTGGGAAAACATTTAAGTTTCAGAGCAATTTGATAGTGCACCGTCGAAGCCACACCGGTGAGAAACCGTACAAGTGCCACCTTTGTGATCATGCCTGCACTCAGGCCAGCAAATTAAAGAGACACATGAAAACACACTTGCACAAGTCCTCACCTATGACAGTCAAGTCAGACGATGGGCTTTCCACCGCAAGCTCTCCTGAACCGGGTACTAGTGACCTTGTTGGCAGTGCCAGCAGTGCCCTCAAATCTGCAGTAGCCAAGTACAAGAGTGAAACAGATACCAATATGATTCCAGAAAATGGAGATGAAGAGGAGGAGGAGGAGGAAGAGGAAGAAGAGGAGGAGGAGGAGGAGGAAGAAGAGGAGGAACCCGAAAATGATAATAGATCTGATTTTGCCTTTGGTGTCAATCTAGAGAGTGGGCGTCACCACGAGAATAGTTCGAGACCTGTAGAGGAGAAGAGATCTTTGCCTGAAGTGATGCACAGCATTACCATGAATACAATGCAACATTATGGTGAGGCCTTTCACCAAGTTCTTGTTGAAAAACACAAGCGGACTCATCACTCATCTGAAACAGAAGTTCAAAGAGATACTTATGATGAAGATTCGGTCGCTGGTGAATCTGATCGCACAGATGATGGTACAGTCAATGGTAGAGGTTCCTCTCCAGGTGAATCAGCCTCTGGAGGCTTATCCAAGAAGCCTATTTTGGGAAGCCCGACTTCCCTTAGTCCTTTTTCCAAACGCATAAAACTTGAGAAAGACTTTGACCTGCCATCAGCACCTTTGGCTCCCACGGACAATGTTTACTCCCAGTGGCTTGCTGGTTATGCTGCCTCACGACAGATGAAAGACCCATTCCTCAGCTTTGGAGACTCCAGACAATCGCCTTTTGCAACTTCATCTGAGCACTCTTCAGAAAATGGAAGTTTACGCTTTTCCACTCCTCCAGGAGAAATGGATGGTGGGATCTCAGGTCGGAGTGGCACAGGAAGTGGTGGAAGCACGCCCCATATCACTGGACCTGGTCCTGGACGGCCCAGCTCCAAAGAGGGCAAGCGAAGTGACACATGTGAATTTTGCGGCAAAATCTTCAAGAACTGCAGCAATCTCACAGTCCACCGGAGAAGCCACACGGGCGAGAGACCATACAAATGTGACCTGTGCAACTACGCCTGTGCCCAGAGTAGCAAGCTCACGCGACATATGAAAACGCACGGTCAGGTGGGGAAAGACGTTTACAAATGTGAAATTTGTCAGATGCCTTTTAGCGTGTATAGTACCCTCGAAAAACACATGAAAAAATGGCACAGTGAGCGCTTGTTAAATAATGATATAAAAACTGATTAGGTGTATTGATGCTCAAGTTCCCTATAGCTTTTCTATTCTCTTGTGATCAAACGAAGTGGAAGCTGAGGACGTGAGGAACATGTGCTTAATGCCAGCACGATTGGTTTAACGTCACTGATGAATGCATGATTTGTATCGGGGCAATACTATTGCATTTACGCAAACTCGAGCCTTTCTCTTGTGCAATAATTTACGTGTTGTGTATGTTATTGTTTTTTTTCCTAATTAGACAGCATGTATGGTATGTTTGGCAGTTTAATTCTGTCTTCAGTTGTTGTTGAGTAACTACCCTTCTCTGTTTTTTTTTTGGTTATTGAAAGAAGACTACCATGCTGCATAGTGTCCTGTAACACATATCATGTAAAGTTTAGGTTGTAACATAGAGAGGGAAAACAAAATGAGGGAAAGCAACCCTCCCCATTTATTCCTTTGTTTAACCCTCTATGGACAGACTGGAATTCGCACTGTTAAAACCATTTCTTTTCCAAAAGAAAAATCTGTCCTCAAAGGGTTAATATATTAAATTAGAACAAAACAATTGCTAGCCTTGACTTTTGGAGAAGAAAATAAATTTGATGAAGATGATTGGGTGAATACTATCGAATAATCTGAGTGCCTTGCATCTATTTAAACTGTATTGGTTTTCTTTCTATTCTTCAGTTTAGTACTGGAGGAGTAGCCTTGGGTTTACATTGACCCAAGTGATGGTTCCACATCATGCACCTGATTGTTTTGGCTACCAGTGAGTTAACCAATTTTCAATATTGAAGCAAAATGAAAACAGCAAAACACGAGGAAAAAAGTCTTGACAAATCCATTAATGTCACAGCATCTATCTGATCCCGAAAAGTCATGCTTGGTTCATACACCACACAGCAGTTGTACAAACATAAAGTGATACATTAGTGCTTGTCCAGCCACCCACCCGCCCCTCCCCACTGACCCCCACCCCCCACCCCCAGCTTTTACTTAAATCGCACTTAACTCTGCTTGTGACTTCTATGCCCTTTCTTTAATCAGGGGTACAGAGGCTGAGCAAAAAGACAAAAGGATAAAAGACAGCTCAGATAGGACAATTAAGTGCACTGTACAATTTTCCCAGTTTACAAACATATAATTAAGGGAAAAAAACTTACTAAAATACTAAGGAAAGGAAAATGGACTGATTTGTTTAGTGTCAATTTGCCAGTCATTGACTAGAATAGTGCACCTGGCTAAACTTAAAAAGAATATTAAGTATAAAGCAACACAATTGAACATCACGTCTCCTCAGCGGACTATAACGGGACTGCAGTTGATTTAGAATAAATAATCTCGCTCCTACAGTGCAAGATGTTTTGTACAGATTTTTTAAGTATAAATGGTAAGAATTTTTTTTTTAAAAGAGATACTTCATTATGTTAGGGAAAAGTATATTTTAGGGTTCCAGTGTCTTGGTGGTTGTCAAGACTCCTACATGTTATACAGTTAGTGGATACTCTGCCTTGGATACACAGCTCTTCAGGTTGTACAAAACTCACATTGGGAAAAGGTTTAAGATTATATATATATAGTACTTAACTATAGGAAAATGCACACATGTTGATTCCTATGCTAAACACATTTATGGTCTCTACTTTTCTGTATTTCTAGAATGGTTATTTGAAATAAATGTTCACCTAGTGTAGGCACAATAGTATTTATATTGAAGCTTGTATTTTTAACTGTTGCTTGTTCTTTAAAGGTATCAACGTACCTTTTTTTGGTAGTGGAAGAAAAACACAGGCTGCCACAGTATATTTTTTTAATTTGGCAGGATAATATAGTGCGAATTATTTGTACGTTTCAACAAAAAAAACAAACAAACAAAAAAAAAGTACACACCCGTGACATTGTATAGATAAGAGGTCGTATAACGGCCACTTGGGGGTAACTTTAGAAAGTCACACCAATGGTCAAAGCGGATGGTTGTACATATCGTTCCCTTCCTGCTGCCATACTGTATACAGTACTGCAAGCTAATGTTTGTTCTGTAGTGTGCTTCTGTCTCCTAACCTCTCACCTACTACATTCCAGCATCTAACTTCATATGCAGTAAATTAAATGTTTGCAGTTTTTTCATTGCCAAAAACTAAATGGTGCTTTATATTTAGATTGGGAAAATTTCATATGCAAAGCATATTAAAGCCGCTTGAGTCAATACATTTTTGTAAATGGCAATGCAGAATATTTTGTTATCGGCCTTTTCTATTCCTGTAATAAAAGCTGTTGTTGTAACTTGAAAATTATCTTTTACTATGGGATTCACTATTTATTATTGCTTATGTGCGCTGTTCAAAACGGATGCACTAAATTGATCTTTTTTCCATTTTATTTTTTAATTTTTTTTCTTTGTTTAGATGACCAAAGGTCATTACAACCTGGCTTTTATTGTATTTGTTTCTGGTCTGTGTTAAGTTCAGGAGTCTATTGGAAACCACTGTCTGTGTTTTGGCAGTTGTCTGCATTATCCTGTTCACATGCCCATTTTGTCCCTTTATGAAAAAAAATAAAAAATTTAAAGCTAATTGGTGAACCTTGTGTGTGCTTATTTATTGCTTTTCTCATTTTTTTAATTTTTAAATTTATTTAGTTATTTGTTTTTATATGGCATACTCCAAATAAGTAGCTTTTGCTCCAGCTCAGGTTTATCTCTGCCGTATCCCCTTTCTCTGACCTATTTAAATTTTGTTAGCATGCTGGAGAAAATTGCCTGCCTTCTATAAAGGTTTAACATTTCAGATAACCATCAAATTCGCAAATTCACAGAGTGCCATGTGCAGATTTGTATCCTGCATGGATGGGGATTACTGGCCATTTGGCTTGATTGTACAGACCATTGGCTTTCCAAAATTTTTAAAATAATGTTTTTACTGTAGAATGAAGCATACAATAAATTCTTTGTTACTAACAGAGTATTCAGATAGAACATTTAATTGATGTCTATTTCCTTCACCTTCTTCCCCAAAGAGTACATGACCAATCTTCATATCTGTGCACTCTGTGTATACATTTAGAGTTAATTGTCAGGTAGCAGTTGGATATGCAGGCACTACCTTTTTAATTGCATTTCACCACATCAATTTATTCCTAAACCCCATATATTTGGACCTTTTATGTAAAACGATAAACTATTGAGTATAGCTGCTCTACTTGCTCAGCCAATGTTGCACCTTCTGCTTATAAGACATGGGCCCGGATTTTGCAGTTATAATGACAGCGAAACTGTCAGTGTTCGCTGTCATTACAACTGTGAAATTAACAGCAAGTTCTGGTGCCTGCACATGCACAGTTAAACACAGAAATCCACAAGTTACTGTCAGTGATTCCCTTCATCTTCACAGGTTACATTGAGTCCCCACAGACGACATGTCTAGAAATCACTCAACTGACGAAAGCTTCCCTTTTTGTATTGTAACATTACTGTTAAATACTCCAGTAAATGAGATGGCCTGTTGAAAATTTTTAACTGAGTTTTTAGCACTGTACTAGGTTATGTCTTCTGCTGAAGATTGCCTCTGAGACTGGAAAAATAATGTTAAAATGTCAAGGTTTTCCACTGTGAAAAGTCATAGATATTAATGTAGTTAATTTTTCTTAGATTTTGTTTGATATTTCATGTTCTAATCCAATCTTCGTCTGATGCTGTAAAATTGATCAAAATGCACGTTAATGCACTTTACTTCCTAGTTTGCTTTCTGTGAGAATGTCATGATGGCATCTCCATTGTTGGACGCCTGGAGATTCCCTTGATTTGATGCCACAAATCCACACCACGGAGATCAGTAGGTCTTATGTGGGCAGCTTTCTTCAAGGTCAGTGGCGAGGACTGTCGCTTCGCTGCTGACCACAAAATCCAAGCCATTGTTTTGGACGTTGAGACCCTGACGAGCTCAGATGGTGTGATATAGATAAATAACAAATACTCAAAGGTTTGGTCGTATTTGCGTTTCTTCATGCAGGTGAGGGAAAATGTAATAACTTAAACTGCGATGCAATGGTGTGGCCTCGTGGTCTTCAAATAATATCTTGTAACTCCTTAATAACCATCATAGGTTCTGTTTGTAACGCAAGTGTGTGTTCCTTCATGTTTTACAGCTTTATTTCTTGAACTGTATCATAAGCTTCAACTCCAGAGATGTCTTTCCAGCAGGGATTACAGGATAATGAACAGTTAAAAGCCCTAGACTTCTTTTCAAACCTAGTTCTATGCTGAGATTGATCATTATTCATTTGTTGTCTCCATGGCCCACAACAGTTGACTTGGTATAAAATGTGGCTTGGAACCATATTGGGGAGTGCACTTAATGCCTGAATCTGATTTGACTTGTTTCAGAAGTATGGCTATGCCATGGCTATCAATATCAACTGTTAGAAAGGTAGGGAGAAGAGAAGAGAAGGCTGCAGCGCCATGTGGATCAGAGTAGGGAGGGAGGGGCTTTGAGATTGGAGACAGGAAGGGGGTGACTGTGTTACCGTGAGGTATACCGTCATTCTGTAATTTGTATGTCATGTTGTCCAGGTCAAAATGAAAATCTTAACGATGTTTGAGACTGATGTTGAATTGGTGGATTGTCATTGAGTTAGATTTTGAAACTTAATGCCCAAACTTAAATATATAATTAATGGCAAAACTAACATAAAGAATTAAGGCCAAATCAACAATTTGGAAAAGTACCAAGAATGCCATTGATGACCAGGATTTGTTGCTATCACCAAAAGAAACTAAAACTAGGAATTATAGTTATAGGGTTTTCTGAGATGGGTATAATAAGAAAGGAATGTCCACTTCTGCTTTTTCTAGTCAGTTCCATAGACTAAGATATTTAAATTTGTATGTTTTGATTAATTTTTACCCTTCATCTGAAAACACGGACTACTGCTATACTTCCACAGGATTCCCCCTTGTACGTTGCTTAATTGGCCACTTCTTTATATTTGTGTCCACTGGCTATTTGACCAGTGAAGGCATTACAACAAGCCACATCCTGTCCTCATTCAGTGCCTGTTGAATTACATTTCCAACATTGGATGAGAATCAGGAATTGGGATCCTGGTTTGTTTTCCCCTTTCTACCCTGTGAGCATTGAGGTCAATTGTAACATTCTGCTGCTACTTGGTTTGAGATCTGCTAATCAAGCACAGGCTGGATATCAAAGCTGGAATTTTTTTAGGGCTCAGTTTTATAGTGGGAGTAAAACTGGATTTCACCAGTAGCATAAAATTGACTGTTAATGCATCAGCAGTTCATTTAGCACAAAACCGGTTTGTCCATTGACTTCAATGAAACAAAGATCATGCTCACTGTAAAGCAGACTGCTGACTTGCCACAAGCCTGAATTTTGCTACTGACAAAGTCTGGTTTCACTCCCAATGTCTTCCCCACTGACTCACCATAGGAGTCTGTAAATTTGATGATTTTTATATTCATGATAATATTAAGTTGAATTGAAGTTCAAAATGAAAGAAATTTTTTCTCCCAGATTTGCATGTCCAAATAAACCCATCTTAGAAGTTACTTTTGGGAATGGTAGCAAACCTCTAATTAAGATGTTTGTATGATTTTCCTCTCTCTACTATTATCTCGGACGTATTGATCATTGGGTTAAAATAATAAATGCTAACTAATCTTACAATACCGTAGCAGTAGCTTTTAGCTTATCATTTAAATTTCTTTAGAGTTGATTGTATGTTCCTGTATTAACTAAATCTTTTCAGTGTCTGATCAGTGCAAAATTTGGACACACAGAGTGGGTAATATATTAAGTTTTCCATATTTCACAGTAACTAGGGTACCATCCATTTTTGTCCTTTTCAAATGGGTGCAAAACCGGGGTTAATAGGCATTACCCTTTGCACCAATTTTACATTTTGAGAAGGGGCGTGAATCGGTACTCACTCTCTGCTCTTGTATAAAGGTGGAAACCTCTGAAGGGTGCAACACTTGACCAGCAGCCAGGACATTGCAATATAACTGTTGACTAATTTAAAGTTTTATTAAGATAAAATAGGCAATGAAAATAGAAAAGTAGGAAAATAGGTTGCAGCACCCAGAAATTATGCTTAAACTATTTCTTTTTCAAATACTGACTGATCTGCTGAGTGTTTCCAGAGTTTTCTATGTGAAATGTCCAGAATTCACTGATATTTTTTCTTAAAAAAGATTTAATTTGTAAAATAAATTTAAGGTTTTTTTAGCTTAACATTGATATTGCTATTGCTCCAGATTTAGTTCTGCCAAGTGGAGAACATTACACCTTTAAAACTTAGGTGCCTGTGCGTATGTTTCTGTTGGCATCTCTTCATACACTAACAGCCATATTTCAAACAAATCATTGGTGCATGCATCTTAGAGTCCAAATACTGCAAGTGAAGTGGCAAAAGGAAGCAGTGGCTTTCTCAGACTGTTACACATTAATTGCATTATAAAATTGTGAACTTGTGAGGCCTTTGTGCATTTATGAGAATTTCATGAGCAGATTTATGGGACAAGCATAACATGTAACGTACCATTGTAAAACTATATACAAGTGTGACCCCATTTTCTCATAAATTTGGTATATATATATTCCTAGTTACATGTTATTTGAATTATTGAAACTACAATGTCACATTTAATTTAATCAATACATTTATAAAGCAACAGACATTTTTTGTTTTATAACTGGAGACAGGAGGAAGCCAGGGAGCTACACCTGCACTGTTCTGCATTATTGACACACAAGGGACATAACAGCCCAAACTCCAAGATCTAGAAGCTGTATGTTGCAGTTCCTTGCTTTAATGGGTAAGACTACACTTACTCTGTTTATGCTGCTATTGAGGAACTTTTCAGCTGGAGCAGTTTAACAAATCCAGTTCCACCTTTACATAATGATAAGCCTTTGAAAACTGAAAACATATGCAAAACTATTGGTATTAGATTGTTTTATCATTTTGTTTCGTATTTGGCATCTTGGGCCTGCTTTGTGGGCATATTTAGGACAAATTCTATGGTCTATGTTAGGGGAGTCACTTTGAATAAATATTTTTGACATGTTAATGTATTGAATTTTTTTAAAGCACCATTTTTTTTAAAAAAAAAAATTCTATTTTCAATTAAGAATCTTATCAGTTTGACAGAGAGGTGTGCATTTGTCCAGAAATATGTTAAGGACCAATAACAAATGAGCAAACCAGAGACAGAAAAAGGAGGAAGAGGGGAGAAATAATATGAAATATGTATTTTTGAGATGAATGAAGATCTGTAGACACAATACTGAAGTAAATCAACAGTATATTCTTCAGAGATGATTTGTTTATCAAAATATAAATTTGACTTTTTTTTGTTAATTGTTACTATGTTAAAGGCACTAAATTAATGCAAGTTGTTGCTAAAGCACATTAGGGAGCCAGTTGGAATTTTACAACAACTGCACGGCCTCCTGGTCGCTTTTACAAGGGGCAGGGTATTTTGGAGGGATGTGATGAAGCAAATCTTCATTTTGTGTAGTTTAAAAGTACTTCTAAATATAACTGCTCAGGCAATTTTTAAAATCTTTTTTAAAATAGTTATATTTTAGAATTAATTTCACCATCACTGTTGATGCTGCCATGGGTCATGCAGGATGTTTTGTGCTGACTTTTGTTACTCTGCTCCTCTGTAATACATATTCATTAGAATGACACTGTGCTAAAAGAGTTAATTTGTGAGGACAGGTTGCATAAACTAGGTTTGTAGTTCTTTGAGTATGAAGGATTAAGGGATAATCCAATTGAGGTGTTTACGTGATTAAAATTGATAGGATAGACAAAAAAAGTATTTCCTTTGATGGGAAATAACGTTGCACAATCTTAAAATTAAAACTAGACCATTCAGAGAAGATGTCAGAAAGCATTTCTTCACACAAGGCGTAGTGAAAATCTAGAACACTTATTCCCTGCATGTGCTGGAAGTGCAGCTCCCTTTTAAGGGTAAACCAGGACAATTCCAGAGTTGATTGTGAGCAGACTGAGCACATTGGACTTTGTATTTGAGAGCCTGTTTCTTGAGTGCTGTTTTGGTGCATTGATAGTGTCTGTACCTCCTGGGCCAGAAGACCTGGTTTCAATCCTGGCTGCTCCACAGGTATGTAATAACATATCTGAGCAGGTTGATATTTATGTACCAAAGATATTTATATCTTCCTTTAGAATGCTCTGTTGGCTTTTGGGCAGGGAAATGATCCAGAAGGGAAAGTTGGAAACTGATGTTTGTGGTAAACTATGTATTTACATCAAAACCCTTGTAAATTTCTGAAAGTCTTTTGCTGTCTCATTTAACATATGGATTTATGCCTGTGAAACATACCTCACTACCCCTCAAAAATAAGCTACTGAGGATAAGTCAATGAAAAATCAAAATTAAAATTTAAACATTTCTGTCAGTCTAAGATATTAAAGCATATGGACCCAGGATGTATGAATGTTAACATACAGATCAGCCGTGATTTAACTAAAAGACAGAAAAGGCTTGAAGAGATAAATGGCTTGCTTCTGCTTTTGTCTTCTGTTGGGAAAAAAAACTTTACTTTCGTTAGTGTTACTGAATCCTATTTTTCTGATAGCTATTATGAACATTCTGATTCAACACGGAGGACTAGAACTTACAGTGTTCCCTAATTTTATCAGAAAATAAACAGAATAATACCTCTCCTATCTCCTTTCTTGCTAAAATTAATAAAACCAGATATTTCAAGTCGCTGGTGACAACATTTGTTAATCTCTACAAAGCAGCCAATGATTGCTGTGCAATAAATTGAGGATCGTCCTTCTAAAACTTGTTTTTGCTATGTAAGTAAAATGATGAAAATAAACTTACTGCTGGGAACGAGGTATGGGAGGGTGATCTGTGGATTAAATAAATGCTGTTTGAAGCCTGAGATTTGCTTTATTAACATTTATTCTAATCCACTTTTCATTAGTAATTAATGAAACCTTTATTTGGATACGTTATAAAAAATAAAATGGAAATGATCTGTTTTTAACCTCAACTAGAAATATATCTTTATTGTGTTAATTATTTGACCTTGCTTATTTGTATTTCACTGCATCCTGACAACATGTAGTAAACTTAGTGCTGCAAAGCATGTGGCACATAAACACTGTTTTGTCACCAAACATGCAACAATGCTGCAGTAAACATATTCATAATCAGCACATATAGTAATGAATTTTTTTTATGAGCTGAGTCAATCCTGCCCTATTAATGGAGCCAAATCAAGATAACGATTGTCTGTATATCAGAGCAGATTAAATCATCCATTTCAGTATTTTAATTCACTAATTTGTTGCTGTGAATTTTTTTTATGAATTGGTCCCCTTCTTTTTAAGTCTTTTAAGGCCCTACATCATTCCTTTCAAAGCAGACAGCTAGCTGCCTCTAAGGCCTATGCCAGAGCCATTCGTTAGCTGACCTTCGAGAGCTTGAGCTGGTGGCCAATGGTGAGTTGTTGTCTACACTTTTTCTTCCTGTTGGATGATTCCCAAGACTTGGCAGGTGTCACTGCTCACAATAGAGTCAGGATTGAGAATTCATGTTCTATCTTGTGAAGGTTCTCCATTATCTCGCCCTATCAGTTGCACCATCTACAATTGGATCATTTCAACCTACCTCACCAATATGGTGAATAATCTATTAAGCAAAAGAAAAGGAGTTGTCTTTGAAGATGTTGTAACCAGGTAAAATGATGTGGAATTCATCTGCTAACAAAAACATAGGTCATTTCAAGTCAACATATTTTAAAACAGTTTAGTTTTAAACCATGTCAAATTAGACTACCTTTTGTTTTAGTTTTTTCAAACTCATTTTCTTTCTTGATTTGTGACCAGTGCAAAAATTCGAGGAAGATTCTGTCTGTACTATGTTGTAAAACTGTCTCTTTATAAGTGGGTTAAGTTCAATAAACAGTGCACTGAGAAACTCTCCATGCATTGTGAGCATTTTGTTAAACCAATTAGACAAAAGGTTCTAAAATTTATTATCACCTAGACATGGGCAAAATATTTTCAACCTCCATATAAAAGCCCCTGATTTTTCTGCTTATAAGAGTTCGAGAAAGTCATAGAATTTTGGACAACAAATTTTTACTTTGCAAAATTTTCCAAGTAGCTGTTTAGAAAGTTGTTTGATATGCAGCACTGTGCTTTTTTACCTAAATACAGTCAAACCAATAATACTGCACAGGAGAATCGTGGATATGAATTGTAAAGCAACTTTCATTATGCAAATGGTCTTAGAGTGGATTTTTAACCATAAAGAAATTGTGGCATGATACTTGTAAATGATTTGTAATTTGTATCTTTAGTTAATGTTTATTTAAGCTTGAATACGATGTTTTCCTGTTATGTTGTGTGACTGAACAAAGTTGCATTTTATAGCATGTTTGAATGACATATAAGATCAGGGCTTAATGGCACAATACAGTTTCATTTGCTCTTAAGCAGATTGGGTTTGGTAATGAATGCTGCTGGCCTATCCTGGGTACTTTATACGTTAAAAGTGTAAAACTGTTAAAGGTAGGGATGGGTAGAACGTTGATAGTTTAAAAAAATGTTTTGATTGCTATTTCTGTTACTAATTTTTAATGTCCAAAATTTAGTCCATTTTAGTCCAAAATCTTCTTCCGATGCAATTGATGTTTTTGTTTCCTTACAACTCTGTCACTTCCTTCTTCACTGTTTTTTAGTATTTGTTGATTCTTTTGAAAAAAAA
Source organism: Ginglymostoma cirratum (assembly GCA_024137785.1). Classification (NCBI taxonomy): domain Eukaryota; kingdom Metazoa; phylum Chordata; class Chondrichthyes; order Orectolobiformes; family Ginglymostomatidae; genus Ginglymostoma; species Ginglymostoma cirratum. The sequence goes on along the minus strand of JAHRHZ010000018.1, from coordinate 52,079,649 downwards.
TGTTACACACATTTTCCTGAAAGTAGTGTAAATCTCTTTTTAACTTCTTTCTTTCAGTTTTTCTCTCCTTCCTCTTCATTTCCTGAAGGTAGTGACTCATTGGGATACAGATCTACAAGTGCCTGCAGACCGGCTGTGCATCATCTCTGTGGCCATTCCTCACATGTGACCTAGACATCGAGTGCTGTGGGAGCATTACAGCTCAGCCAGATCTTGGCCTCATCCAGCCACCACTTAGACCACATTATGGTCGGGGTCCCTGGATAATGACCAAGTGTAGAAATCCTGTGAGAATTTCTCATCTATTCCCCTCCTGGTGAATGAAGACCAATCATTGCATCCCATTTTATCTCAGTTGAGACCAACTGATTCCATACAAAGCAATGATTGGATTTGGTATCTTCCAGGCCATCCGTAACTGAGGATAGTACTATGTTCTGTATTTATTCCCTGAAAATGTTCGTCGGGAGTCAGGGTTTTGTTGAGGAGGTCCTGTAACCTTTTCTAATAGACTCAGCAATCATATTAACCGATAGGGAGATGTAAGAATAATGAATAGGATTAGCAATTTCATGTGTTTTAATGGATGTGCTGAATTTATGTGATGAAATATTTATGCAATATCACATAGGAAAGCATGTTATCATAAAGAAGAATTGTATGGACACGACTTAGTGAGTATGAGATAATATAGTGTGGAGCTGGAGGAACACAGCAGGCCAGGCAGCATCAGAGGAGCAGGAAAGTTGACATTTCGGGTCGGGACCCTTCCGTGATCTATTTATGACGCAAGTTGATTATCCATGTAAATTTGGACTAGGAAGCGCAAATTGTACAGCTCTATTGGAAGGAGTGTGGTTGATTTTTTAAAAAATGTTTTTATTGTTTATAATATCCCATATATATATGTATATATAGACGTGTTGTAGTTATTATAGCAGAAGAGAAAGTGAATTATTTATGAGGATCTTATTGAGATAAATATTTCAGCTCTGTTTCTGCTTCACTTTTTTAAATGTCAAAACTCAAAATCTTCATGTTATAAATAGGAAATAATGTGAGCTCCAGCTTATAAATCAGATGAGATCAAGTTCTAAGCCACGAAGTTATAAGGATAGCTGATGCATCACCTCAAGCATTAAGAGTCTATTCCTGTAAGCTTGCTTGTATATCAGAGCTACAGATTAAATCCCAGCTTCCCTTGTTACTCGATGGAGTCCAATTTCGAAATTCAGACATTGGGCCTATTGTTCTTATCAGTGTCAGGGAACAAACTTTGAGGCTGTTCTGGGTCCCAATGATCTGCATGGATGGTAGGGCAGGACAGTATTCACAGGCCTCGATTTTCACAGGGATCGCCTGATAATTGGCTGGACAGTGGTTCAGCAGCCAATTAGCAGCTACTGGGGTAGGGGTAGAGGCAGCACAGAGCAAGTACCAACCCAATTTAAATAGTCTACAGCAGCCATTACTGTGGCTGCTGGTTTACTTTATTTAATTGCAGTGGCTGGAAGACATGTAGCAGGGAAGACCGAGCTGGAACTGACGCCAGGGCTTCCTCTCACTTCATAGCTGCATACCTGTGGCCTCTCCTTGAGACAGTGAGAGACAAAGAGAGTGGTCCTTTTTCCAGACGGGAGTAAAAGAAGGCCAGCCTGGCAACTAAACATATCCGCATAGAGGTGGCTGAACCATTTCACAGATGCTGTGCTCAGGTCAAACTGTGTGCAATGCAGGCAACTGTTCAATGATCTGATTTGTTCTGGCAAGTTGACTCAGGTCTGTGGACATTCAACCTCCAGCAGTCATCCTGGGTGAGCAGTCTAAGGGTGTATGGTGCTCCTGAGCATAATGTCCAACCCACACATCTACTGACCTTTCAGAAATCTCAGCACCCCAGTGTTGTTGTGGACCAACCAGCAACATACACTTTTTAATGGATATGACCCATATAGAGGCCAGCTATGCCTTACCTCATTCTCTTTTGTCCTTGCAGGAGAAAAGGACACCTATTGCCAATATAAAAAAAAGTCTAGACTGAAGGAAGGGTCAAGTCCTTGTACTTAATCACCTTAAACCTGTGTCCTCTAGTTTTAGACTCCCTTGCCCTGGGAAAAAGACCATGTCTATTCATCCTATCCATGCCCCTCATGATTTTATAAACCTCTATAAGATCATCCCTCAGTCTCCAACTGTTCAGGAAATGTGCAAGTTTCCATTTATTAATGCTGTGTCAAGAAAATGAAGTGTTAAAGGGGAATGAGGCCCCTTTTGAGGGACAGTGAAAAGGAACAATGGAGACGCCAATCTGGCTGATCAGGAGCAAGTCATGGAATATGATGAGCGCCCTTGATGGACAGGGTGAATAGAAACTGCATGGCATAGCTGGAAGAGAATGGCTTGCGCTGTACTTCTGACAGCTGCATTGGAAAGCTTCAGCAGTGCAGAGGTTTCTGCTCTCTAAGGCTAGTTGTCATGTTTACCTCTTGTGGTCTCACTGATGTTTTAGAGGAAAGAGAGATTCCTGTGATTGTGCCAGAGCCCATGCTGGTATCAGAGCAAGCATCATCACATTTTACGACACATCTTCCCTCAGTTCAAATTTACTCACCACAGTGGATTGCCATCAACAGATAGATAGTATGGCACAAAGTGATGAGCATATCACTAGTGACTAAGAGGAGTGAGAGTCAGAAGCTTCTGTGAACTGTTCTCCTTGGAGGATGGAGGGTACACCCAGCATGCTTGACTGGGCACAAGAAAGGAGGTTCTGGCAGTGACAGATGACTTCCTTGATATTAGAGGTAGTGCAGACTCATGATAACAATGGAGCAGTCCATTCTGCTCATGTAGCCCACTAGGCTAAAGCTTTGAGTATGGTCCTTTGTTTGTTTGTTTGTTAGTTAGTTAGTTAGTTAGTTATTTGGGACCAAAGACCCATGATGTGCAGGACCAACGTAGTTTACAAAATACTTTGCAATAACTGAAACAAACATTTTATCAGCCAGACTGGAAGGAAACTAGCCATCAGGATATATGAACACCAGCTAGTGCAAACTGACATGATGAACTTTCCCTCATCTCAGTGCACTCGGACAATGAAGACTATCAATTTAACTGGGACAACATGACCATCTTAGCTCAAGCCAACTGCAGACATGCACAGGAATTCCTAGAGGCCTGGTTTTCAACCCGTAATGCAATTAACAAAAGTGTGGAATTAGACCCTATATACAAACCCATGCAGAACAGAATCGGAAATGACACAACCCAACTTAACAGACCGTATCATGTAAATTCCAAGCAGAGTAGAACAACATTGCTTCATTGTAGGCCGCATTGATGATGTTACCTAGCATGGTGACGAAATGTCTGTACGATAACCAGCCAGTTCGGTGAGCGAGCCAACAAAGTCATCCACAACCCGAGCTACAAATCTTGCAAGAACCTTAAAGCCACATAGAAGTGGGTAAGAGTGAAAACTACTGCAACTGTTTGAGCACTGAGTGCATCGTTCACATGTGTTTCACATATAACTGCGTTTCACGTTCTCTTTTTGGACACCATGTAATTATTGACCAAAATGGCAGATGTACAAGAGATAAAAGGTACTGCAGATGCTGGAGAATCCGAGATAACAAGCATGGGGCTGGATGAACACAGCAGGTCAAGCAGCATCATAGGAGCAGGCATTTTTAATGGTGCACCAAGAAGAGTAATGAAGTGGTGAAGGGTAACAAGAGTCTGTTTATGGGACAGTGAAACCTCTGGACAGATGTGTGTCTTCCATTGACAACAGGGGTAAGTCTGTTTCAAGCTTCAACTTTAATGGAAGTGCACCCGTACATATTGCAAAGTGAATTCCTGGCCACATAATTCTAGAGCTGAATGGTGCCTTGATCAGTTGACTTCTGATATTAACGGAATCTTGTCTAGACCTTTTTGAGTCCTAAAGCCACTTACCTCTGCAGCAGCAGCAGCTTTGTATTCTGCATCTTCCTTCTCTCCCTTTTCCATGTCTTGCTGCTCCTCTTCCTCTGATAAGATATGTCCATCCACTACTGCACTCTCTCCAAGGCCCACATCTCTGTAGAGGGCCTCTCAATAGCAAGTGCAGCAAGCCACCAATTTTTGCAGGGTGTCTGCAGGGCACCACCTGCCTGATTCAGAAAACACAACCAGAAATTCAAAAGCCTGATGGACAGTTTGATGGTGGTCCTTCTGAGCAGATGGCTTCACTTGCAGCACCTCTGCGACTCTGTCTTGGAATTCATCAAGTGGTGAGCAGGCATCTCTTCCTGGGACAACCTTTTGCCCTCTGGAACCAAACTGTATCATTTGGGAAGCGAAATGAAGCTTTGACTGTTGGAGGATGAAGGTTTCACGGCAGCTATCGGGAAAATTAACACCTACTTGGAGGAAGCTCGTATTGTATTCACAGAGCAGCTAAACTTTCAGGGAGTACAAAGCCTTCCTGTGATGAATCTCACTGGCTGGTCAGTAGGTGTCTGGATAGCCTCATGGGTGTAACTAATGATGCAGTTCATCCAGGAGATTACATCGATGGAGGCACTACTGCCTTGGATGCCTGTGAGGTCACATCTTTCTGGAACTGAATATCGATGCTTTCAAAAACAGCATGGATGATTTGCGAGATGCAACCATTTCTGAGACACTGTCAAAGTCCACAGCTGATCATTTGAGGGGAACCAAATGCAAAGATATTCAAAGCATGGTTCTGATGGCCAATGGCAGAGCATGGCTGGAAGGCGTGAGGTCTTCCACAAAGAGAGTATAAACCTCTGTGACCATCTGTCTTGAGAGCTACAATCTCTTCTGGTACTGGGTCTCTGAAGTCTCGAGGAATATTTATCTCTAGCTGTAGATTCCATGCTGAGGATATGCGTTGTCACCTTCCTGAATCTTATGTCGTCTCTCTTCTGTCCTCCTTATATCTGAGGCTGTGCCCTTGTTAGGCATACTGTTGTTGCTTATTGCCATTATACTGAAACCTGAGCTGCGTTACCAACTTACCTTGTGCTTAGCTGGCATCCTAATTGTGCTTGGAAACCTTGCCCTCCGTTATGTTCCCAGACGCTGAAGGCTGTCTATATTGCCCAAGTATGAATCTGAAACTGTTTCTGGAACTTGTGTGCCCTTGATGACACCTGTGTGTTAATGGCGGAGTGCCCTTCTTTGTGGCATTCCTTTTAGAAGCTGACCAATTCCTTGAGGTGACTGATATCCTGCTATTTTGGCACCTTCATGCATCTGGTCTGCCCCGACCCATTGTGTCTCAAGTAGGCACACTCAATAAGCTCTTTAACTAGTTTCCTTGGTTTCTGGAACTGCCCTTCCACTGCCCTGATGAAACTTGTAGATGATGGAAAAACGATAGAAACTGATCTCTGGATCTGAAAATCTAACCCGCTGATTTGTATTGAGGATCCATCCACTTTATCCTTGATAAAACATTTATTTAGAAATTTAACAATCGAGTATTAGAGTTTCTGAAATTATCATACTTTTGCTGCCCAAGTTTATTAATTTTTGATAACCATGGTACCTACTATTCTAGCTTTTCAATGGAGATACAGTATAACCTTTAGGTGTATGATGTACAATATCTGGTCCTAGATAGAAAAGGTATGCATTGTAATAAACTTTTAGTACCATGCTTTGTCAGTCCTTCGGCACTTTATTGCTTAAATCAATTTGGATACCCGTTTTTCTGGATTATGCTTTCAATGAAATAAGAAGCAAAGAGTACTGTGAACTGAGCTGAACATGTTTTTCAGAAATAATCAGACCTTATCTCTCCCAAATGAATAGCTTGTTACATATTGTGCTATGTAAGGTTTTTTAAGGGCTGGCAGTACAATGCTTCTCATGCTAGAGAAGAAAATATAAATTTAATTTCCATCTTTTAATTTGAGCACATTTTATCATTTTATGATCCTCTATACATTTCTTGATGTATTTTGATACAGTTTTGTGCATTTAATATGCAAAATACTAGGATAAGTAGATGAATTGCTACTCTAAAGATGAGTGGACATTTGCTATTTCTTTTAACTTAGGTGATTCCAAACCTTGAATTTGTATTCATAATATACATAGGTTAGTGGAAATTAATGTATGTGAGTTAGATATCTCTAACTTGTTAAAACAAGTCAGTTGACCAACATCCAAGTAGACTTTTGACTTTCTCTTTGCGCAATCCCTGAGATTCTGATTCCAGCTTGCTGCAGAGTTCTATTTATTGCAGGTCAAACATGTATAGCTTTCTGCCGAAACAGCTGAAAATTCATTGACTTGTTAAAAGAATATAACTTGAAAAGAGGTTGCCCTGAATGCTGGAGATTTTTTGTGTGAATACGTCATCGACTTATTGTGTGATAAGCGCGTGAAGCCTCCGTATAATCAAGAAGAGGTCATCAAATTGTTTAGTTCTTATCTTCCACTCCTTGATCAAGTTTCCAGGCTTCTCAGTATAAAGATTATTGAAGACTTTGACAAAATAATATTGGGAAGTGACTTACAAGAGGAGTCCATTGATCTTTTGCTCTAATACCAAGGTCAAGATGGGTAAGTCTTCTGCTGGAATAAACATTAGACATTTTCAGTCGAATAAGATAGTTTTGATAACAGGTGGACGATCTTCAATATCAATGTGATATTTTTAAAGATCCTCCTGTTGAATTGTTGACTCCTGTTTCCACTATTTTCTATCTGGAATATCAGCAATTTAGATTCTGTATGGTGTGGATTTTAATATGCCCTTTTATGATCGGAGTATCAGGCCTGAATGAAGTCCAGTTTTGTTTATCCTTAAATGATGCATTTCTCTTTTTTTTTAGAGATGTTCCAATTCAACCCTGATTGTTCAGAATGGATTTGATGAAAAATATACAGCTGAACATGTTTAGGAACAACTATCTGGACAATGTGAAATAAATAACCTATTAGACAAGTCAGTTTCCGTTGCGGGGGCAGTAATGACCTTAGGGTCTGTCTCAAGCATTTGTAATTTTCACTGGATACATTAATCATTAAAAAGTATGTTATTGCCAATGGACTCCCTGGGGATCATATTCTGGTTTGGCCATATTCTGTGCTATATCTTCTTTCTTCTCTGATTGTGGGTGACCTTTGACTGTTTGTCTTAATTGAAAGCATTTACTTTCCAAACAGGACATTTGTAAGGGTCATTAACAGATCATGTGGGTACATCATTATGGAGTTTGTTGATTGGCCTTGCTTTCATTCTGGTGATCCCAGGGTAACTTAGTATCGAGTCTTGACCTTAAGGGTTTCAGACCTTAAATCTCTGAAGCTGATGTTTGACTTCACCCTGTTGCTTTAGGCTAAGAACTACACTTATTTCAGAATTTCAAATTCCAGATATCTATGACTTACCTTCACATATATTTGTGAAAGAAACTGCTGGAATATTAACCTTGTTTGCAAATGTATATTGATCATTCTGCACCTGAAAAAGGATGGAAAATGTTATTCTATCTACACCACCAATCCAGCAGGCCAACAATACTCAACATCATTGGGTCTGAAATTAAATCTAGGTTTTGTAGCACAAGCATAAAATCTGGGTAACACTTTTCAGGGCTGCTTCCATCATTACTATCAGTAAGTCAGATAGTCTTTTGTGTAGTTTTAGAAGCATGATAATTAGGAGCCAATTTTTTCATTCCTCCTACACATCAGAGCATAGTTTGTTGACATGAGTGTTGGTTGAATATAGAATGAAATGTCCCAAGTTCAGAAGTAATGAAACAGTTCATCACAATTATTTCAGAAAATAATTTTAAAGTTACCATATTTAAAAGGTTCAACATTATTTTAATTGTAATCACGAATTATTACTATTGTTCATCTACCATAGACATGGGCAGGAAACTGTTTTACCCTGCAGGATCCTTGTGTTTAAAGACCTGCCTTTTTCCTTCTTCCGGTGCACCTTTTTAAACAATATCTCTGCATTTCTGTCAATGAATCAACTTTTTCAATTTTGCTATAATCTATTCTTCTCCTTACATGGAAGTATGAATGACATATTCAGGACATCCAGAATGCATTCAGTGTACATTTCAATAATTATTATTTTATGAAAATGATGTCTGTTTCTCATGTACTGGTGTAAGTCAGCTGTAATTGTTTGAAAACTAATATAAGTAATTTTTAGTCTTAGATGGTTCAGATGATCGAACTCTTGCCTCTGAGTCAGAAGGTTTTAGGTTCAACTCATCCAGAGATTGAGGACAAAGGTGCTGAGACTCCACTGCAGTAATAAGGGATGCTGCATTGTTATTGATGCCCTGCCTGTCCACTCGGGATGCAAAAGATATTATTTTGAAGAAGGATGGAGGAGTTATCCTTGACATCCTGGCCAATCTTTATGCCTCAATTATTGTAATAGCAACAGATTATGATCACTATAATTATCACTTGTTTATTGTGGGAACTTTGTGCAAACTAGCTGCCCCGGTTCCTACGTTACAACAGTGATTAAACTTTAAAAGTGCTTCTTTGATATAAAACTCGTTGGAACATCCTGAGGTAATGATACAGTGCTACAGAAATGCGCGTCTTCTTTTAAATCTCACCAGAATGGAAATGTGCTGATAGCAGTGAATTCTTTGTGGGGAAAAGTGCTGCATAATTATTGACAGCTACACCTCCAGATTTGGATGCACTCAGAAAGCAGAAGAATGGCGACAGCGGAAAAGGAAGATGTAAATTTTTGCAGCCTTGGCAAAGCTCAAAAAGCATCTACAACAATTGCCAATCTTTTTCCAGCCCAAATGGAAGAAAGGACAAAGAAATGACTGTCAAAATTGAAGAAAATAGAAGTTTAGAATCCATAGATTCCTTACAGTGTGGAAACAGGCCAGTTGGTCCATCAAGTCCACACTGACTCTCTGAAGACCATCCCATCCAGACCTACGCCCTTAACCTATCCCTGTAACCCCATATTCCCCATGGCTGATCCACTTAGCCTGCACATCCCTGGACACTATGAGCAATTTAGCATGGCCAATCCTACATATCTTTGGACTGTGGGAGGAAACCAGAGCATCTGGAGGAAACCCATGCAGACATGGGGAGAACGTGCAAACTCCACACAGATAGTCACCCGAGGGTGAAATCTAACCCAGGTCCCTGGCACAATGATGCATCAGTGTTAACCACTGAGTCACCGTTAGTCCATAGTCATGAGTTTCCAGACAAGTGATGGAGTAACTAAGCTCCCAACCACCGTTTTTGTGACTGTTAAGTGGAATTAATTGCAAGAAACATAGTCCCTATTCTCCAATCTATGATCCCACCTCCAGGTGATTAATGTGCCATGTCTGGACATGAGGCTGCATGAGTGCTACTGCCACCGTTTGTGTAAATCTGATGCTATGTGTCAAGATATAGGCATCCTTGCAGTGCATGGCACAGCTTTGAAAACTAGCCCTTGTCAAGTCGGTCAGCTACCAATATCCTTCTCAGGTAAGTGCGACAATACATGCATATGTGATTGCTGATGTAATAATGGGTACATACAATCAGAATATATTGAATTGTGATATATTGAATTAGCATGCCTTTTTTATTTATTCTTTTCACAGGTTGTGGGCGTCACTGGCAAGTCCACCATCTGTTGCCAATCCCTCACTGCCCTTGAAAAGGTAGGGGTGAACTGCTTTTTTAACCTGCTGTAGTCCATACACCCTTGCCCAGATTGAAGAACCGTATTGAGCCCTGGGCTATATGTAAATGCTGATGAGGCAAAAGTTCTCCAATTCCAAATTGCACCAAATCCCCCAGCATTATGGTGGTGGGTCATGCCTCCGGAGTCAGTTGGTCACTTCTGTCATCTTGGTAGCCATGTGTCCAGTTCCCAGTTAGAATTTGAAATTCTACAAAGGATTCAGTATATGAAGTCCTGTTTTGGGACCTCCTCAGACAAGTCTTCGCTAACCATCACCTATGAACTGAGAGGTGGCAGCCTACAAACCAGATACCTTGCTGACACTCTTCTACTTGAGTGATGCATTGCAAACTCCTAAGAGACAAATCCTCTGTACTACCTGTGGAAGATTCTATGCCCAGGTGGATTGCTATACAAACAAAAGCATCATCAGAGAAGCAGCCATCCTGAGCGTTCATCCAGCCCCACGCTTGTTATCTCGTAAAAGTTCTTGAATAATAACTGCAGTGGACAGGCTAAAGTTTCAGAATGGCAAACAGTTGTGTTTTGAAATACCTATTCCCAGCTCATGAATGATCAAAGACCACAAGGTAACCTGCAAAAACATTCTCAAGATATGCTGAAAGCTTACTTGGAGAAGATTGGCTTTAACTTCAATGGGTGGGAGGAGAGTGCACTGCACTGCCCATGAAGGTGAGCTGTGCTTCCGCAAGGTATAGCTACCTTTGAAACAGGAAGCTCAATAAAGGCCAAAGACTTGACAGCAAGAAGAAAGTTCAAGAAGCCATCATCGTTCATGCACAGATGACTAACTGCTAATGCTGATTGCAGATTTTGGATTTTTCAAAAATGCTATCTTTCTTTTAAACTTCTATTTTCCCTTTGCTACCTCCTTCACCTCTGACTGGCTTCACTCCTTTCTCTCTCAGCCTCTTTTTCTCTTCATGTTTTTTTTTCCTGTCTTCTTACTTGAGGATTTAAGCATCCTATCTGCTCTGAGGGACAGCCAAAAGAAGTATACGTACACCTGCAGCGCTGTTATGGAGAAAGCTCCAAGATTTTGCCCCAGCAACAGTGAAAGGAACAGCAATATAGTTCCAAGATAACAAAGTATGGAGCTGGATGAACACAGCAGGCCAAGCAGCATCAGAGGAGCAGGAAAGTTGACATTTCGGGTCTGAACCCTTCTTCAGACAAAAAAAAAAGCAATATAGTTCCAATAGTGTGTGACTTGGAGGGGAACTTGTAGGTGGTGTTGTTCCCATGCATTTGCTGCCCTTGCCTTTGTAGCACAGAATTTATAGGTTGGAAGGTGCTGTCAGGGCAGTCTTGATATGTTCCTGCAGTGCATCTTATAGATGGTATAATGTTGCTACTGTGCATCAGTGATGGAAGGAGTGAATGTTTTAAGGTAATGGTTAGGATGCCAGTCAAACAGGCTGCATGTGCTGGATGGTGTCAAGCTTCAAGGAACTGCACTCATCCAGTCAAGTGGAGAGTATTACCTTAAGCTCCTGATTCATGCCTTTCAGATGGTGAAAGGCTTTGGGGAGTCAGGAGATGCTGACATCCCAAGCTCTGCTCCAATCTTGTAGGCGCAGTATTTTTATGTCCAGTCCAGTCCAGCTTCGAGTCAACGGTAAGCCCCCAGGATGTTGATAATGGGGGATACAGTAATGGTGATTGTCATTGAATGTCGAGAAGAGATGGGTAAATTGTTTCTTGTGAGAGATGGTCATTATCTGGCACGTGGGTGGTGTCATTGTTGCTTGCCACTTCTGAAGCCAAACCTGAATGTTGTCCAGGAAGTGCCGCTTGTCCAAGTTTTTCATGCATTGTACTCGTGCTGAACACATTCTGTAATTAGCGTGGTTCCAAAAAGTCCAGAACTGCAATTAGTTAGATCACACATTGCACCAGTGCCTTATTTTCTTGGTTGCTCTTGGCAATCAGCATGGACTACAAAGGAAGATGTATCCTTCTCTGCCAATAGATGTAGATGTCTGGGTACTAGCATGTGGACACAAAGGTGACCGCAAAGGCATCTGTTTGGTTTTTTTCTTTCTTCAAAAAAACTAATATGAGGGAATTCTCAATGTGGGACCATTAGGACCTTTACAGAAGGTGAAAGGCAAAAGAAAGCTGCATGGGATTCTACAATTGTGAGCCAAAAAATAATTTGAAAATGAAGCAAAGTGGTACAGAATAGCTTTGCATTTGTTGAATAGATTTTCATACTAATGCATTTGAGCTGTACAATGTATATTGCCTGTTGCGTATGCGTACAATTGTGATCTGGCACTTGCTAGTGTAAAGGTTAGATAATAGCATGGGAAGCAATGTGGTTTTGTCTGTGCATGACTTGAATAATCGTATGAGTTTTTCTACTTTTGCCAATGGCATTTCACCCTACTCCCACATCCACTGCTCCAAGCAACATTGGAAATTTCAGCAGCACAGATAATGAAAGGAGATTTATGTGGACAGATTCTTGAACATTTTTACAATTCATTATGATTCAGGGGATCGATTTACAGGTGAAATTGATACGAAGTAGGCCCCAATGTGTTTAAAAACTTATAACTTAATTTCAAGATTTATGTCATGTTTCTGTTGCAATAGGTTTGGTGAGACAAGGAGGAAAATTACATAAAAATTTGCTTTATTCAATTAAGTTATTCAGCTTTTGTATTTGAATATTTACAAAGTAAAATTACAATTAAGATCTGCCCCCAAAAAACTGGAATAGCAATGGGATTATTTTTCTTTATTGACAGACTGATATGACTTGGATAATGGTAACTGAAGCCACCCAGCATAAATCGGGCAGATAATAGATAAAATGTCCTGACTATTTACCTGTTTCGGTGCATTGTGTTTGATTTTAACCTGCTTTTCTCAACAGTCACTAGTCACTAGTCACAGTAAGAGGTTAAAACCACTGATCTCTGGTGAGAAAAGAACTCAGTCCTTCAAGAAATCTGGCAGTGATAAAATCAAGCCAGTCAAACCTTACCATTAGTTTGCACATTTGTAACACCCTAGGAGTGGAATTTTCTTATCAATGATTGAGTATAAGAATTTGACTGGGCAAAATCAGGGGCCAGTTGTTCACAACTTCACCTATTAAACTCTGTAAAGTATATAGTACTGTAGTTAACATTACATAAGAAGATATGAAATTGTATCAGGAGTAGGCCATTCAGCCCCTTAAGCCTGCCCTGCTGTTATATAAGATCATGGCTGATCTGCCCTAAGCCTCAACATTATTTCTTGCCATCTTCTCGCAGCCCTTAACTCCTTGATATTTCAGAAACCAACTCCTTTTTAAATACTTAGTGATTTAGTCTCCACAATTCTCTGTGCTGGAGAACACAACTCTCTGCGGTTGAGAATTCTGGACATTCACTACCCTCTGGGAGAATAAATTCCTTCACATCTCTGTTTTAAATGAGTCTCCCCGTATTCTGTAAATTTGACCTCTAGTTTGAGATTCCCCCACTAGTGGAAACATCTTCTCAACATCTACCCTGCCAAGCTTCCTCAGAATCTTGTATGTTTCAATAAGGTCACCCTCCTTCTTCTAAATTTTAATGAATAAATAGCTAATCTATTTAGCCGTTCCTGATAAGTCAATCCCTTTATCCTCAGATAAAACTAAGAACTGTGGATGCTGGAGATCTAATACAATTTAGGAAAGTACTGGAGAAGCTCAGCAGGTCTAGTAGCATCTTTGGAGGGAAAAATACAGATTTAATGTTTCAAGTCCAGTGACCCTTTGTCAGAACTCAGGGAAATGGTGGAATTTATGCTGATGATGGTGTGGGGGGCACTCGACTAGTTATGTTTTTCCAAACTGAAAAAGACAGGTTTGCAGAATGATCCTTTTTAGTGGTGATTTTTCTCAACCATTCCATTTTTCGAATGTACTACGTTGAACTCTGATTTATTTTTGCTCAGGGAATACCCTGTTGGTTTTAGCTGTAGGTTAGTTATTCTCAAAAATCATGTAATTATATTATGGGACAGAACTTTTCAGATCACAAATGTGGAGGTTTTATATTTCGAATTTTGTCTGGGTGTTCTGAAATACAGTTGTAAACTTGGATTGTTGTGCTTGGAAATTTAATGAGATTTATTCTTAATATATGTTCACCAACCAATGATTAATCTGAGGTGGCCTATGGTGAAGGCCACCTGTTACCACTGATAGCAGTTTGGATCTTTTAAATAAGATAAGGTGGTTACTATGATACATCAGTCAAAAGAAATCCATTGCCACTCAGTTTTCATTCTGTCTGGGGACTACATCAATGAATATAGAGTGATTTTAGTTTTGTTGTGCAGGAAGAGCAAACCTGTAACTCCATATTCCTAAAACTACCTTTTGCTGGAATTCACTACATTTAAATTAGTTCAGTCTCAATTTTGTTGTTCCCAGATCTTGGTTATCTAGCATTCTATCAGGATGTGTAAGGCAACTTATGGAGAAAAAGATTGCGTGGATTTTTATTTATTTTGGGGTCAGGGAGAAGGAGCTTTAATTTTAAACAATGGGACAGGGGAGGATGGAAATCTAATGGTGACGACATCCAGGATTTGGTGGGACTAATATGCATGTGCTTTGGGATACTATTGTCAGAACTAAATGGGATACCTGAGCCCAGACTGGTGGGCAGCAAGGCTGGTATACCAATCACGTTGGAACTTAATTGACCATTTTCAAGCTCACCATCCAATTAAGTACAGCCAGTATCCACTGGTTGTGCTGGCAGCTCTTAGATCTTGGTATCCCCACCAAAAGAGGTGTGCACGGCCGAGACAGAGAAGAAATTGAGAGGCCATGTTTGAAACAAAGTCTCAGAAAAGCAAAGCAAACAGATTTCTTGGATCAAAACCAGAATCCCGCAGAGTTCCCGCACCAGCAGCCCTCTGTCAACAAGATGAAGCCTCAGGCTCTGATGGAACTACTCCAGTTCACTGGTAGTTGATATGAACCTGTAATTGTAGATTGGCAAATCTAGGGCCTGGTCTTCTCCCATTTCGTTCCAGTCAAGTCTGTAAGTATGTGGGTAGAGTGCGTCTTGCTGATGGAACTCTAGCGTCAAATCCCTGCACACATTTAGGAGGTTCTAAGCCATGATAGTTGTAGAGTTATAAAGAGGTTAGCAGCAACTTGAATTTATATAATCATTTGGCCTTTAACTTGGTAAAACATCCCAAGATACTTCACAGAAGCACTATCTAACAAACTTTGGCACCTTGGTCAAAGAGGTAGGTTTTAGTAGTAGAAGGGGAGAGAGAAGTAGAGAGTTGAAGAGGTTTGGAGAAGTGGAATTACAGAATTTAGGGCCTAGACAGCTGAAGGCTCAGTCATCAAGTGGATAGAGGTCAATGGATTATGTTTTTATGTGTTCTTATGAGTGTGTCCCCTGGGGAGGCAGATGTGTTTCATGCTGGGCAAATGGAAAGTCTAGCTGTGTGAATTTCTCAGTTGTTTTATTTGAAGATACTTGATCATAGCAATTTCGATTCCATGAGTATTGGATAATGAACTGAGCTAACAAAATTGCGATAATAGACAAATGACGAAAACCAAATCTGAACTGCAAAAGGATCACTGTATTCAGGGGTTAATGGTTTGTTTTATAATGCAATTTAGAAAAAAGCAAGTATATTTTCTTTTGAAACATAACAATATTAGCTACCACAGATGGTCAAAGATAAGACTGGATCATGATTTCTAATAAAATTAGTAAAACATTGAAAAACTGCATAGTTCACAGGATTGCCAAAATAATGGCAAAGAAGAAACCAGAATACCGTATTAAAAGGAACTATCAAAAACAAAACAAAAGAGCCTTGGTTTATGATCGTTGAATGTTATCATCTGCCTCATGAGAGATAAAGTGCATCTTTAAAGTCTAAATAGTCTGGCAAGTATGATATAATATACTCTTTAATAACAATCTGCCTCTAAAGTACATGTACATTGAAATCAGTCTTCATAATGTCAAGTCCTCTCAACCTGCTAATATATGAACTTGTAAAGATTAAATAATTTGAATTTAGTGCTATGTGCCTATATTATGACTTTGTCATATTCATGAGAGTCTTCCTGAAATCTCGGATGAAATTTAGTCTGAAGTCAGTAGCAGTAATACACTTCCGTTATTTGCAGAAGAGCTTTCTTTATCCTGATTTATGTCCATCACTGAGCCTGTATCCATTTCCAATGAGTATACCAAAAATATACAAGGATTGCCAGAATCTAAGACAAAAGGAAATCAACATGAGTGACCAAAGAAATGTGACCATGAACGAAAAATGCAAGAACACCCTTGCTGTCACTAGATCCTCAGCAGGGGCTCAGTGTGACAGCAATGCAGTAATAGATCAGAGCCACAGCAATCATACAAAATAGATGCTAGTCATTCAAAACAGCCATTACTATTTCAGAATTATGCCCATACTTGTAAGGATTTGGTAAAATCCAAATGCATACTGACCCTTGCTTAGTTGTCTGCAGTGAAGCTGTACAAAGATTTCGATTGAAAAACTTATACTTATCACATTCATACAATAGTAGCAATTCTCCTCCATATCGCTCTACAATATTACTATTCAGGGCTCTCAAGTTCCCTGAAAGTCATTCTGTTGGGAATCTAGAAACATCATGCAAGTTCAGTGTGGTTAAAGTAGTCCCTGATGAGAGCACTATGTGATGGAGAATTGTTTCAATGCTTGGTCCTCTCACAGCTTGCTAACGAAAATAAGACTTTGTAAAGCTATTGAAATAGGTCATAGTAAAATATTATATATTGATGAAGTAACATTGTCATCTTCAGTCATCCAGTTGTTGATGAACAGAATAATTCTGAAAGTAGGAAGATTTTAGAAAGACGTTTATAATTTATTACAATATTTTATATTTATTGTTATTCACTCAGGCTATTGGAAAGATTGCACCACTGATACATATTTATCTTTGTACCAGTATTTGAATGAATTGGGATATTTATTTAACCTGCAATATTTTTCTAATTGTTGAAACATATGTAATATTTATCACTTCAGCATTAATATTTGTGATTACTTTATACGTTTTAATTCAAGTTCATGTACGGCAAGTTAACATTTTGTTAGCAATCTATGAACCTTCCTGGCTGAAACTGCAGTGGTATTTACTGCAGTCAAACACACATTAGAACCATAGTATTATAGTTTATTTTGATGGTGTCTTCACTTACGTCAGTTGCGGTGGCAAAAATGCATTAGCATTGATATACAGTATGTACATTGAGAATAATGCACAAATATGCACTGTACATGTTCATTGCTGGGTAAACCAGGTGCGAGTGAAATTCACTAGTATTAGTGCATTATGTTTCTTCACAGAATCAATATGATATGTTAATTGACCATCATAATTTAATATACATGAACAACATCCACTTGAATGATTTTGAACTTTTAGCTTGCATTAAGAGTTGATCTGAGAATACATGGTGCATCTCATAATCATTTGCAATTTTCAGCATAACCGAAAGTATGTGAACCCAATCCACATTTTTCACTGCAGTTTCTCCGATTCATTGAACAAACAGAGCACCAAGACTGTGACATGTAGAACAGGAAGTCCTAGTTTGAACTTCTTATCATTACTGATTGAGTTGTTCTTGGTCTGCACAGCAGAGTTGCATGAGCAATTTGTACCATCGGTCATCACATTGGATGAGCTCTCTGTACTATTACTCACTATAAGATAGATTTGTGTCACCATCATTTTCACAATGGAGATCTACAGGGTTTTCTTAGTTTGGATGTGATAAAGGAAAACCCCTTGGTAGTCTAATAAGAAGAGGCTCTTGCATTCAAGAAGATGTAGTTAATTGCATGAGAGCAACTATGTACAGGTTACGTTATAATGATGGATATTATAAGCAGAGGATTAAGAGGAAAATTCAGATGGTAAGTCATATTCCTTCGGGGGTCTTAAGCTGTTCTCCCACCAAGCCCATATGACATCATATTGGCAGTATTTAAGGTACTCCTTCACATTAATCTTTTCAGAAACTTATACCCTTATGCAACAAGCAGCAGGATTATAACTTTAGCATCAAAAAAAAAAGGTAAACCAAACAAGTAATGTTTCTAGAGACAGCAAGAGCTGCAGATGCTGGAGTCCGAGATAACACAGTGTGGAGCTGGAGGAATACAGCAGGCCAGGCAGCATCAGAGGAGCAGGGAAGTTGATGTTTCGGATCAGGACCCTTCTTCAGTAATGTTCCTACTCTCAAATTCTATTCAGTGACTTTTTTCAGAAAGTGGCAGCTACAGGAAGTAGCTGTACACCAGCAACAGCAACACTTTGTTCAATCACAAAATATACCCTCATGTAACTGTCATATACCTCACTTTAACATTATAGTTGAGCCAAGAATCAACCCTGGTTCAGTAAAGACTGCAAGAGGGCACGCTAGGAGTAGTACCAGACATAACTGTGAGTTGTCAGCCTGGTGACGCTGCAACGTGGGACTACTTCCACATCGAACACAGTTCTGTCACATCCAATTATGAATGGCGGTGTATGCTTAAACAACCAATAGGAGGAGGAGGAGGCTCCATAAATACCCCCATCCTCAATGATGGCGGAAGCTTGTCACATCAGTGCAAAAAATCAAGGCAACTATCTTCAGCCAGAATTGCCAAATCAATGATCCCTCTTATCCTCCCTCTGACATTTCCAGTATCACTGATGACAGTCTTCCACCAATTCAAATCACGTCATTGTAATATCAAGGAATGGCTGAAAGCACAGGGTACTCAAAAGCTATGTGCCCTGACAACAATACTGAAGATTACTGCTCCAGAACCAGGCACCACCTTCACTATGTTGTTCCGGTACAGCATCTACCCGGCAAATACAAAATTCCCCAGGTATGTCCTGTATAAAAAAGCAGGACAGATCCAACCCAGCAATAGTGACCTATCAGTCTTCACTTAATCATCAGCAAAATGATGGAAGCTGTCATTGATTAGTGCTATCAAGTGGCACTTATACAGCAATAACTTATTTATTGCAGTTCAGTTTGGTTCTTCCAGGGCCACTTAACTCCCGATTTCATTGCAACCATGGTCCAAGCATGGATAAAAGAGCTGAACTCAAGAGGTCAGGTGAGAGCTTTTGACATGAAGGTAGCATTTGACCGAGCATTGGATCAAAGAGTTCTAGCAAAATTAAAACTAATTGAAATCAAGGGGAAAAATCTCCACTGGGTGAAGGAAGTCCTAGTGAAAAGGAAAATCATTTGATTATTAGAAGCCAATCATTTCTGTCCCAGGACTTACTGCTGAACTTCCTCAGGATAGTATCGTAGGTTCAAGCATCTTTATCAACTACTTACCTTCCACCATAAGGTCAGACATGGAAATATTGCATAATTTGCAACTCCACAGACACCAAAATAGTGTCTCTCATATGCAGTACGACTTGCAAAACATTTAGCAGTCAGCTGTTAGGTGACGAGTAATACTTGTCTCAGTATAGTGCCTGATAATGACCCCACTCATATTAGGCACAATCTAACAAACTCCCCTTAACATAAACAGCATTGTCATCATTGAACCCCCCCTCCCACTGTCAGCACCCTGGAGGGTTACAGTGGGGGCATGGTGGCTCAGTGGTTAGAACTGCTGCCTCTCAGCGCCAGGGACCTGGGTTCATTTCCACCCTCGGGTGACAGTCTGTGTGGATTTTGCATGTTCTCCCCATATCTGTATGGGTTTTGGCTGGGTGCTCCGGTTTCCTCCCACAGTCCAAAAAGATGTGCAAGTTAGGTGGATTGGCCATGCTAAATTACCATAGTGTTCAGGGATGTGTAGGTTAGGTGAGTCAGCCAAGGGAAATGCATGGTTACAGGGATAGTGTAGGGGAATGGGTCTGAGTGGGATGTTCCTCTTCGGAGGTTCGGTGTGGACTTATTGGGCTGAATGGCCTGTTTCCACACTGTAGGGATTCTATGGATAGACCAGAAACTGAACTGAACAAGCCATACACATTCAGTGGCTATAAGAGCAGGTCAGCAACAAGGGGTTCTGGGCAAGTAACCCATCTTCTGACTTCCCAAAGCCTGTTCACCATCTACAAGGCATGAGATAGGAGTGTGCTGGAATATTCTCCTCTTGTCTGGATGGGTGCAACTCCAAGAACCATCTAGGCCAAAACAGCATTTTAATTAAGACTTTTCTTAATTAATGTATATTTGTCAAAGGGGATGTCAATTTGTGCATAGTTATTGTCTTTAAAAGCTTGCATTCACCATTGTTAAACCAACTGGCTAGCAGCTTCTGAGTTAATTCTTACACCCATTTTTGAACACGCATGTAGTATTTACTTTAGTTGTCTGGAATCACCCCCCATATCTAAGGAGGGTTGGAAAGTTATGACAAGTGTCTCAGAAATCTATTCCCTTCAGTTGCCTTGGATACTCCTCTGATCCTGGTAACATCAGTTTTAATTACAACCAACCTACCTAATGCCTCCTTTTAATCAGTCTTTAATGTGTTAAGTGTCTGAACAACCTTCTGTTTCACCAGGATTTGAGCAGCGTCATCTTCCTTGGTAAAGGCAGAGGAAAAATACTCATTTAATGTCTCAGGCATGCTCCATCTGATGGACAACTGTACGTTTGCTGCAGGCTGTAGGCTTATGGCAATCATGTCAAGTTATTTAAATAGCCAGCCCTATAAAAATTGAAACAGAAAATGCCAGTCTGAGTTGAACAGAAAATTCTAGCAATTTTAACTATTGTTTGATGACATATTGTGTTGCATCATTAATGTTTATCTGCTTTCCAAGCCATGTGATTCACATCTTAAAATGAGTATTAAAGGATCAACCATCTTTGTGGAATTACGTTTTCAACAGTTTGTTTCTACAAAGGATTAAATAATTGAAGTATCAAATTCTATTATACTTTATGATTGGGACTATTTTTATATACTGAATTCTGTAACAGATATTTAAAGTTTTATTTTCTTTCATCACAGTGGTATCAGATGTCTACATATGGTAGATAGTGGTTGAGTTGGCAGGAAAGATGTAGGAGCAAAAGATGGTGGTGGGTGGGAATGGGATGGCAAATGTTGGCACTAAGTTGGGAAAGGGGCTACATAGGGCCATGGAGATGGGTGAGGTCTTTAGTTTGCATCTGTTGACAATAAGTGGACATGCGCTGTATGAGGGAAAATGAGAATGAGACAGGTGTCATGAGTAGGCACTAAGTTGTAATTGGGGCTACATGGGAATGGTTGAAGGAGCATGGGTTGGCCTGTACAGGCATGGGGAGGAATAGAGGCAATATAAGGGTGAAAGGGTGGAGGGCTTAATTGCAAAAATATAACAAACAAAGTGTCAGAGAACCAATACCAGCCATCTTAAATAACTCATATTGACACTTGGTAGCACCTGTAGCCATCTCCAATCTCCAACTTCTGGGCCGGGGTCTCACCTCCATTCAGAGGCGTCTGTGCTGAACTGGAATTGTTTTTGATCCCATCTCCCTGCCATGGGAGCAAAACTTTGGCCTGTTATTTTTGAGAGTCACAATATATAAATTATGGACTGGTGAATCTCAAATAGTACAAACATGGACAGTGGAAGCTGTGCTGTGATTTGTTGTTAGTTCTGAAAATGATTTAACTTGAAATAACATACCTTACTTAAAGGGGTGATATTATTCAAAAAATAATGTCAGTTAGGGCTAGTTTTTTGTTATCAGGTACTGTGCATTAAAACAAATGCAGATTTTGATCATTTTAAGAGGAAATATTAAAGGATTTTGAACAATTTCAATGACCTCACCTAGTTTATTTTGCAAGTTGAATTGTGGCTTCCAAAGATCTCCTCCAGTTCTTTAGATATCTATTTAAGAAAAGATTCTTAATGGAGCAGGAACTTGAATGTAGGTTGCTAGAGAAGGGTTAAGAACACTCGTACAGCATTATGACTTTATTGATTTACAGTAATCACCATAGAACCAATAAAATAAAAATAGAATTTGGGTCTTTGAACCCAATGAACTTCCAAGATACAGTAAAATCTTTGTTATTCCGCTTACTTAGGGAATGGGTGGCACTGGATAATCAAACATGTTGGTCATCAGGGATTGCATTACTGTGGACACAAGACAGGGGACTGGTCTGTCTATGACAGGTTGAGAGGAGAGAGGAAGCAGCTGGGGAATTAAGAGCCCTGACAGAAAAAAAGCATCATCGTAAAATCCCCAAACTGAATAACAGACTCACAGCATAACTAACTCCATGACCTTCAGTCTGGCTTTTGAAAAAGATGAAGCTCTCAGTTTCTTGTTCTAAATCAAGAAAATGATAATGATGTACTAATGCTCTGAACCTTTCCAGCTGACCCACATTCAAATTACTGCTGCTTCAAGAACCTAATTTTTTTAAAACTGCTAGAGGAAAATTCTGGAAGTCAAATTTTAGTTCACCAAAAAACCACATAAAATCATTGAAAATATTCAAAATGTTTTCATATTTGTTACTAATATTATTGAATTGATTTTCAGATTAAATACATGCCAAAAAAAAACCCTAATTAGCAATTTTCTCTGATCAGAACAAAGAATAATACAGCGCAGGAACAGGCCTTTCGGCCAGCCAAGTCTGCGCCGACACATCTTGCTGTTCCATGCTAACACTGCCTTCAATTATAGGATCCATATCCCTCTATTCCCTTCCTATTCATGTATTCGTCCAGGTGCTTCTTGAATTCTGCTATTGTGACTGCTTGTAGCACTACCCCTGGCTTAGCGTTCCAGGCACTCACCACTCTTTGTGTGAAAAAGTTGCCTCACACATCTCTTAAACTCCGCTCCACCTCCCCTCCACCCCTCCACCACCCGCCCCCCCCCGCACCTTGAACCTGTATCCCCTAGTAAATGACCCCTCAACCCTGGGAAAAAGCCTTATACTTGCCGCTCTATCCATGCCATTCACAATCTTATAAACTTTTATCAGGTCGCCCCTCAACCTCCTGCATTCCAGTGAAAACAAACCCAGTCTATCCAATCTTTCTTCATAGTTAAAACCCCCTATCCCAGGCAACATCATGGTAAACCTTTTCTGTACCCTCTCCGAAGCATTCACATCCTTCTCATAGTGTGGTGACCAGAACTGTATGCAATATTCCAAGTGTGGCCTAACTAAAGTTCTATAAAGCTGCAGCATGATTCCATGCCCCTTCCAATGATGGCAAGCATACCATAAGCCTTTTTTTACCACCTTATCAACTGCACTGCCATTTTCAGTGATCTGTAGACTGCACACCCAGAAACCTCTGCATATCAATACTTGTAAGGATTCTGCTACTCACTGTGCAATTTCCATCTGTACTTGACCTTTCAAAACGCATCGTCTCACATTTGTCACGATTAAACTCCACCTGCCATTTTTCTGCCCGTGCCTCCAACTGATCTATATCCTGCTGTCTCCTCTGACAATCCTCCTCACTATTCACAACTCCACCAATCTTTGTACCAGTCGCAAACTTACTAATCAGACCAGCTACATTTTCCTCCAAATCATTTATGTCGATCACAAACAGCTGAAGTCCCAGCACTGACCCCTGTGGAGCACCACTAGTCACAACCCTCCATTCTGAAAAGCATCCTTCCACCGCTACTCTCTGTCTGCTATAAGTAAGTCAGTCCTGTATCCATCTTGCCAGCTCACGTCTGATACCATGTGACTTCACCTTTTGTACCAGTCTGCCATGAGGGATCTTGTCAAAGCTTTACTGAAGTCCATGTAGATAACATCAACTGCTTTTCCCTCATCAATCATCTTCATCACCTCCTCAAAACACTTGATCAAGTTAATGAGGCATGATCTCCCCCACACAAAACCATGCTGTCTATCATTAATAAGTCCATGTGCTTCTAAATGCATGTAGATCTTGTCCCTGAGAATCTTTTCCAATAATTTCCCTGCCACTGACATGAGACTGACAGGCTTGTAATTTCCAGGATTATCCCTGTTACCCTTAAACAATGGGACAACATTGGCTATTCTTCAGTCCTCTGGGGCCTCACCTGTGGTCAAAGAGGATACAAAAATGTCTGTCAATGCTCCAGCAATCTGTTTGCTTGTCTCCCTCAATATTTTGGGATAGATCTCATCAGGAACCAGGGAATTATCTACCTTAATACTTTTTAAGACGCACAACACCTCTTCCTTATTAATAGCAATTTGACTTAGAAACTCCCTTCCCTGAGATCACCCTCCATAAATTCCTTCTTTTTGGTGAATACTGACACAAAGTGTTCATTTAGGACCTCACCTACCTCCTCTGGCTCCACACATAGATTCCCTCCTTTGTCCTTGAGTGGGCCAACCCTTTCCCTGGCTACCCTCTTGCTTTGTATATATGTACAAAAAAACCTTGAGATTCTCCTTAATCCTGTTTACTAATGACTTTTCATGACCCCCTTTTAGCCCTTCTAATTCCTTGTTTAAGTTCTTTCCTGATTTCCTTATATACTTCAAGGACTTTGTCAGTTCCCATCCTCCTAGACCTTATGTATGCTTCCTTTTTCTTTTTGACCAAGGTCATGACATCACTAGTCATCCAAGGTTCACAACTTGCCATACCTATCCTTCATTCTTGCAGGAATGTACCGTTCCTGAACTGTTGTCATCTGCCATTTGAAATATTCCCACATGTCCGATGTAGAGTTACCCTCAAACAGCTGGCTCCAATCAACATTCTCCAGTTCCTGCCTAATATTGTTGTATAGGTAGTTCTGCTATGACGCATGTTTCATTAACACGAATTGGCTGTAACGTGATGAATGAATAGTGGACGCTGTTTGGATAATGCAAACTTTCTGCAGTACAAGTATAGCGATGTCCCTATAACCCAATTTTCTATAGCACGAGCTCACACAGGAATGCAACTTTCATGTTTTCGGAGAACTAACTGTAGTTTGCCTTCCCGAGTTTAACACCTTCGGCTGAGGACTGCTGTTATGCCTATTCGTGAGCATCTTAAAATTCATGGTATTATGGTCCCTGCTCCCGAAATTCTCCCCCACTGAAACTTCACTCACCTGGCTGAGCTTTTTTCCCCAAAACCAGATCCAGTATAACCCCTTCCTTGGTTGGACTATCTGCATATTGTGTCAAGAAACCCTCCTGAATTGTCCTTACAAATTCTGCCCCGTCTAAGCTCCTAGCATGTAGTGAGGGAAAGTTAAAATCACCCACCGCAACAACCCTGCTGTTTTCACATCTTTGCAAAATCTGTCTACATATTCTTTCCTCTATCTCCCGCTGCTTGCTGGGAGGCCTGTAGTATACCCCCAGCATTGTGATTTCACCTTTCCAATTCCTGAGTTCTACCCATATTGCCTCACTGCACGAATCCTCTGATTTATCCTCTGTCAGCACAGCTGAGAGATAATCCTTTACCAGTAATGCAACTCCTCCACCCCTTTAACCTCCCTTTCTATCACACCTGAAACATCTAAATCTTGGGAAATTTAGCTGCCAGTCGTCTCTCCATCTTTCAGCCAAGTCTCAGTAATTGCAATAATGTCCTTGTTCCAAGTACTAACCAAAGCTCCAAGTTCATCTACCTTGTCTATTATACTTCTCGCATTGAAACACCACCTCCCCTGCTTTTTCCAGCAGTTTTTCCCTGCCTGTTCTCAATCAGTATGTCTACAATAACTAAACTGATATAAAACTTCCAGAATTTTAATGTACAGCCTAGAACAGATCGCAATCTGCAGATTTTCTATCTACTATTATTAACTTTTTTTGAAAAAGTGCATTTTCTGAACATTATCCGAAGTGATCAGCTTTAAAAAAACAAACTATCAGAAATTCTGGTTACTGGACAGTTCTGCTTTTAGAGTGACAGATAACACAAAGTTTACTGTAGTGAAATTAATTTTCCATTCGTCATTTATAGTGCTTATTTGACCTGATTTTAAGTGCATTTTAATGCTATCACACACTTCAATGTCAGTTCAGTGAAACATAAAACTCGTTTGCAACTAAAGCTGCTCTTGCTGCAGGATTGCAGGCTCAAAGTAAAGTCTAACTAAACTTTTACTGGCCACCCTTGCTTTTCAGTAAGTTTTTCACATAAATATGTGTGACATGAAACTATATGTTGGTGCCCTTGCTCGAGACCTAACTGTTTGTAAAACATACAAGGTTAAAGTCTATAGATAGCTAGTCCTGGAATCCAAGGTGTGGACAGCTGAGGTAAACAAGTGCCTGAATGCTGATGTGTTTTGTCTGCTTTTTGTCCAATGTAAAAGATGAAAGGTCAACTGTTAGTCTGAAAAGGAATCATGGGGAGGGGAAGTAGTCTGTTCTTCATAAATACAGTATTCAGTCGTCAAGTGCCCTCAAGGCTTTGAGAATAATTTAAAGATTAGGAGACTGCTTTTCCTAAGAATCATGTCTATCTCATAATATTTTATTGTGTGTTTTGGTTTTGTCAGTTTTATTTTAGAAGGGGAGGGGAAGAAGGTGAAGTTCATCTGACTTTTCTGGACTGCTGACTGAAGGTTAACTGGCACAGACAGTACAAAGAAGTTGAAGTAAACTAAAGTGAGTTTAGTATTATGTGACTTAACCCTACCCATGCCAATAAGCTGTAACTCGATCATACAAAAATGATGTAGCATTGTCCTATGACTTGTGATATTAATCTTAAATCAACATTGCCTGGATTTTAAAGATTTATCTTTCTGAATGGAGGCACTTTCTACTCATTCTATATGCCACCTAATTAGAAGAGTGAAATAAAATGTCTTTAGAATGTATGTTACAATCTACCTCAACTTCTTTTCTTCCAATTTCTGCCCTTTTCCACTCTTCTGTCCTTATGGTGTTCTCTCAGACTGAAGAACAGTGCCATCGGTGCCAAGAAACCTATATTATTTCAAGCTCCACTCTTCCCCTTAACCCAAGATCTCAATCATAGAATTTACAATACAACAAAAAAAGCCATTCAACCCATCGTGTCTTTACCGGCTCCTGATAGAGCTACCCAGCTAAGTGCATTCTCCAGCCCTATTTCCATAGCCTTTTAAATTTATCACTTTCATATATATATCTCGCTCTCTTTTGAAACCTCATATGGAATCTGCCTCCACCATTCTCCCAGGCAGCACATTCCAAATTCTAACAACTGAGTGAAGAGGTTTCTCCTCCTCTCACTCCTAGCTCTCTTGCCAACAGTCTTGAAATTGTGACCCCTAGTTACTGACTTCCTGACTAGTGGAAATAGAATATTCTTCTTTACCCTGTCAAAATTGTTCATAATTTTGAACTCCTCAATAAGAATCAAATAATCATTATTTTCCTGTAAGCTGAAACAGTGAGAACCAGTAAACTATCTGACCATGGAAGCCTGAAGACAGCTCGTTTAAATGCTACAGATTGTATGGAAAGCTTAAATTAATGAATTACAGACATTGTTTAGACATTCATTTAAGGGCTACCAAGAGAACGATATTTAATGCTGGTCAGTTAAATTTTTAAGTCTCCTTGGGAATCAAGTCCAATCGAACACCAAATAAACGTTAGTTAACAAATGCTGAAATGCTATCCACATAAGCGTGCACTAAGTTGCTTACAGTCAAAATAATATGTGACAGGAACACAATTACAGTAAGACTGCCCAACCTATTGCAAAAATTGGGTTTAAATGCTGCAGAGTGTTACCATTGTGTACTTCTGTGCATAGGAGATTTGTAGATTGTACAAAATACCAGAATGTTCTGACAAGGTCACAATAATAATGGGAATATCATGCGTGCAAAAATATCCAATGTTTAAAAACCATACTTGAGACATAAATTAGCCTGGCCGAGCATAGTTTCCCAATGTCCCAGCACAAACATAGTTCCAGTTGTGCTCAAATTGCATCTTAATTTTTGTTGCAATGCTGATGTACTTTTTATTGCTATGCTGTGTTGTACAGTTATCTGCCACATCATTTAGTAATTGGGTTCCATTTTTGTATCCCCAGCTCTATCTTACATAATTTCCCCAACTGAAAGTCTTGCAAAGTAGGCAATGGTCAGTATTGCTTCCTGCCAACTATTGGGAGAGCAGAAAAACTTGCATTATGCACATGCCTTATCACCGTGTTCTACCCAACGTGAATTAATGTCCTTATAAGGAAGTGTGAAGGAAAGCCCATCTCTTTTCATCACATGGAATGTTCTGTTTGAGCTAAAACTCATGGTTCCATAAGGTCATCCAATTGCATGCTAATGAGATGTAAATAGACCTTGAACTGCTCTGTACTGCTGATCTGTGCCATAGGTACAATTAGCGAATGCCTATCTTCTGCAAGCAAAGGACCAATTTACTCACCTTTTTACTAAATATTGATGGACTTGCTTTTGGATTCCTGTATTGATATAGAAGAAATCTTTCATAGGTGTTTGTCTGTTACTTCAATGCTTGTTTTTATTTCATTTACGAATCATTTCCACCAATAGCTACATTAAGAATTTTTCAGTAAGAGATAGGATTTTTTTAATAGAATCCCTACAGTGTGGGAACAGGTCCTTCAGCCCAACAAGTCCACACTGACCCTCAGCATCCCATACAGACCCATTCTCCAAACCCACCCTGAAAATTATGGGCATGGCCAATCCACCTAGCCTGCACATCTTTGGACTGTGGGAGGAAACCGGATCACCCGGAGGAAACCCACATAGACACGGGGAGAATGTGCAAACTCCACACAGACAGTTGCTTGAAGGGGAATTGAACTCAGGTCCCTGGCATTGTTAGGCAGCAGTGCTAACCACTGAGCCACCGTGCCCTAAGCGACAAGCATGTTTGACCCAGCCTGAGAGCAGCCCACACAATATCCAAATTCAGGTACTCCAGTTTAAATGAGATATTTATGCATAGCATCTGTTAAGACTATGAGGTTTGTAACCAATAAAACCATGGACTGGATTGTCAAAGACATGTTGAGAGAGGCAAAACAGAAGGTAAATGGCCCAATCGCTCCTGCCCCTTCATTTCAGCTCACTAAATCAAACAGTGGATGGCCATTTAGTGGCCGTGTTGTAGGAGGGCAGCCAATCAGAGTGCAGTTAGAGTCTAGACTGGGACCTTGTGCAGTAAAGCAGTTACCCCCCAAACAAAGGGTTGATCACACTTATAAATTTGAAGGCTCCCTGTTCTCTGAATTCAGAATCTGACTTTATCTTTTATTGATGGCTCAAAGAAGCTTAAAAAGAAGTTAAAAGAATACAGATGCTATCACCTCCCGCAGCAGAATCTACTGCTACATTCAGCCATGGTTCTCGTGGCATGTCCTCCTGCTTCTGCCCTCTTACCCTTTCATCATAGCTGCTGTAAAGCACTCCCACACATTTTCATATTTGATGCCTACAAATGTAGCAGGTAACAAGAAATTTTGGAAGATTGGATTATTCACAAGCGCAATCGCTTGTTAATTAGTCAAGCAACTACATGGGCATTTATTGAATTGATTAAAGTTTGGATTAAATGCCTGAGAAATTAGTCAAGATAGAGGTAGAAATATGAGCCAGCAGCAAATGTTACAGTAAATCTTATGCCTTGATTCGTGCAGAAATACAGATTGATATTCATAAAATAAAATAAGGTAAATCTGCTTGCTAGTTTTCAGGAGTTTTTGCTTCTAAACTGTGCTTCAGTTAAAACAGTCAGATTAGGCGTGTGGTGATCACAGGCATTTGAGATTTATCAGAGCCCAGTGCCTGTGGTGGCATTTAGAAATTCAAATCTGTGTTATGTCTAGTGGCCTAAATCTCTTGTGTTGGATGGAGACCTTTTACAGTACTGTCAGCACAAGTATTAGTGCATAGTTTTTCAGTTCAGCCCTGCAGAAGGGGATTCTATAACTAAACCAAATCTAAATTTCAAATACGGAAAGAGGGTTAAAGGTTAGTGTTCATGTGTTAGGTTTCATGCTTAACATCACATGACACCTTTGTCAAACATTTCTGTGTAGTATTGCTGTCTGGATTTTGTAGTCTGGAAGCCTGACGTCTGTATTGTGAAGTCTTTATGTAACGTATGTAAAGTGTCTGGGGCTGTGCACAATCACATGCAGCTTTCTGGGTGTGAGAAGAAAGCCTGTGGACCAAGTGCAACTTATAAAATATGTAATGAAGCTGTTGAAAATTGCAAATATATTTGGCCATATAAACATACCCCTTTGAAACTCAGTAGTTTGCTGCTGCCCTTTTATTTTGTTGCATTTTCAATTCTCCAAATGTTTAAATGACTTTTTTTTTAAAAAAATGAACCTTTTTGAGTGGGCTATGAGTGGTCTAAGCGATCGGAAATGTTGCCTGTGGTGTGTTCACGAACCTCTATTGTGAGTTGCGTCATTTGCCAGGTAAAAAAGCGCATTAAGGCGTACAAAGTGAGGGTCTACTGGATGTATACAGAGCAATCAGATAATGATATCAATCAACCTTTAATACCGATTCAAAGCCACAGCTACCATTTTTGAGCTTAAGATCCCAGCCACCTTTTAGTCATGGCCCATTGAACACATGTATAGCAGCAGGAACAGCCCCCATTAGGCCATCAGCTTTATTTAAATAAAACTTTTATTAATTCCTTCACGGGATGTGGATATCACAGCTTAGGCAAACATGTATTGCCTATCCCTAATTGCTCTTAAGGTGACGGTGAGCTGCCTTCTTGAATGACTGCAATCCATGTACTGTAGGTACACCCACAGACCTGTTATAGAGGGAGTTCCAGGACTTTGATTCAGTGACAGTGAAGGAATGGTGATGTAGTTCCAAGTGGGTTGGCATCTCCTGCCCTTGTCGTTCTAGGTGGTAACAGTTGTGGGAAGGTGCAGTCAAAAGAATGTTGGCACTTTGTTGCAGTGCATCTTGTAGATTCACATTGTGAGTGATTGCAGAAGAAAGGTTTTGGATGGGGTGCCTGTCAAGCAGCTGCTTTTTCCTGGATGGTGGCCAGCTTCTTGTATGTTGTTGGAGCTGCACTCATTCAGGCAAGTGAGGAGTATTCCATCACACTCCTGAATTGTGCCCTGTAGATGACAGGTAGAATTTCGGGAATCTGTATCATAGAATCCCTACAGTGCAGAAAGAGGCCATTCAGCCCATCTAGTCTGCACTGACCCTCCAAACAGCATCCCACCCAAACTCAGCCCCCTACCCTATTCCTGTAACCAAGCAATTACCATGGCTAATTCACCTAGTCTACACATTCCTGGAGTCTGTGGGTAATTTACCATGGCCAATCCACTTAATCTGCATATCTTTGGTCATCTGAAGGTGTTACTCACTGCGGTTTTCCTAGCCTCTGACCTGCTGTAGTATTTGTATGGCTGATCTAGTTCAGTTTCTGGTCAGTGGCTACTTCCAGGATGTTGATAATGGGGTTTCAGTGATGGTAATGTCATGGGGTGACGATTAGATTCTCTCTTGTTGAGGCTGCTCACTGTTTGGCACTTTTGTAGCATGACTGTTACTTGCCACTTATCAGCCTAAGCCTGAATGTTGTCCAGGACATGCTGTATTGAAACAGACAGTTTCAATATCTGAAGAGTCATAAATGGTGCTGAACATTGAGCAATCATCAGCAAACATTACCAACACTGACCTTACGATGGAGGGAAGGTAAATTGATGAAACAGCTGAAGATGGTTGGGCTTAGGATCCACCCCCTGAGGAACCCCTGCAGAGATAATTGACCTCCAACAACAACAACAACCATATTCCTTCGTGCCTGGTATGACTCCTACCGGTAGTGAGATTTTCCCCTTCATTCTCATTGACTCCAGTTTTGCAAAGACTGTGTGATACCACACTGAGTGGAATGCCATTGTGATATTAGGGGCACTCAACCTCACTTCTCCTGAGTGTATCTCATTTATCCATGTTGGGAGCAAGGCTGCAATAAGGAGTTGAGCAACCCTGACAGAACTCAAACTAAGCATCAGTGAGCAGGAGACAGCATAATGCCCTCCATCATTCTGCTGTAAAATGTGATATGTACAGTCATCAACTATTTCCAAGTTAGTTGTTGATTTGATTTTTTTTTACTGGCTCTGATTGTATAAGTCTGGGGTGCTTTTTAACAGATCGTCAAAGTTAATTCTACAGAGAGTTGCAATTAATGAAGGGTTTGATCCTGACTTCAGGACTTCTGCGCAAATGTGTTGTTCTGAGACACTCTCTTTGACGTATTGCATAAATAAGTGAATTAGAAAAGGGCAATCAAAGTGGGGAAAACTGCTAGAAGAAGGAGGGAGAGAAGACCATTCAATAGAAGGCCATTCAATAGAAGGCCATCTCATCTCTGCTCAGAATGTTCGAGAGCAGTTCTCTTGACTAACCCTTGGGAAGAAAGGATATGTGAAGAATCTGTGCTTCACTGAAATCTGCAACTTACTGCAGCACAAGTGCAGCCTCACAATGAAGCTGGTCAGCATTGTCACTAGCTACGAAGGTGACCAACACAATAAACTTTGATATGTCAGTTTCCTTTCAGGCTGCAGATACAGCAACATCTTTCAGTTTTACATACACAGTTATTTAAAGAGATTGCTGAGGCTTTCTAATCAATAAAAATTAGCTATGTTTCACCCTGTTTTGCTAGAGAGAAGCAGGCGTAGTGACCAGTTTTTCAGGAATTGCAGATTTTCCAGTGGTGCAGGGTGACGTTGCCTGTGTGCACATTGATTTGTGGTATATATGGACAATGTCTCATGCAGGTCAGTGCCCAGTCTCTTAGCAACAGACATGATGCCTTCATTCTGCAGCAGTCCACTGTGCCAGTTGCATTTGAGCCACCACTGCAAACCACTGGGTGACATGGACTGTCTGCCAACCACATAGTGGTTAACTCTTTGTTGGGGAACCTAAGCACATCAAGGCAGCATGAATTTAATGAAAGCCTTGTTGCCACACAAAAAGTGATCACACACACAATGATAGCCTAAAACAACATTTCTGCTGTCTGAGCAGTTCTCAGAGAGTCAGCAAGTAAAGTTACAAGATTCATGGTCATCAGCTGCATGTTCCACAATGTCACCATCATGAGGATATCACCATTACTACCAGCTATACAGTCAGCAGCCCAGGAAGAGGGAAGTCAACAGTAATTTAGACTTCCTGTCCATGAACAGCTCTCCTGACTGAGTTATCAGTAAATGCAACCTTGACTCCCCATTTCCTAATGGTATCACATCATTATTTATCTTTTCCTTAACCATCACAATGTCTGCTTAACCATGATGCAAAAGTAAAAACGAGTGACACAAAATAAGCATTTGAAACTAAATTGATAAATCAAAATCCTTCCATGCTGCATACAAATGATAACCAATCCCTGTTGTCTATTCCTATAGTGCTTGTCTTCTGTGTGGCATTGGTATCTGAGTGCTTCTACACAGTGCAGTCCCAGTGGCTACAGCATTGGTTGGTGGAAAAGCTGCTGGCTTTAGTTGGAGGAGATTGCAGATGGCCTTGCAGGATGTTCTTGAACAGTCCTGGCCCTAAACAGCCCAATCTCTTACTGCACCATTCTGGCATGGGCAGCGGCAGCAGTTTGAATTGTTTACTGATTGATAACAGCAAGGGCACTGTGATGGGGTGGTAGTGGTTGGAGTAGGGATACTATCATCATGAAATGAGGGCAGATTTATGCTTTACGGAGCTGCAGTTACTCCCTGGGGTCCACAATGCAGTAATCTGTTGGAGGACAGGTTGATAAATTGCTGTGAGACTCTGCAAAGACCTTTGAATTTTGATGTCTATAGACATGATAACAGAGGTCTGGGCTTCCATTGGAATGCCCAGACATTGGGTGACTTCTGCTTGTTTTGCAATGGAAGCTGAAAAATCAACCATCAGATCCATGGTTGGGACCAAAAATGATTAGATGGATTTGGCCACCACTTAAGTGCTGCAAATGATGGCACCATGCTGCAAATGATGGCACCAAGCTGCTCTTGTCAAAGTCCCTTACAAAGTTGGTGTTGGATTCCTCAACTCCACATTACTGACAGGCATTCTGCTAGGCTTTTCAATGCACCATGCATTGTAATTGTGCATACCCTTTAGCAAGTTTCTGTTAACTTAGTAACTGCGCAGTTGAGCCCTCTGTAGCAAAATCTCATCCTCCCTGAAAGATGATGTGCGTTACATTTATCCCAGTCCTGCAGGCCACTTTTCTGCCCATGCTTTCACCATATTCCTATCCCCCCTGTAAGTTTTATCTTCTAGGAGATGTCAGCAGTGGCTCAGTTGGTAACACATTTTTTTTTCAGGGGATGTGTGTTCAAGTTCCTGAATTTGAAAACAAAAATGGAGTACCATGGGAGTGCTGCATTGTTAGAGGTGCCATCTTTCTAATATATTGTGAAACCAAAATGCAATCTGCCTGCCAGATGGAAGTAAAAGTTCCCATGTCACTATTTTGAAGAAGATCAGACATGTTACCTGTGGTGTTCTGGCAATATTTATCCCTCACTCAACATCATAAAAACAGATTATCTGACCTTGAGCACATTGCAATTTCCGGGAGCTTACTGCCATGTTTTCTACACTTTAAATAGTGGGTACGCTTCAAAAGTACTTCATTGGCAGTAAAGTACTTTGGGTTGGTCAGGAAAGGTACAATATAAATGCGAGACTTATTAGCTTTTCCAATTTATGTGCTGTGACCGTAACTGGACCTTTGGCTGTGGGTGAGAGAGGGAATGATGATATTCTTCTTTACTGTCTTCCTACTCTTCTGTCTGTTACGTCTCCACTACTGCCAGGCCAATTAGCAATTCTTGGAAAAAGGAGGAAAGAACAAGAATGAAGTTGTGCTGGAGGAGGCGGCTGGGAGTATAAGGTGCATGCTGTCATCTTTCACAGCTTGTAAATCAGTTGGGATGCTGGATTGAGGGTCAAGTGTGAGAAGTAGGATTACAAAGTAGGACATCAACATTTTCTATCATTTTAACAATGTTGCTTCAGTAACGGTGGAGGACATAGATGGCTACATGTCTATCCACCCCCACCCATCTCACTGACCAATCCCCACCACTCCCTACCTGCATTCACCTATCACCATCCCACCTACCTTCCCCAGCCCCACCCCTCCACTCTATTTATTTCTGAGCTCCCTCCCCGCTCCCCCATTTCTGAGAAGGGTCCTGATCCAAAACAACAACTTTCCTGCTCCTCTGATGCTGCCTAATCCAGGAAGATAAAGACATGTAGCACTCTGTGTCCTGCGCCAGTTAGGACATGTTACCTGTAGTTGTGTGTGTGCTTGGCCTGCAAGAGAGAGAGATGTGTGTCAGTGAGTGTAGTGAAATGTCTTTGGGTGATAGATTTGTTATAATTGTGTAGATGGCAGTAGGTGTGAGATGTGGGTGTGAGGCTTGCAGCAGTGCTAATTGTGTGAGGGTCAGCTGAAACTATGAATGTGAGGTTTGAGTCAGGATTAATCGAAGTTGTTTGGTGAGTTATGGGAGTGTTGTGCTTTGAGCAGGGTATGAGGATGGCAGTACAGTTGGCAGGATATGGCATTTGAAGATGCATTGAACTTCTTGTGTATGGTCTCCACGTCTTCACTGCTTGATCTGCTCCCACTTTCTTTTGAAAGTTTGTTTAGAGCACTTCTTGGACTACTGTGTACAAAGCACATATCTCCTCTTCAACCAAAGCCTCCAGTGCAGTGTTTGAAAAAATCTTGGAGACAGCAAGAACTGCAGATGCTGGAGTCAGACAACACAGCGTGGAGCTGGAGGAACACAGCAGGCCAGGCAGCATCAGAGGAGCAGGGAAGTTGTTGTTTTGGTTCGGGACCCTTCTTCAGAAATGGGGAGGGGGAAGGGAGCTGGGAAATAAATAGAGAGAGGAGGGATGGGCTGGGGAAAGGCAGGTGGGATGGTGATAGGTGAATGCAGGTAGGCAGTGGTGGGGATTGGTCAGTGGGATGGGTGGGCGGTGGATAGGTGGGAGAAAAGATGGACAGGTTGTGTCGGGTCAAGGAGGCAGGAAGGAGAATGGGTGGGGCTGGAGAAGGGTAGGTGGGGTGATGATTAGTTGGTTGCAGGTAGGGTGTAGTGGGAGTTGGTCAGTGAGTTGGGTGGTGCGGATTGGTGGGGAAGAGGAGGGACAGGTTGTGTCAGGTCAAGGGGGTGAAGATGAGAGGGAGGGTTGGACATGGGATGAGGCCGGGGGTGGGGAGATTTTAAAACTGGTGAATTCCATGTTTAGCCTAACGGGCTGTAAGCTCCCATGGTGGAATATGAGGTGTTTCTCCTCCAGTTTGCGGGTGGTGTCATTGTGACACTGGAGGAGGCCCAGGATGGACATGTCACTCAGGGAGTGGGAGGTGGGGTTAAAATGGTTGGCGACCGGAAGGTGGTGGTGTTTGTTGCGTACAGAACACAGATGCTCCATGAAACAGTCCCCGAGTCTGCACTTGGTCTCACTGATGTGAAGGAGGCCACATCGGGAGTAACTGATACAGTAGACCAAGTTGGAGGATGTACAGGTGAACCCCTGTCTAACGTGGAAGGCTTGCTTTGGGCCTTGGATGGAGGTGTCGGGGGGAGGTGTAGGGGCAGGTGTAGCACTTCCTGCAGTTGCAGGGAAAGGTGCTGGGTCTGGTGGGGTTCGTGGGGAGTGTGGAGCCGATGATGGAGTTGCGGAGTGACCGGTCCCTATGAAAGGCAGATGGTGGTGAGGGAAATAACTCTTTGGTGGTGGGGTCGGACTGTAGGTGGCAGAAGTGGCGGAGAATGATACGTTGGATGTGGAGTTTCATGGAGTAATATGTGAGGACAAGGGGGATTCTGTCTTTATTTTTGTTGGGGGGAGGTGATGCGAGGGCAGAGTTGCGGGAAACGCAAGAGATACGGCTGAGGGCATTTTCAATCACCAGAGTGGGGGAGTTATGGTCCTTGAAATAGGAGGACATCTGGGATGTTCAGGAGTGGAACGCCCCATCTTGGGAGCAGATGCAGCAGAGGTGGAGGAATTGGGAGTAGGGGATCGCATTCTTGCAGAAAGGTGGGTGAGAGGAGGTGTAGTCCAGGTAGCTGTGGGAGTTGGTGGGCTTGAAATAGATGTTGGTGCTGAGGTGTTTACCAGACATGGAGACGGAGAGGGAGGTATTGGCGGTGGTCCAGGTGAATTTGAGGTTGGGGTGAAAGGTGTTAGTAAAGTCAGTGTAACGGAGGAAGAGGTGAGGGATGGTGCCAGTGTAACAGCAGAAAAGGGACTGTTCTATGTATCCTACGAAGAGGCAGACATAGCTCGGACCCATGCGGGTGCCCTTGGCCGCCCCCTTAGTTTGTAGGAAGTGGAAGGATTTAAAGGAGAAGTTGTTCAGGGTAAGGACGCGTTCTGTTAAGTGGATGAGGATGTCGGTGGATCAGGACTGGTTGGGCCTGCGGGACAGGAAGAAGCAGAGGACCATCTGCATGGGGAATACAAGTGTACAGGGATTGATGTCCATAGTGAAGATGAGGTTTTGGGGACCAGGGAATTGGAAGTCTTGGAGGAGGGCATGAGTGGTGTCCAGGACATAGGTGGGGAGTTCCTGGACTGGAGGGAAAAGACAGAGTCAAAGTAAGCAGAGATGAGTTCAGTGGGGTAGGAGTAGGCAGAGAAAATGGGTTGGCTGGGGCAGTCAGGTTTGTGGATTTTGGGAAAGAGGTAGAACTGGGCAGCGTGGGGTTGGGGAACGATGAGGTTGGAGGCTGTGGGTGAGAGGTCACCTGAGGTGATGAGGTTATGAATGGTCTGAGAGACGATGGTTTGGTCGTCAGGGGGTGGATTCATAAGCGAGGTGTCTGCATTTTGTCATGTCGTGCCATTCTTGTATCTTTCCCAAATCAGAGTTGTTTGAAGTGTGGCTTTCAGCATCTGCTTCAGTAACACTTGCACCTCCCCTTTAAGAGACACAGGCTAGCTTTAAGTGGTGTGAACTTCTCACACCTTTGGGTCACTGGTATGCAATCATTTAACAGCATGATTGCCTCTATTGTGTGCTGCAATTTTATAGATTATCAAGTGGCACAAAGTTGGAGTGCATTGGAAGTAACATGCAGGTATAAACCCCTCAACTCAATCTTTGTGACTGTTCTCAGAGTCTGCTGAATATGCCGAATATGTGGTAGACATCACATCAGCTGTTACATAAGATATTTCTTGCTTTAATTATTTTATTATTCTAAATATTCTTCTCTTATGGTGAGAGCATCCTGTGTTAAATATGGAGATTGTTGATGATTATTGGTAAATATGTAGTTAAGGAGTTAGTCCCTTTGAGTGCTACCTCCCCGATTCATGAATTTAT
Source organism: Ginglymostoma cirratum (assembly GCA_024137785.1). NCBI lineage: Eukaryota > Metazoa > Chordata > Chondrichthyes > Orectolobiformes > Ginglymostomatidae > Ginglymostoma > Ginglymostoma cirratum. The sequence continues at coordinate 52,041,521 of JAHRHZ010000018.1, read as the reverse complement.
ATGTGGCATTTTTACCTACAGATATTGCAGGGAAGAGGTTCCAAGACAAATAATGTTACTTGCAAGTGTTCAGCAAGGTGGTCTAATCAGAGGAGCAAGAAATGGCTGAGATACACAATAAAGAAGGACTAAATTGTGTAATGCCACGAAAGGAATTTTTAAAAATGTGATTTTGAATCTGGTATGAGGCTGTCTTAAATATAGATTTTCTGTCGATAATAATGACCATTATATAGGGACACATGACTGAAACATCTATTTTAGGTAGGTGCTTTGTGGTTACTTAATTCCAGACCTTGCATTGATTGATGGCCTGTCCATTTTTTTTCAAAGGAGATTTTAATTTAATTTGCAATAACTCAAGTTGCATCATGCCTTTAACCCTTACAGTATTAGTTGTAGCATTTGTGTTAAATTTATAAATTCCTGTTTGTCCGGCAGTATTTTATCTGAGGCAGGCATTCTGACATGGCGCAATATTGCACTCTGAATTTCTTTGTGCAGCTATTTAAAAAGCATTCAAATTTGTTGAACAGTGTAACATTAATGCCCACATTTATCGTATTTCTATTACTGTATTCTACTGCATTACTACTTGTAGTGCTCCTGTACTTGCTTCTAAAAGGTCAAATAGTTATTCTGTTTTACTTAAAACAGTGCATTTTGAAATGTGTGATGAATGTACAAACAAAATGTTCCTGCTGTAATCCACACAGTTCCAACTGTTGTGTGGAATAACCTTCTCTGAGACCAGGTCTGAACATACTTAAAGCATGGTTACAGGATTTTAAAGCAAGTGGCGAGTGGGATAGTTGATATATTAGTTTTAGTTGTCCAAAATTTCCTTGACTGAATTCCACTAGATTGGAAAACAACAAAGGTAATATCTTTATTCGAAAAGGGACGGAGGCAGAAAGCAGGAAACTAAAGGCCAGTTAGCTTAATATCTATCACAGGGAAGATGTTAGAAGCTATTAGACATTACAGCACGATTCCTTAGAAATGTTTAAGGTAATCAAGCAGAGTCAACACGGTTTTGTGAAACTGAAGTCATATTTAACCAACTTGTTGGAGTCATTTGCAGAAGTAAAATGCTGTGGATAGAGAGACACTGGTGGATGCAGTGCAGTTAGATTTCAAGAAGGCATTTGATAAGGTACCCCATCAAAGAGTGTTGTGGGAAATAGGAGCTCATGGTGAAGGGGGTAACTTATTGCCATTGATAGAAGGTTGTCTTGCTAACTGGAAACAGGAAGTAGGCCTAAGTAGTTCATTTCCTGTTAGGCAAAATGTAATTTCTTACAATATATATTTAGGGGAGGCGATGGCCTAGTGGTATTATTGCTGGACTGTTACTCCAGAGACCCAGATAATGTTCTGGGGTCCCAGGTTCAAATTCCGGCATGGCAGATGGTGGAATTTGAAGTCAAGAAAATATCTGGAATTAAGAACCTAATGATGACGGTGAATCCATTGTTGATTGTCAGGAAAATCCCATCTGGTTCACTTATGTCCTTTAGGGAAGGAAGCTGCCATCCTTACCTGGTCTGGCCTACATGTAACTCCAGACCCACAGCAATGTGGTTGACTCTGAACTGCCTTCTGGGCAATTAGGGATGGGCAATAAACACTGCCTAGACAATGATGCCACTCATCCCATGAACGAATAAAAAAAAAAATTGACCTGGATGAAGTCACTGCAGGTATGGTCGTTAAATTTTCTAATAAAGCAAGAGTAGGTTAGAAAGTAACTTATGAAGATGTCATAAAGAGGAAATAAAGAGATACAGATAGGTTAATTGAGTGGGCAAAGTTCTAAAAAATGGATTATAAGATGAGAAGATGTGAAATTGTCCATTTTGCTCAATGAATAATCAAGTGTGTTACCTGAATGGTAAGAGATTGAAGAGCTTTGAGATGCAGGGGGATCTGGCTATCCCAGTGTATGAATTACAAAGAGAGTACACAAATACAAGCAATTAGGAAAGCTAATTGAATGCTGTCAGTTATTGCAAGGGGAATTAAATACAATAGTGGAGAGGCTATACCTATAGGATTTAGGGCATTGATGAGACCATATCTGGAGTATTGTGCCAGCTTGTTCTCCTTGTTTAAGGGAGGATGGAAGGCAGTTCAGAGAAGGAATATTAGATGAATACCTGCAATGAATGGGTTCTCTAAAGAGGAAAGGTTGGACATGTTAGGCTTGTCTCAGCTGGGGTTTAAAAGATTAAGAAGTGTTTTAATTGAAACATATATAATAGTAGGGGTACTGACAGAGTATATGTGGAAATATTAGCCCAGATTTTCTGGTAGTCCGATAAGCATTTCTGAAGCGTGAATGGGAGTTATGCATGGGGACTCTGAGGAATCCCTATTTTTTAAAATTCATTTGTGGGATGTGGGTGTCACTGGCTGGCCAGCGTTTATTGCCCATCCCTAGTTGCCCTTCAGAAAGTGGTGGTGAGCTGCCTTCTTGAACCACTGCAGTCCATCTGCTGTGAGTTGCCCCACAATGTCGTTAGGGAGGGAATTCTAGGATTTTGACCCAGCGACAGTGAAGGAACAGCAATATATTTCCAAGTCAAGATGGTGAGTGGCTTGGAGGGGAACTGGAAGGTGCTGGTGTTCCCATGTATCTGCTGCCCTTGTCCTTCTAAATGGAAGAGGTTGTGGGTTTCGAAGGTGCTGTCTGCGGATCTTTGGTGAATTTCTGCAGTGCATTTTGCAGATAGTACACACTGCTGCTGCTGAGTGTCGATGGTGGAGAGAGTGGATGCTTGTGGATGTAGTGCCAATCGAGTGGAATGCTTTGTTCTGGATGGTGTCAAGTTTCTTGAGTGTTGTTGGAGCTGTACCCATCCAGGCAAGTGGGGAGTATTCCATCACACTCCAGACTTGTGCCTTGTCGACGGTGGATGGGCTTTGGGAGTCAGTAGGTGAGTTACTTGTCTAATTGAGTTTCTGGTCAATGATAACACCCAGGATGTCAACAGTGGGGGATTCAGTGATGACAACACCAATAACTATCAAGGGGTAGTGGTTATATTGTCTCTTATCAATGATGGTCATAGTCTGGTATTTGTATGGCATGAATGTTACTTGCAACCTGTCAGCCCAAGCCTGGATACTGTCCAGATCTTTGATGCATTTGAGCATGGACTACTTCAGTATCTGAGGAGTCACGAATGGTGCTGATCATTGTGTAATCATCAGTGAACATTCCCACTTCTGACCTCATGATGGAGGGAAGGTCATTAATGAAGCAGCTGAAGATGGTTAGACCTAGGACACTACCCTGAGGAACTCCTGCAGAGATGTCCTGGAGCTGAGATGACTGACTTCCAACAACCACAACCATCTTCCTATGTGCCAGGCATGACTCCAACCATCAGAGAGCTTGCCACTGATATCAGTTTTCTAGGGTTCCTTGATGCCACACTTGGTCAAATGCAGCTTTGATGTCAAGGGCTATCACTCTCACCTCACCTCTGAAATCCAGCCTCTTTGTCCATGTTTGAACCAACGCTGTAATGCGGTCAGGAGCTGAGTGGCCCTGGTGGAACCCAAACTCAACACCACTGAGCAAGTGATTGCCAAGCATGTGCTGCCTGATAGCACTGTTTACAACACCATCCATCACTTGACTGATGCTGCAGTAATTGGCTGGGTTGGATATCTCCTAATTTTACATCTGGGGCACACCTAGGCAATTTTCCACATTGTTGGGTAGATGTCAATGTTTAACTGTACGAGGACAGCTTGACTTCGAGAGCAGCAAGTTGTGGAGCACAGGTTGCCAGTACTATTGCTGGAATGTTGGCAGGGGCCATGGCCTTTGCAGTATCCAGTGTCTCCAACTGTTTATTGATATCATGTGGAGTGAATCGAATGGGCTGAAAACTGGTATCTGTGATGCTGGGGTACCACTGGAGAAGACCGAGATGGATCATCCACTCAGCACTTCTGACTGAAGATTCAGCCTTGTCTTTTGCATTGATGTGTTGGTGTCTTCCATCATTGAGGATGGGGATATTTGTGGAGCCTCCCCTTCTTGTGAGTTGTTTAATTGTTCACCCCTGTTTGTGACCAGATGTGGCAGAACTGCAGAGCTTAGATCTGATCTGTTGGTTGTGGACTTGCTTAGCTCTGTCTATCACTTGCTGCTGTCACTGTTTGGAGTGCAAGTAGTCCTGATTTATGGCTTCACCAGGTTGACACCTCATCTTCGGGTATGCCAGGTGCTGCTTCTGGCACGCTCTCCTGCACTCTCCATTGAACCAGGGTTGATCCCCTGGCTTGATGGTAGTGGTTGAGTGGGGGATATGCCGGACCATGAGGTTACAGATGGCCCACAGCATCTCGTGGATGCCCAGTCTTAAGTTGCTAGATCTGTGCAGTCTGTCCAATTAGTACGCTGATAGTACTACTATGACACTGCATAATGGAAGTTATTCTCAAGTTTAAGGTGGGACTTTGTCTCCACAAGGACTGTGTTGTGGTTACTCTTATCAATATTGTCATAGACAGCTGCATCTGCAGGTGGCAGATTGGTAAGGGTGAGGCCAAGTATATTTATCCCTCTTGTTGGTTCCCTCACTATCTGCTGCAGCTGTGTCCTTTCAGACCTGACCAGCTGAATTATCATTAGTGTTGAAGAGCCACTCTTGGTGGTGGACATGGAAATCCCCCACCCAAAATACATTTTGTCGCCTTGCTATCCTCAGTGTTTCTTCCAAGTGTTGCTTAATATGGAAGAGTACTGATTCATCAGCTGAGGGAGGTTGGTACATGATATTCAGCAGGACATTTCCTTGCTCATGTTTAACCTGAAGCCATGATTCTTCATATTAAGGTTGAGGATGCCCAGGGCAACTCCCTCCTGGCTATATACCATTGTGCTGCCTCTGCTAGTTCTGTTCTGCTGGTGGGACAGGAGAAATTCAGGGATGATGATAATGGTGTCTAGGACATAGTCATTCTCATGGAATCATATCTTACAGCCAATGTCAGGCTGTTGCTTGACTAGTCTGTGAGACAGCTCTCCCAATTTTTGCACAGGCCCCAAGATATAAGTAAGGAGGACTTTGCAGTGTCGACAGGGCTGTTTCTCCTGTTGCCTTTTCCGGCACTTTGGTCAATGCCAGGTGATCTGTCTGGTTTCATTTCTTTGAGACTTTGTAGCTATTGGTACAACTGAACGGCTTGCTTAGGCTATTTCAGAGGGCAGTTGAGAGTCCACCACATTGCTGTGGGTCTGGAGACACATGTAGGCCAGGCCAGGTTAGGATGGCAAATTTCCTTCCCTGAAGGATATCAGTGAACCAGGTGGGTTTTTTCCGTGGTCATTGGTAGATTCTTGATTCCAGATTTTTTAAAAAAATTGAATTCAAATTTCACCATCTGCCATGGCAAGATTCAAAACCAAGTTCCCAGAATGTTAGCTGTGTTTCTGGATTTTTTTCAGTTTAGCAAAAATACCACTACACCATTACCTCCCCTCGTATCAGATTCAAAAGTAATTACCTCAGAAATTAAAGACTCTACTGGGCAATTGCCATACACCTGGAACCCTCTGAAAATATCCAGTTAAGTTTTAGAATTTGGAGGGTTCTATTGCAGTTAAATAAACAGTTATTCAGGAAAAATTGGGCCATTAAATGTCTCGTCTAAATCCTGAATAACTATTAAATAGAATCCCATCTCACCTTACACAGGCTCAACTGCAACTCCCACAAGACCTCCAGCATCCCTCCCAGACCGTTACCTGACAACACCCACTTTTCTCTCAGGACCTGAGATGTCCTGTGACTGGACCTGAGCCCTTCCTTGGTGCCAGACTCAACCCCTCCCACCCCACCTCCCCCAAGACTGAACCTGCTCTTCCACCTTTCTCCCCAACCCCCACCATTTAACTCTGCTCGTGGATCTAACCCCTGCTCCTCAACCAATACCGGCCCGACTGTTCCTTGCTGCTTAATCTGATCTCCCTGCTCCACGAAATAAAAACCGAAAGAACTGAGGATGCTGTAAATCAGGAGCAAAAACAGAAATTGCTGGAAAAACTCAGCAGGTCTGGCAGCAACTGTGAAGCAACAATTGGAATTAACGTTTAGGGTCCAGTGACCCTTCCCCTGTGTTCTGAGGAAGGGTCACCAGACCTGAAACGTTAATTCTGATTTCTTCTTCACAGATGCTGCCAGACCTGCTGAGTTTTTCCAGCAATTTCTGTTTTTTATCTCCCTGCTCCACTACTGGATCTGACCTCGTTACCTCTGCTACTGGACCTGAACCACCCCTCTCCCAAACCCAACCCCTGAGCACCCAAAACCAAACCCCTCATTCCTGCTGGACCCAATACCTTCCACCTATCCAGACCTACTCCCAACACTCCATCACCTGGCCCCTTTGTCACTTTGTGGCCGGGCACCCTACCCCCTACAAAACACAGCAACCGAATGCTGTGAAAAGAGGAACATGGCTTGTCTTTTTCCCGACTGTTCTACAGCACACGGGACCTGACTGAATGGAAGTACAGCTCCATATTTCTGAAGGAGCCCTGGTAGGAATCCCCTGACAGAAATGCAGAGCTCTATTGTTACATTAAAAAAAGGAGGGGAATGGCAATCTGCATGAGATTGCTGCTCCTTGTAAAATTCAGCTCTCCTTGTGGGAGATTCTAGAGCTAAATGTCACCCTTTTAAGGCAGAGATAAAGCAAAATTATTTCTCCTTGTGGGTGATGAGTCTTTGGAACTCTCTTCTATGAAAGATGGTGGAAGCAGAGTCTTTGTTTCTTTTCAAGACAAAGATATATAGATTCTTGCTAAGCAAAGAGGTTATCGCTTGTAGGCAGGAATGAGGAGAAATGAAATAGGCCATGATCTTACCGAATGGTGGAGCAGCCTCAAAGGGCTAAGTGGCCTCATCCTGCTCCTAACTCCTATGTTCGTATCATTATTTCTGTCCATTCACATATTATGATTCTTGAGATGCATCACAAATAAAAAGGGTAATCGGAAATAAATCAAAGACTATGTGCATCAACTGGCAGCTAGTCAAGTCCTGTAGGATTGGCATGAGCAGTCATTAGACTGTTGCCTTCTTTTACTTTCCTCCAAGTTGCTGTCATTGGCCTTCAATTTGTGAAATCTGTGTTTATCTAGCTGGCCTCATAGGATTGTATTGCACTTTAGTTGTTTACATTACAGCTCTGCTTGTATCATTTTTGCCTATTACCAGAAACTTTGTATTTCAAGCGCCAATTCCACTTCTGTCCAGACCTTTCACCCAGTTAGAACTTGAAGGTTTGCAGTAGCGCTGTTTGATTCTGAGCTAAGCTTCAAACTTCACTTTTGGCTCATCGATGAGACTGCTTACGTTCCCCTCTGAAGCATTCACTCACTGGAATACCTTACTTTTACTTTTTCTTTGAAAACCTCACCCTAGTTTTCAATGTTTTCCTCTCCGGCCTTCACGGCTTCTTTCTACACATAAAATTATCCATAATTCCCATCATACAACTCAAGGTATCAGGCAACCTATTCCCGCCAACTCTTCCTATTTCCTCATCCTCAATATATAATCTTCAAGATTCGCACCTATGTCTTCAAATCCTTCAGTCACTCACTGCCTCCACTTCTGCTGTGTCTCCAGCATTCACCCCTGATTCCAATCTACTGTGCAGCCAATTTTTTTTTTTTTTTGCAATTCTTCATCACGATGGCAAATGCTTCATCCTCCACCCTTTTGCTTTGGAAACACTTCCTAAGACTTTTTACATATTGCTCAATTCAGAAATGTTCTGCACAACTCAACTGTTTCGCTGCATCTTTACCTATTTCTCCCCAGTTTAAGGTTCTTCACAGAAGATTATCACAGAACATGCTATTAGATGATAGGTGCTAAATACAGAGAAATTTAATGTCAAGGTTAGAGTGGCAGCAGCATAAACTGATGAACTGCATTAAAAAAGAACAAAAGAACTGTGGATGCTGGAAATCAGAAACAAGAACAGAAATTGCTGGAAAATCTCAGCAGGTCTGGCAGCATCTGTGGAGAGAAATCAGAGTTAACATTTCTGGTCTGGTTCTTCTTCAGAACTGATGGTAGCTAGGAAAAAGTTGTTTTTATGCAGAAAATAGGGTTGAGAGAGGGGATAAGGAGTAATCGATGGGTGAAGATAGAGCCCAAAGAGAGAGAAGAACAATGGTCAGACAAGGTGAATGAATGGTGATAATGGGGACTATTAGTGTCTAACAATGGGTAGTGTATAATAATGTGATAACAAGACCTGTTGTGTGGGTGTTGGGGTAAAGGCATGGGAGAAGGTGCCTCAAGCACTAAAACTGTTGAACTTGCTATTGAGTCCAGAAGGCTGTAGAGTTGCCAAGTGGAAAATGAGGTACTGTTATTCCAGCTTGCGCTGGCTTCTCTGGAACACTGCAGCAAACCTGAGACAGAGATGTTTTCCAGGGACCAGGTGGTGTGTTGAAGTGGCAGGCATCTGCAAGCGCCAGGTCTTTTTTTTTGGACAGAATTTAGGTTTTCTGTGAAGTGGTCACCCAGTCTACACTTCGTTTCCCCAGTGTACAGAAGACCACGCTGTGAGCAGTGAATGCAGTAGACTAGATTGAGTGAAGTGCAGGTAAAGCACTGCTTCATCTGGAAGGTGTGTTTGGGCCCTTGGATACTGAGGACGGAGGAAGTAAGTAGGCAGGTGTTACACCTTCTGTGGTTGCAGGTGCAATGGGGCCCTGGGCAGTTGTTGGGATTGAAGGAGGTGTAGACCAGGGTGTTCTGGAGGGAATGGTCCTTGCAGAAGGCTGACAAGGGTGGGGCGGGAAGTATATGTCCAATGGTGACATCTCGCTGGAGGTGGTAGAAATGGCAGCTAATGATCCTCTGGATGTGAATGCTGGTGGGATGGTAAGTGAAGACAGGGGGGACCCTACTGCTGTGTGGGAGGGAAGAGAGAGGGCGAGGGCCGAAATGCGGGAGATGGGTCAGACCCAGCTGAGGGTCCTGTCAACTACAGTGCTGGGGAATCCTCAGTTGAGACGAACGTGGACATTTCAGAGCGCCCCTTGTCAAAGTTGGCATCGCCATTAACTGGTTTACTGTCTATGCCTGTACATGTATAGCTGAGCTGAGTGTGTAGTGTGAAGGAGAAGGCTTTGGCAAAAATGAACATTAATTTAGAGTTCTCTCGAACAGTGCCACTTGAGCATTAAATGGCTTGGCAGCATTATCAGAGAATCTGGAAGAACCTGTAGTTATTTCTGTCTTTTCAAAAAGCAATGAGAAATGAAGGCAAGTTGTTGTGAATGGACAAGAAGGGGACAAATGATTACATTTTAAAGGGATTATTCTGTCAGCTTGCTTAGATAAGTAATAAATGTCTGAAGTAAGCAAGTTGCATGATAAGGACCAAGATGGTAAAGGACTCCAGTTTTGAAGAGTATTAACTGCACATTTTTTCAAAATGACGGTGTTATTAATTGGGAATCAAGTAGCTGACATATTATGAATAAATTGGTCAAAAACCAATTCCCAAATTCTAAATCCAGTATCTGAGGTATAACAACAACATCTTGTCTATAACATAATCAAAAATCCCAAGATTCTTGAATAAGAAATGTAGATTGGAAGTTAGGTTTCTGAATTCACCTGAACCTGGTGAATTGAGATGAAGCTGACTGCATTTCAGTCCATCTCAAACTCACAAATTACATTGTATATCTAAAAATTATTTCACCGATGAGGGCATTGCTGGATAGGCCAGCTTTTGTTGCCCTTCCCTAATTAGCCGTGAGTAGCATACGATAAGGCACCTTTTTGAACCACTGCAGTCTCTGTGGTGTTGGTTTTTGTCACGTTACAATATCATGTTAAAATAGTTTTATTATGTTGCATAAATCGAAGGAAGACCTTTTCCCCTGAATCTGATGAGTGGTGCCTTATGCTGAGTTAACCAATAATAGGGTAGGGTAAATGAGAACTTTGGTTGTTCCTTGGCAATGGATGCCGAGGGTTCTAATGTCCACTGGATGTACAGACATTGTACTAATACTGAACAAGCTCTTGTGTGTAACGTAGGCGATGACAGGATCAGGCTGACTTTTAGCAGAACCCCTTTCCCAGTGATCACAAGGAAAGCTGACAGGCAACATCCAGATTAACACATGAAGAACACCCTCATGAACAAGGAGTCAGAGGACTGTCTATGGATCTGTCTGCCCGTGAGAGTCACTGCTTTCAGGAGTGGAGGAATCAGGAAGGGGAGAGAATTTGAAAGAAAATTGGTAAGTATAATTTTAATTGTTTTGACTTAAACAGCAGGTTGCTGCTGGGCTGATCAGATTTGTATCACATTCAACTTATTTTCATTCATGCCCACTGTTCGAACCAGAAGCTGAGCTTTTGTTGGCAAAGACCACTGCCCTGTGAGTGGGTGAAGTACATGAAGGCTGTTAATGCTCAGAACTCAGTGAAGAGATGCAGTGACAGCCTTACCATTAATTACAATCTACTGCATCTAATTCATTCATCCTTTTCAGCCTCATGTAGTAGGACAGATAGGTCTGAGTGCACTTGAAAATGTAGGCATGATTTCATGTTCTTTATTCAGGGAATGCAGCCTGTTACTTTGCTGGTTGCGGCGTTTGATTGAATTGGCTTTTCAACAAAGCCAGTGTCACTCAGTAAGTGAATTTGTCGTATGTCTCGTCAGGCAGCTGCTGCAGCAGCCAGCAATCTCCTAAAGGCACAACATCCCAGTTCGTCTGTAAACTAGTCTAGCTAATTTATATATAGTGCCACTTCAAGAATGTTCTTTCCGTAAACAGATCCGGAGAAAAGGATACTTTGCCTCCCTGTAATGGCCTAAGCAGTCCTGTGCTACTCTGTTGTCTTTGGTACGGAGGCAGTGAGTTGAGTGGATGATGACTACATATTACCGTAGTCACAACTGCTGAAGGTTTTGCTGGCAGCTACTGTTGTTCAACTGATAGCTTTTTAAATGTGCAGTCGAATGCATACTGCAAAGCACGGCCACTCATCAATCCTTTAAGCCGCTGAACAGCCGCACGCCCCATTTTCCACCATATCGTGGATTTCTTTTATTATTAGTTATAACTTTGATGACATCCACTGTCCCTGCCGGTTTCTCGCAAAAAAATTGATTGAAAGCAAAAGGTAACAGCAAGGTTTCATATTGCTTTCAAAACAACCAGCTGTACGTTTTACAGTAAAGGTAGGCAAATATTTTAAGGCAATTGTTTACAGGAGTGTTTTAAATAATTTGTCAATCGAGTGTGAGAGCACAGTGGAAATAAAAGGCAGGTGAAAAATGTTTGAGGATCAAGCAAGAATGAGGGCATCAAGGGCACCCGGAAGTGACTGTAAGCGAGCTCGGAATGACTGGAATCCGCTGCTTATCGTTTTGAACTGCTGTAATATTGCAAAGGTGTGACGACGTTACACCAAGGCATTTCAAGCTTCTGTTGATCCCTGCCATTGTAACTGAGTGAGTGTGTGCACACTGGCGCAGGGCGTGTTTTTTCACAAATGCCCAGCCTTTCCAGTTGTAACCGCTAAGCAGCCCCAGGGTCTTTTGTGTGCATGCACTCTTTTTGCGCACCAGTGTGTTAACTGCTGTTGAATAATACTGACCTTTTAATAAAGGCTCAGATCCTGAGACTGTTTTTTTTCCCAAGACATGCGGTGACCTTTCAAACCAGACTGGGGTGAGGGGAGGGTGTCGTTTGGACTTTGAACCGGCCAGTTCCTGCTGTGTCCCACTGTCTGCCAGGCTACTTTTATTGTGACACAGAGGAGCATTCTGTATGCAAAGCAGACAGAGCTGCCAGTTTGAACCTTTGCAAATCAATTTGTCTATAAGGCAAGTCCATTGGAGTGAAAGATGGTACAGCTGTAGTCGAGGTTAGCACACTGCGGGGCAAGAGAGAGCTAATGCTCCTGATGCATCTAAAGATTCCTTTTTCTTGCTGCCAAGCATGAGAGTGCTCGGCTGTGGTTTTATATACCCTTTGCCCTTCATTTATCTTGGCGCAATATCTTGCATACTATCTTCTTATCTTCATTTTTCTCACTGTATCTTGGAACTGTTCACCAGTATCCCCTTTTGTGTACGCAGCACAGATGCTTTTTTGATCAATTTTGAATGAAGCTGTCAAATAACACCAGCTTCAATATAACCTTGAGTGCAGAATTATTATTAATGATGGATCCAAATAATGTTGATGCGTACAGTGAAAGTGGTGGTTACATAAAGAAATGCCAATTGAGTTAGAAGATTTCTTTGGAGTTTTGAACTTTCTGGTCAGTCAGCACACAAAAGCAAACTATTCGTGCCCAGGCATATCGCTGGCTTCAGGCAACACAGACAAGCTCATAAAATGGACATATTTCTTGGACAGTAGCCCAAAGTACCAGTGGGATTTGTTTTGATTGGATTCAGTTATAAAGGTTGGGGGTTGGGGGAGGGTTGGAGGTGGGGGTGGGTGTGAGGATGGTATTTGGGAGCAGAGTGGAAATACTGTATTTCCTGCACAAGATCAGCTGTACTTAATTAAATAATAACTTGGGTGTAATAAGATAATCCTGTGATCATATTTGTCAACCAAATGACAATTGGGAGTAAATTTTACAGTTACAATTGTATTGCCTGAAAACTTTTAAAATGCAAAGTATATTGATTTGTGATAATTTCAAAATTCATTAATTGTTTTAGTACAAAACATCCTTTACAATATTTTGATAGATTTTTTGAACTTAATACATTGAATTTAAGATGATCAGTCAGGCTTAGAGTTTGGCTCACTTAGATTACTAGAAACTACTTGTCTTCATGTGCTGGGTCCCGTCCTTTGCAAACAGAAAGAACATTTTCACACATTGTGAAATAGCCAGAACTGCAGATGCTGGAGTCAGAGACAACAGAGTGTGGAGCTGAAGGGGCACAGCAGGCCAGGCAGCATCTGAGGAGCAGGAAAGTTGATGTTTCAGGTCAGGACCCTTCACACATTGTGTTGTTTTTGATTGGGGGACAGCCTTTCTCCAAGCTCGATCAATCAGAGTTGACTTGTCTGGTTTGAAGTTAAACAAAACCTTGGCAGTTTGGTGTACTCTTCATGGCAATGCCTCTACAAATGAGTTCTACTTGCTAACCAATCGGCACACTCTTCTCATGCAGTATGAGTTGTCATTTCCATTGAGATTTGGTATTCTTGTGATTCTGTCCTGATGAGTGGAAGAAGAAGTTCTTTGACATCCAGTCTCTCTTCTCAGCAATATTCAGGTTCTGTACTACAAAGCAACATTGAACACTACTGATGATTGCCAATGGGTAGGAGCTTTGCCTCTGTAAGAATTCAGCATTCCCAGTGCAGTGGTCTGAAATCCAATCCCTAGATAATAGCCCTAAGACCACCTCCAGCATGTAGCGGTCAGAGAATACTTCTTGGGAGTGGGAGGTGGTGTACACTCCCATACATCCTGGTAGTTCAGCCCAAGTAAAGTACTTCTTATAATATTCTTGGCCTTGCTGTGCTGCTTAAAAATATTTAGAGTCTGCCGAGGTAAGGAAGATATGTACGGAAGAAGAATCTTTTACTGTGGCTTCATCTTGCTATTAAACTACAAAAGAGAGCTGACCGTTTGACAATGCATCAATTATTTTTTGGTATATTCTGTCTCATTAGTATATTACACAGTCAGACTTAACCCCTAATACTACATCCACCCCACCCCACCCTAACCAAAGTCCCCCCAAGTCTCTGATTTGCTTTTTTACAGTGATAACTGTTGTGGCAGTCTCATTAATGTACTTGAATGTGTTCTCAGCTCCTTTGGAGGAGATTGTGAATGCAGTGTCCTGGACTTTGCTAGGTGGAACGATAACTGACAGTAACTCTGGTTCAGCAATCAGACTGTATTCTGGCTCTCTCAATGTACACACTATCTCTGGTCTGTTTGACTATGTTGATGACTGCTTCAGCTGTGTAGAAAATTGCTTCTTGTGTAGGAACAGGATGCATCTGTTCTGTCACACCATCTCACTTTTGGTTTGAATGAGGTATGACTGGATGTGGTGTCTGTAAGAAGCTTGGTCTCAAATTCAACCTGGCTCTTCTGGTTGGAGGTCTGGTAGTTTGTGGACTTGTGACACTTGTCATAGTTCCATATCTCACTGTAAAGGTGGCCATCATCTTTGTTCCTCATGTTGTTCACATCATCATCTTGGACACAGGATAGGGGCCTGTGTAGGAGAGTAGGGAACTGAATTCTCAGTCTCCTTCCCATGAAGAGTTCATATGGAGCTAAGCCGTTTTGAAGTGGATTTTCTCAGAATTCCAAGTTTAATATCATTATTCTACTTAAGCAATACTTTCACTGAAAGAACTGCTCTGTCAGCTTTACCATTGGCTGATGGACAAATCCATATGATGGCATTAACTCATTAAAGTATTATCAGCAAACTGTGGTCCACTGTCCGAGATTATAAGGTCTGGGATTCTAATTATTGGAAAGATCTCCTTCAATTATGTAATCACTGCCTCAGACATGTGACCCTACAGTTGCTTGACTTTCATCCATCGGGAATAGTAATTACTACTATGAAGATTATGTGACTTTTGTGTCTGAAAATCTCCATCCAAAGACTTCCCCATGGTCTTGATCAAAAGGAAGATGACATCAACGGTTCTCTTATTCCTAACAATGAATACCACAAGTAATGTAGCTTGATATCATCTCTTAGAATGATACTGAGAGATCTGGCCATTGAACAGAATATTTATCTGTTATCATAAATGAATAAGTTGGCTGGTGGAGTGAGGTGTCCTCTCTGTTCATAGTACTGTATAAGAATGGGACGTGCATTACATCAATGCTAGCTGTTCAGCACAGTTGGCTAGATGGCTGGTTGGCAATGCACAATGAAGCCAACAGCACAAACTTGATTCTTCTGCTGGCTAAGGTCACCATGAAGGTCCAAGGTTCTCAACATCGCCCCCTGTCTGAGGTGTGATGACACTCGGTTTAAGCTCACTTCCAGTTGCCTCTCTCTGAAGAGGGAGAAGCCTATGGCCCTCTGGAACTATGACGACTTTCACTTCATCCTTTGATGTCTGTCTGAATTGTTATGCCTGCGGAAGCATTTTTGCTTACTGCTTAGAGTTTGCAACTGCTTTGCGTGTGACTAAGTGATGATGGTCTGTCTCTGTCTTGAAGTGAGGACCAAGAACATAATTTGCAAAGTATTCACAAGTTCATGTAGCAGACAGTGCTTCTTTCTTTACCACCAAAGAGCTCTGTCAGTGAATGGGATGCACAGTATATTCATCCACACTTTCTGTCCACCACTATATGAAAGTATGCAGTTCTTCCTAGTCCTGTAAACAGCTCTGGAAATTCAGTTTTCAGGCTGATCGTCTTGCCTTTCCAGCACCTTTATTCTGAAAATCAGATGTTAAGTCATTACAGGCTCTCCACTTAAGAATGAGCAGTTCTGGTTTAGAATCAAAAGGTTTCAGTGCTTTTTCTCTTCCTATATTGAACACATGCATTTAGTTGACCATAATCTTGAGTTCTATATTCCTAGCCCATAGTTGTATGCACATTGGCTGAAGAAAGCTTTTTTCCCAACCACAGTTCAACTGAAACTGCTGCACCTGAGTTTAACTTAAAGCAGTCTTATTGTATTCTTGATCTTGCCAAGCAAAGGCATTGCCAGAGCATTGATATTTTCTAGTTCATGAATCTTGCCACTTCTAAGGGCTTCTGTCTTGACTTTTTAGCACATGCTGTTTGCAGCAACACAGCTTAGAAGTGATCTTCCTCCTCGCAAAATTGTCCTCTTTGCCAGGACAATTTCCATGCTTGTGTGTTTTTTAGCTACAGCAATAACAGCATGCTGGGATAGTTGATGTATCTTCTCACTGCCTCCCCTCTTTATGTTTAGCTATATTTTGCTTTAAAAGTTAACAATTGCACTGAGTTGATTGCCTTTGGGATATGGTTCTTCCTTCACCCCAGTCACTGATTTTACTTCCTGCCCTCAGCTTGTCTGCTCAGTTGAATTGCCTTGTCTATGTTAATTCATCGCTTGACTACAAGTAGTCAGACAATGCTTCATCTAAAGCTCTGAAAATAACTGTTCTTGGTTAGTTCTTCTTTTGAACTCACAGTTCTTTGCAAATCTATACAAATCATTGAAAGAAGCATCAATATTTTACCCTCTCCACTTATTGAACTTAGCTTGCTCAACAATAGTTGATTTTGTTGACTAAAGCAGGCATCGAGTGCTTCTATTACTTCCCCATATATAGATTTTTCTTTGCCAATCTCTTACCTGACTGGGATATTATTTGCACAGCTGTCCATTGCATACACCACTGTCCTGACTTGTTCACCACTCAGCAAGATTGGAAGCAGTGCGATAATAATGTAAATCTTTAGCTTCAGTTCAGCCAAGATTCTTGCTTGATTGGGCCCTGCGACCTGCATAAAGCTTTGTGATTATGGCAGAGAATTTCCCAAATAGTTATTTCACTCACTGTCACCATATAATATTCTTGATCTTGTTGTTCTTTTAAAATATTAACTGAGTCTGTTGAGGTCAGGAAAACACAAACTTTCTTTAAGAAACATGCATGTTATAACTAAAATGTTATCAATGAATTTGCCCAGGTGTCCCACAATAATGAAAGCAGTCAAATCACTATGAACACAAGCCAGTACTGATATAAATAGTCTCAACTTTATTAGGAAACAAGTTACAATAACCTTTAATACTAAATGTACTATCTCTAAGCCGGTTTGGCCCCTTAAGCTTACAATACTTCCCAAGTCTCTGGTAGATTTGCACAGTCACTCTTTCTCTGTCTGTCTCTGTGGGAATGCGAAGCTGCTTTCTCTCTTCCTCTCACTCTCCAGGCAGTCAGCCAGTTTTTGCCTTTGGCCATGCTTTTCTCCTCAGAAGGTCCAAAAAGGTCCAAGAGAAATTGGTCTGCAGGTAAACCCTGCTTTTGTACCTTTTTGGATGGTTTTCTGGAACTTTCTATAGGTGTTTGAGGTTTTTGCAAAGATTTGTAGCTCAGGTTGTGGGTGAGGTTGTTGACTTGCTCGCTGAGCTGGCTTGTTTTTGTTCAGATGTTTTGTCACCATGCTAGGTAACATCATCAGTGAGGGTTCCGATGAAACAATGTTATTATACTCCGCTTGGAATTTATACTGTCCGGTCTGGTCTGTTATGGTGAGTACTGTCATTTCCGGTTCTGTTCTGTATCGGTTTGTAATGGGGTCCGATTCTATATGTTTGTTGATTGCATTATGGGGTGAGATCCATGCCTGTAGGAATTCCTCTGCGCATCTGTGTTTGGCTTGTTACGTTACTACAGTTACGTTGTCCCAATTAAACTGATGGCCTTCACTGTCAGAGTGTACTGATATTAGGGAAAATTTGTCATGTCGTTTTGCTGCTAGCTGATGTCTGGGTAATCTGATGGTTAGTTTCCTTCCTGTCTGTCCGAGGTAATGTTTGTGGCAGTCGTTGCTTGGTATTTTGTAAACTATGTTTACAGCCAACATAGTTCCAAGCGGAGTAGAATAACATCGCTTCATCGGAATCCTCACTGATGATGTCACCTAGCATGGTGACAAAATGTCTGAACAAAAACAAGCCAGCTTGGCAAGCAAGTCAACAACCTTTCTATAGGTGTGGCCAATCAGGGAGACACACTTAATAGTTTAAAACATTGTCAGTCACTTGGATGACTTGCTGCAGTTTGTTTATTTGTGTAGCAGGACCCGGTACCTTTCTGGTTGGGCTGTCCTTCAGTTGGTAAATTGTTGGGGATATGTCTGTCCAGGATAACGGTTGCCTTTTACATTATGCTAATTTCATTAGCACCTGGTTGCTGTGTTTGCAGTGTGTCTGGTGTGTGGGCTTTGTGACTTCAGAGTTTTACTTGGCCAATGTACCCAGCATTCGTTGCTTGTTTGCCAAGTTGGCAAGCTATCTGTATTTTAGCAACCGGGGCTGCTACACCACTTTCCTGCCTTTTTCCCATGATCCTTGATTCACGTACTGATTGAAAATTTGTCTGTTTCAGCTTTGAACATACATAAATGACCCAGCTTCCGTAGCCCTTTGCAGTACAGAAATTCACAGATCCTGAGAGAGGAAGTTCCTCCTCATCTCTGTCTTAAATGTAGGAACCTTATTCTGAGATTATGCCCTCTGGTCCTAGACTCTCCCATAAGAGTTAAACAACCTTTCCCCATTTACCATGCCAAGTTCATTAAAACTCTTGTATATTTCGGGTGGCACGGTGGCTCAGTGGTTATGCCTGCCTCACAGTGCCAGGGACCCGGGTTCAATTCCACCCTCTGTCATCTGTGTGGACTTTACACATTCTCCATGTGTCTGTGAGGGTTTGTTCCAGTTTCCTCCCACAGTCCAAAGATGTGCAGGCTAGGTGAATTGGCCTTGCTAAAATGCCCATAATGTTCAGGGATGTGTAGATTAGGTGGGTTTGGGTAATGAGTCTGGGTGGGATGCTCTGAGGGTTGGTGTGGACTTGTTAGGCCGAAGAGCCTGTTTCCACACTGTAGGGATTCTATGAACTATGAATTCAATAATGTTCATTCTCATTCTACTAAACTCCAATGAGTATGGCCCAACCTACTCAACTTCTCCTCATAAGACAGTTGTGTGACATACGTCACTTCCTGTGGTGATGCATGTTGTGTTCTATTAGCATATCACACAGTCAGACCCAAGCCATTATACTACACTGATAACAGGGACACTGTCTTTGAGTGGGACTGTACCACTTCAAGAAGATTGGCTTACAGGGTCTGCAGAGGCCAGGCTCCTGTACAAGAATCAAACATTCACTTATAATTCACAGTTGACACTGGGTGGAGGGAATAGAATAGAACCAGATCCCATTCAGGAAATCATAGTTTGAGGTGCAGCCAATACTGAGCTAACTGAGATAATAGGAACTGCAGATGCTGGAGAATCTGAGATAACAAGGTGTAGAGCTGAATGAACACAGCAGGCCAAGCAGCATCATAGGAGCAGGAAGGCTGACGTTTCGGGCCTAGACCCTTCTGATGAAGGGTCCTGCTCCTGTGATGCTGCTTGGCCTGCTGTGTTCATCCAGCTCCATACCTTGTTATCACTGAGCTAACCGATCTCACCTGAGATAGCCTGAGGGGGTTTACGACACCAGCACCTCTATGACACAGAGGCAGACACAACTCGGTTTCGCACTTCTGCTTACAATGCAGCAGTGGTTACTGGACAGTGCATGGGTGGTTGTGGGATCAAGTCCTTGTATTCAAGTAACAGTCGACACTATCTCAACACACGTGAAGAATAGTAATAGGTATCAGTGATAACAAGGAGCTAAAACTGCCTAGACAGAAGGAAAGAAAAATTGAAGAAAACCTAAAGAAAGTAGACAAGTTTTTTCTGTTTAGTAAAGAAACAAAATATAACAAACTGCTTTAATAAGTCTAAATAGGGTGGGAAAAGTAAGATAACAAATGCTGCAAAAATAAAGCAAATTATTTTAAAGAATAAATTGCTTAAAATATGCTACAGTAAAACCAAGAAAGCCATTTTACATCCATCTGTTTTTTAAACTCCGATTCAGCCTCTGTCTCTCATTAGACTTGCTTATTTATTAGTTAAACTGCCAGGCAAGTTCTGCATGGATGCACAGGTAAGCCAAAGCGTACTTCACACTGTCTGAGGGACGGTCTCATTTAAACTGGACCATAACAGAAAAACAAAGCACAAAAAGCCAGCAATTTTAGGTGTTTAGTTAAATTATCCTGTTTTACATATTGAGATATTTTTTAAAAGTAATATTTCACCTTTAGTCATAATTTGCAAAGTAATAAATTTAGCACAGACATTTACTCTTTTTTTTAAAACAGTTACTCATTGGAACAGCTACAGTTCAGGGTTAGCTGTCAAAGCTTGGATGTTGGGCTTCCTATCCTATCGGAGAGACAGGCATAGGCAAGCAGGCAGCATTCCGAAAGCATTTTCACATTAGCCAGCTTCAAAATTAAAAGGCATTCTGTGTGGTGAACTGTAGGAGGCACAGCAAACAATGCCACAACAACAGAATTTTCCATGAGTTGTGGCCCACAAAACCTTGCCACTTTTATTTTAGTGAAGAACAATAAGTATGTCAACAGAAAGGTGGGGCTCACTTTCTACTTTCTTGCTTGTGGGAACAAATAAAACAACTAATTGAAATTCTTGAGAACTTAGTTATAGGCAGATGGTACAACCGTATACATGTATGTCCTTGAGAAACAGTGCCATCAATTGTAGAAACTAATTAAACGGTAATCAAAAACGAAATGCAGTCAACATATGGGGCCTTTCCTGAATTACTAAACTTTACATAACAAGTCCTTTCTTGCCCTCCCCACTTTCCCTCCTCCCTCCCACTCCATCTCCTGATCATTAAAAAGCAGCATTCTCTGCCGGCCTTCAGACCAATTAAGAAAAGCGTGGGGAACTTCAGTATTATGCAAAACTTGAGGAAACAACATAGTTTGCAATGACACGGAGATTCAGCACTTCATTAAAGATGCATTTAAAAAGATGAGGTGGGAAGAACTGCTCTCCACCACTCTGTATTTGTGTTTTCATCCAGCTCTTCAATCAGTGATTAGACCCTCCATTCCCACCAGTCTAGAATATAGAAATTAAGAGTTGCATCCTAACAACTGAGTGAACATAATGTTATAACCAGACCCGGGTAAGATTCTCCAATTTGTTACTACTCCAGACAGGATTCCCCAAATCTCTAAGATTCTTGGTGATGATGGATGAACTAGTGCTTCATTTACCTGTCTCCTTGGTTGCTTGCAACAAGGTTAATTTAGAAAGGAGCCCTTCTTTTTGGGATGGCTTTCTTCCAGACCCCAAAAAAAATTATCTTTTATAAGGAACCAATTTAACCAGGCGCTCTTGGGTTAACAATGAAGTGAGTTTATTAATTACTAATTGCAAGAAGAAATAATAATGCAATATAGGAAAAAACAAATACTATTTTTACATTTACATTAATGTCACCATGAATCTCCCCAGAACATGCAAAGTTCATTCTGCGCTCAATGATGATAGCAAACTGACTACTGGAGATATGAAAAGTATAGTAGTAAAGAATGCACTAAGAGGAAAATTATTTTGCCACTGGATACTGGCAGTACTTTATTGACCGGCATCAGATCACAGCCAGGCCCGAAAGCTTGTTTTCCTTATTAAGGCTCAGATTGTTAGAATGACCTCAGGCAAAAAACAAAATGCTGAAGCAGCAAAACTCCCAAATTCAGAAGATCTATAAGTAGAAACTCACGGGGCGGCACAGTGGCTCAGTGGTTAGCACTGCTGCCTCATGGTGCCAGGGACCTGGGTTCAATTCCACCCTCGGGCGACTGTCTGTGTGGAGTTTGCACGATCTCCCCGTGTCTGCGTGGGTTTCCTCCAGGTACTCTGGTTTCCTCCCACAGTCCAAACATGTGCAGGCTAGGTGTATTGGGCATGCTAAGTTGCCCGTAGTATTCAGGGATGTGTAAATTAGGTGGGTTGTAGGGGGATGGGTCTGGGTGGGATGCTGTGAGAGTCGGTGTGGACTTGTTAGGTTGAAGGACCTATTTCCACACTGTAGCGATTCTATGATGATGATAGATTTGGAATAAGAAGTGAGTCCAATAATATGATAAAAATGAGGGGAAAAAAAAGATATACGGATCAGTCTCTGAATTTGTGAAGAGACAC
Organism: Ginglymostoma cirratum; assembly: GCA_024137785.1. Classification (NCBI taxonomy): domain Eukaryota; kingdom Metazoa; phylum Chordata; class Chondrichthyes; order Orectolobiformes; family Ginglymostomatidae; genus Ginglymostoma; species Ginglymostoma cirratum. Next base: position 52,019,684 of record JAHRHZ010000018.1, on the reverse strand, counting down.
AATGTGGTGTGCCCATTTGATAGGATGGTATGGGTAACTTTGGTAGTTGTTCCGTGAATTTCGAGATTCTTGGCATTTTCGCAGGCTGACTAGAATTGTTTGGTCCTGCTTTCTTTTGTAGCTAGCTGGCTGGCTGTACTCTGAGTGAGAGAGTGTCTTTTTTTGCATTTAATTGTTGTTCTCAATCTGTGACCCCACAGCATACGAGCTCACTATCTCGTATATCAGGCCACCAACATACCAACAGTTGCATTCGGTGTTTAACCTTCTTTTTGTACTATCACTGTAAAGGTAAAACACAATCATATCTGCTGGAAATTGCTTCCAGCTGAGAGGGGGCTAGGCAGCTCCTCATTATCTCTTCATTTTTAGTCTTTCTGTTTGAAGTTTCCCTCATTCACCAATTGGTGTGACCTTTCATGGGCTCACACAGGACTCTGCCAGTCAGTCACCTAGTTGTTGCAGTCTTTACTTTTAAAAGAAAAGTTGGAATTAAAAGTTCAACTTGTCCAGAAGTACTTTGGGATTCTAATCTGTCATAATGACAGGAGTGGCAGTTATTATGCAGTGTGAATGTGGAGTTAGGGTAAAAACATAAATAATTTATCCTTCCCATCCATTTCCTGATTTTTTTTTTCTTGTGTTGAGTTCAATTTTTGAACATTTTGAATTTTAGAAAGTATTTTTCTAAATTATTGTCTTTCCTTTATGCTTCCTAAGGACACTTGATCTTAGCTTTCACAGCTCTGCTGTTGACATTCAGTTCTGTTCTCTTTGCCACAACCACAGCTCCATTCTGCTTGTTTGACATTAACTTCCTCCAGTATAACATTGACAAGGCCCCATCCGGTTGGTTCCCATTTTAGGCCTTTCCTGCCTGGCTGCTTACTGAAGGTGAGCCTATTGGTATGCACTATTATTTTTCTGCTTGACTCAGAGCTGAACTTTAAGACTTTATCTAAACCATCATCAAGATTGCTTAAACGCAGTTCCACCTCTGTTCTTACTTCATTTCAGCCATTATATTCCCACCCAGCTTTCATCACCTCCAGGCTTGACTTGTTCAGTAATCTCTTTGATGATTTTTCAACCCCCTACAGAAATATAATCCATTCAAAACTCTGACACCTTATCCAATCCTACACTATCACTTTATTTTCTATCCACAATCCCCCAGTAGATTCAAAACCCCACTCCTTATTTACTATCAGTCAAACCCAGCTACCTCATACTATAGTTCTATGTGCAACTGTGTGGCCTCCACTTTTCTAGCAACAGAATTCAGTGTACTTGAGATCCCTGACCCTAAATCCCTGCACCATCCTTCCTGTCTGCCCACTCTCAGAATTCATGCCAGTACTTGCTTACTAGTCTTGCCTTTAGTTACCTTACCTCACTGTCTGCTGCACCCAAGTGTCAATTTTGACCATGCAAAATGTTGCTGCAATAGAACTGGCAGCTCACTAATATCTTGCTTAATTCATGATTCTTCATGTTCATCCTAAATAATACCACAAACTACGACTGCAAATGCTTACGTCTATATAACACCTTTAGTGTAACTAGATGTTCCAAATTTGGGCACCACATTAGTAGCTTTCTTTCAATATGTGAAGGTGACGTGTGGGAGACTGTTCTTAGCACTGATCAGTGTGTGAGGGTGAGGTGTGGGAGACAGATCTGTAACTGTGTTCAGCGTGTGAGGATGAAGTGTGAGTGACAAGTTTGTAGCTGTGTTCAGTGTGTGAGGGTGATATTTGCATATTAGGCTTGTAGCTTTTGTCAGCATATGATTGTGAGGTGAAGTACAGGAATTTTGACTTGTTGTCTGATTGGTTGTCAGTGTGAGCAGTGGTGGGGTGTAATTATTTGAGGAAAGCTGAGGTGCGGCTACAGTTTGTTTAAAATAAAAATGACTTACATGCATTCTTTGACTTGTCCACTAGTGTGTACTTCTTACGCTACCTTGTCCATATCCATGGGGCTTGACTCCTGACATTAATCTCACTGGATCTCTTTATTTCCTCTGTACCTGATGATACAGGCCATCTTGGCTCTGTTTCACTGCCTGTACAATGTCTGAAAACCTCGGAGTCCACTTTCTACCCATAATGCTATTTCTTAATCTTGCGCAGGTCAGATTATCTTCAACCATGACTCCTAGCACCTGCTCCAGCTACAATGCGTCTTTCCTTTAAAAGCTTCAGGCAGCTTTCATGTAGTGCCAACTACTCATGATATTGGCCCCGTGCTGATGTGTCCAGTCAATGAACAACACAGTTAGTGCTGGCTGGCCACAAGGATAATTGAAATGAGTCAGCACCACAGAGTTGGAGTGCTGCCTACTCTGTGCTCAACAGGCACGGGTTAATCATGCATAGCAATCCCTGTGCATGTTTTTGGGAGCTTTCTAATTTAGCCTCTCTTGTATGTCTGATTGGAGAAGAATGAGTTGAATTCAATGCTGCATAAACCATGAAATACCTTGTCTGAAATGGCGACTGTTTTCATTCATTACAATTGATTTTACGTAACTATAATCAGACAGACAACAAAGTAGGTCAGAAATTAGCTCATGTAAATGATTAAACTCCTGAGAATACTGGAAGTCCCTGACCTCAAATGTGAGCATTGAGAGATGCTGGATTGGTGTGACACACACACACACACACACACACACTCTACTAAGCTTTGTGCTGACTGCATTCTCTGCAGCAGTTGCACTTGGGGTGAAAGCAGTAATGCTGAATCAGAATTAAACCAACCATGTCTATCCTGTTGTTGGGATTGAGGTTTGGTAGATGGCTGGAACTGCTGATACATCAGATGCAATTGTTGAATTTGGCTTACTTATGACAGTCACAACTGAGCACCTGAGAGAAGTGGAAGGTGAAAGGAAGAAAGAATTGTTTTTGTAGTATATAGTGCCAGACCAGTTACAACAATTGTTGGTTGATACACCAAAAGGGTCATAACTGTCCACACCTTTGTCTGATCGTCACTATACCCAGCATTACCTCTGCTGATAGGTCATATTCCTGGAGGTGTCATTGTATGGCCAATTGTCTTCAATTGTCTTGATCCCACAGTCCACCCACTGGTTGCCTAAAACACTAATCTCTAGCCAGAGCTTTCTCATGCCAAATGTAAAGAAACAATCTCTTCATTACCTGATTGAGTAAAGTTAGAACAGTGCTGAAAACATTTTCCACTATCCCCAGTTTTATAAATATGAATAGAAAATGTTCAAAGAATTTTAATAATTGCAATGTTTAAAGCCCCTATGATTCTCCTTGGTAGCAAGCTGTAGGGTCCTGCGATTAGCTTTAATTTCTGGAGAGTCCAGGGTAATCCTGGAGGATTAACTATCCTAGCTGTACCTGTAATGAATGAACAGACTATTGGCTGGTGATTACAATTAGTGAAGCTTTATTTTAAAAGAAAAGACAGTTCCTAAGATCTCTGGAATTCAAACATTTGCTTTGATTTATATTTGTCTATTAATTCGCCAAATCTTATCCTTGTAGGTGAGGTATTACGGCTATTATCTGTCTCAATTACAGCCACAGTGATACACAGATGGACAAACAGATGGACAGGGCCATTGGAGTAAAACCTGACAAGGTTGCCTCACCCACTCAGCAAGGTGAGACTGGAGCACCATCGACGAAGTTCCAACCGACTGAAGCTATGTGGACATTCTCCCTTCTGAAGGGAATCAATGTAATGTAATTTTTTTTAAAGTTAGTGCTTGAAAATTATGAGATTCATAACTTAAAACATTTAAATATTTGATATAAAAAAGCTCTCTGGTGAGGCACCTTTTCCGTAGAATTTCTCTGTGCTAATGCACTGTTTTTTTTTCTATCAAACTTTCATATGTAACACTCGAAGCTGTGCAATGCAGTGTGGCACCTCCACTTGTCAGTAGTTAGATTCCCACTAAAATATTCCTTAAGGATATGCTATTCAATAAGTGAAACGGTCCTGTAAGAATTTTAGAGGACTTCTTTTTGTCTTATGAGATTTAATAGGACCCTGTCAAATTTGCAAATTCTTATGGAGATTTTAGCAATGGGCTGCACTGGAGTGGCTGGAAGAAAATGAAGGCAGGACATGCAAGCGAACTCAATGTCTGAGAGCAGTTTTGTGGGTTAATTGCATTCTACTATCAGACAAATGAAGACATTCCATATAAATAGGACAATGCCTTTTTATAAGGTTAACAACTAAACTACAAATTTAGTGTCAAATATATATACATATAACAAATAAAGACCATCCCCTACCCATAACCTAAAGGAACTTGTCGATTTACTAAGGGAGGGGGAACGTAAGCACTTGTGGGAACTGCTTAGAGCAGTGTAGTTTTTATGGGATGACCTCACGATTTTAAATTGTTATTGAAATGATTGCTGTGCATTCACACCTGCCACTTTTTGAATACTGCCAAGCAGATTTAGTTTTTTTTTACCTTTCAGGGATTTTTGGCTTGCAAGTTGGAAATTCTTGACAACTCATTTTCCACTCTTCTTAATTGGCCCCTTCAGAATTGCAGTTGGGTCACACTGCCCTTCCTGCTGGCCAACAAACAAGCTTTGCAGTGTTCGTAATAATGTGACAGATTATTCTTTTCTAAAATAAACAATACTAACGAATGCATTAAGAGTTGTCAATAAATAAGTTTCTTCATCAAGAACATTTTAAAAAATCAAATGATTGCATAGACCAATGATTGCTTGAACGCTTGCTTTTATGTGGCTATTTCTGTTTTTTTTATTTGTCTATTTATTTAAGCATTTTGTGCTGATGACATAATCCAGAGCAATGTCTTGGAGTATTTACTGAATCTGACAGTGTGCTGAAGCTCAATTAACATCAGTTGATACCATCATTAACCCAGAGTGTACGGCCTCAGCTGTCAATGCATTCATTCAGTTCCATCATACTGGAGGGCTTATTATTTCCTCTGAGGTGTATCTCTGATGATATTCTCAATATGCACTGTGCACACAAAATCCTTTTAAAGGTATAGAAATAATGTCAGAATTTATCTGAATTCACTTTAACGACTTTATTTTGTTAAAGAAATAAAGTGGTCTTGCGTGTAAAATGTCACTTGTGGACAGAATTAAAGCCCGTCAATATTTTTGTTACCCCAGTTTATTTCGATTAGTTTCGTTCATCTTTTGATTCTGCTTCACACTGTGCATTGCTTTGTGGCTGAGACAGTGAGCAAGTGGTTTAACTATCAGGAATCCACCTGTTTGACTCTATGACTGGCCAGCAAGGAGGTTTATCTGCGTGTGTGATGGAAAAACTCAGGGGTCTCACATGCTAATGTTAATTTCCTGCTTGCGGGGAATTCACCTTACCTCCCTTTCATTGCCTACCACTTGTTATGTAAAGATTGCTGGGAATGAGCGGACACCGTACCACTTATTAAACAATGGTGTACCATCCTGGGTGCAAAATGAAACTTTTTTTTAAAATGCAATTCTCCTCTTTGTAGAGAAGGTAAATGAAGTGGAATCCTGCAGTAGAATCAGACGGAACCTTGCTCGGTCTAACTGCACCATTACTGACCGTAAAAATCAGAACTGGGACATGGGAACAATTGGTAGCTTTCAGAAATATGCTGCTCACAATGGATTCTACTTTATTTACAGATTTTTAGTTTCTTGCACATGACATCATAATTGGCAGCTCATTAACACAGAATGAACCCTAGTGTTTCCAAAAATCAAAAGGACATAATTTATAGCATGTTCTTAGTAGTTCTGCGTGTTTGCTATAATGACGAAGTACAGCCAAAATCTGGTGAAATCCCCTTACTTAACGTCACAAATGTAAAAAGAAAGCAGATTGCTCTCCACTTAAAAGAGTCATAGAAATAAACTTGTAAAGTGACAAATTGTTTTTTCAATCATACTTTAATCTTTCTGAACAATCATTATGCTTGCCATGAGAATACTGAGCACCTTGTCATCCTTTTACAATGCTGTATCTAGACATTGTACTAACAGTGTATATATGCTGCTATGAAATGTATTCTGTTTCAGCGAGTCACCATGGATTCAGAAACATGTATTTTGTATTCCTTACAATAAAGTTTTTTTTGCTGTATTAAAATTAAGGTGTGCAGTGATGTTTGTTTGGAAGTTGTTCTGCTGGAGGGAGGAAGTAACTGATAAGATTGCACATCACGGTAACAAACCGACTGTCCTCGATAGCTCGGACTCTATCCCAGGATAATCTGGTCACTTAGTGTGTCACATTCCACTGGAGAATAGCTGCAAATTCCAGTCATGGTAGACATTGGTAAGTTTTCATTCTTGTATTTGATTTGTACCTGTTATGAAATTAAACCTGTTTAATATAGCAAAAAGGTGATGTTGCCATATTCCTGCTGGCCCATTAGAGAGAGACAACTAGTGGTGATTTAGCCTGAGGGTCACCACACATTGAACAAGGGGAGACGTTCAGAAAGAGTAGCCTTTCTTGGTAACCACAGCAGGTGCAGGAATTGAGCCCACACTGTTGGCATCTCTTTGGATTGTAAGCAAGCTGTCCAGCGAACTGAGATAACCAATCCCTCTCTAATAAAGTAGTAACAGAAAAAAAAAGCCCAAGGAATGTGTTACAATATCTGACTCTTCAGTGAGGTTTGTTCAGGCTAATGATAGGGAAACTACTGATCTTGTATCAGCAACTACGAAGTGACAGCATGTACCTTCAGAGGAGAGCATGGAAATTGCTACCTCCTTCAGGCAATTGTGAAATTCGCCTCTTTGGATGGCTCTTAGTGCCTTGAGGTTTCCTTTTATTCATTTGTGGGATGTAGGCATCGCTGGCTGGACCAGCATTTATTTGCATCTCTAGTGACTCTTGAGAATGTGGTGGTGAACTGCCTTCTTGATCCACTGATTCCATGTACCGTAGACAGACCCACAATGCCCTAGGGAGGGAATTACAGGATTTTGACCCAATGACAATGAAGGAATGGTGATACACTTCCAAGTCAGGATGGTGTGTGGCTTGGAGAAGAACTTGAAACTGGTGCTGTTCCCATCTGTCTGCTGACTTTGCCCTTCTAGATAGTAGTGGTTGTGGGATTTGAAAGGTGGAAAGATACAACATCATTTATCTCATAACGGTGCCATAGATAAGGCCTGCAATTCACTCCAGTTCTTGAGAGTAAAAGGGTCATTTACTGAAATGGGGTCCTCAGTAGTAAGCAGAGGGGAGTCAAACCGTCTCCAAAAATGATCACAAAAGCTACTTGTACTTGCATTTATAAAGTTACTCAATTATCGGAAACCTTTTGAATTAAGGGCAATGAATTCTAAGCCAAGGATTGGATGTTTAGCTTTTGGCAGGTGAGTCTTATTCTGCCTGAGGTATCAGCTAAGGAGATGGAGGCCATCAATGGTGAGAGAGTGGAGTTTGTGATGGGGCTTTCTTGACCTCAAACCACCCCAACACAGTTCTCAGTCAATCAATTACTTTTAAAATGGAGTGACTGTTGTAGAATAAGGGAACACAGCAGCATGCGCACAATAAAAGCCCACATCATAAAATTGCAATAAATAACTAGATAACGTCCTTTCGTGATATTGGCTGAAAGATGACAATTGCCTAGAAACCTCCTCTCTGTTTTTATTCTGTTGGCATTTTGAGATATTTATACCCATCAGGAAGAGAAGACAGGGCCATTTGTTTAGTATCTCATTCTGGACAGCTGCTGCTAGCAAAATGCAGGACCTCCTTAGTAATTACTAGGTTGCATGCTCAAATCTCTACTGCAGGTGTGAACATGTGACCCTGAGATGACAGTGCTACCCTTGGACGTTGAACCTTAAGATTCATTCCCTGGTTTATGCCAAGTTAACAACATTGTTGGATCGTTACAGTGGACCTTAGTGACCTCGAGTGTGGGAGCTAAAGAATCCAGCACTCCCATATTCATCATTGCTCTTCAGTGGATGAATTGAAAAGTGAAATTGTCACTTAGATAATGGTGGAATTCAATTGTAATAGCTCACAGTGAATACTCTAAAATCAATGCCTGGTTGATGAGAGAAGGCATGTCCATGAGAGGTTTGGAGAAAATTGGAATAATTTAGGCTTATATTCTATCTGCTTGGAGTGAGATTTTCCAGATATGTCAACTACTTGGTTCAATCTTCCCAGTCCTATGTCACATGGGACTACTCAATCATACTTTCCACAAGTGAAAGTAGAGGCTTCTCAATATATAAAAAATAAAGTGTGGAGAGAATCTCTCCTAAGTCATCAAAATATTCGACATAATGTACAAGCTTATGTGGTATGGGATTTGCAAAGCTATTCTCGAAGTTACTTATTTTCTTTAGTGCTGCGATAATATGTGTTTTAAAGTACACAAGGCTTCAGCACAAATACTGAAACACAGAGCATAACGGTCAGGGTATCCATTTTAATAATGACAAATGTTTTCTTAACATGTAAGTAGCGACGTGATTAACTGCACTTTCTGTGTTGAGATTAAACCTAATGAAAAACACTACAACTCTGCAGTTTTACATAGCTATTGAGAGAATGTTCACATTATTATTTTCAGTGGTGAAGAATGATCTATTTTTAAGAAGTAAAAAAGACACATACATGCTAATGAAAACTGAAAGAACTGCGGATGCTGGAAATCAGAAACAAAAACAGAAATTGTTGGGGAAGCTCTGCAGGTCTGGCAGCACCTGTGGAGAGAAATCACAGTTAACATTTCGGGTCCAGTGACCCTTCCTCAGAGCTCAGAATTGTTCTGAGGAAGGGTCACTGGTTCTGAAATGTTAACTCTGATTTCTCTCCACAGGTGCTGCCATACATGAACTGCTACTCTTGAAGCCATAGGAGCAGCTGCTGGAGTCCCTGCTATTTTTGTTACCTCCATACCAACTAGCTAGGTTTCCTTTCCAGCTCTGCATGTATTTGTACCTCTGTTTGAAGCTGTTCATTTGCTGCACTGAGGCATTTCAACATCCCAGCCTACTAAGTTCTGGGCCGGTGAAACAACATTACAACATCATCCAGCTCTGTGCTGGTCATAAATGGCATTCAGAAGACATATTTGTGTATAATGTATCTTTAGTCTCTGATACTCCACACAACAGGATTCTAGGAAAATATACAATTTTTTGTTGAAGAAAAACTTTGTCTACTTTTAGTTGAGTGTAAGCTGCGACTGCACTACACTCAAGAGGTTAAAGAATATCTTCTTTCCTTGGGGAATTTAATAGAGAATAATAAAAACACACATGGAGGACTGCTCAGTTACACTGATAGCTGGTTGGCTCACAAATTCCTTGTTGTAACAGCATGATGATGATGTGGTCAGAAATGTGAGAACAATTCCAAAAGCTTGGACCACAGGAGTGCAAAAATGATTGGAAGTGGGAAGTTGAGACTTTGCTTTTCAAAAAGTGTTTTGTGGGCAGGTTTGTAAAATTGTGGTAAGCTGTACCGTTTGCTCACCATGGATTTGGATGTCGTTTGAGAAATTACTGAAACAGAGCAGATATCAACTGTACATGTTACACAAAATCAATACATAACGATAGGAACAGATCAGTAGTTTGTTAGTTACCTTGTTTTTTTTACACAGTAGAAACATTGTAGTTAGACAAGCATCATGTCTTATTTGTCCGATATGTTCTGTTAAAGAAATACTATTAAGAAAGCTGTAATTCTAACTTATAGGTATAATATTTTGTAAATTGAAAGCCTCATGTAATTAGTGTCATAGAGTCATAGAGATGTACAGCATGGAAACTGACACTTCCGTCCAACTCATCCATGCCAACCAGATATCCTAGATAAATCTAATCCCATTTGCAAGTATTTGGCCCATATCCCTATAAACCATTCCGATTTGTATGCTCATCCAGATGCATTTTAAATGTTGTAATTGTACCAGCCTCCACCACTTTAACACAATATCAACAAGAATATAATTATTAGTCTATTCTTAATAAGAGCTCCACACAATTTTACTGTTTATTTACAAAGATACCTGGAATATTCATTGGAGGAAAGGATTGCAGCTAAGTCAATTTGAGAATTTTGAAGTCAGAATGAAATGTAGATTACTGTAATGACAGCACTTTTAACAAGAGCGGCCCATCAGCATATTTCAGAGGGCAATGTTTACAAATTGAATCATTGGAACAAAAGTAGTCTATTCAACCACTGAGTTAGTTCTGCCACAACATTAGATTGAGCTTGATTTGCATCTAAAGCCTATCTACCCACTTGAGTCTGTTACCCAAAATGTACTTGTCTAACATAAAACTATTAAATTTGAAATGTCCAAAACACGTCACCTTTTGGAAGAGATGGATCCACGTTTTCAGTGTTTTACTGGATAATCCCTGGATATTTCATGAAGCTGAAGATGAAGATACTGGAGCTGAACTAAAGAATTGCAATACTGGACATTTGTATACCAAAGTAATAAATTAATTACTGGTTAGAATCACTTTGACAGGTTGACAGTTGACTACAGTTCACTTTTTGTGCTGTCTGCCCTATTTTCAATGTCTCATTATTGTTTGCATTCTTTGCTTTTTTTTTAGTGTTTGATGTCATGCACAGGCTGAGAAAGAACTGCTGATGTTCATCTCCCCTTCCTAATTGTCCAGAAACACTGAATTTTTGAGAGGAAAATATTTGTGTTTTCTAACCCTGGTGTGTCTGAATGATTTGAATAACCAGCAGCAGGTACTTTGCAGGTTTCAATAAAGAAAGATGATTGTTTCACAAAACATTCATCCAGAAACCAAATGCCACGGCACCCATTCACACAATCACATACACTGTCACAAGTGTCCCCCTGTCCTGGGAAGGGGGGCAAGGTTCCCCAATTCATTACAATTCCCAGGAAATAGGCTATCCCAAATTTGTCAAATTCCTGGGTGAGGAATGAACTGCCTCCCCTTCTTTGTTCTCCCAACCCCTTAGCTGGTTGTAACAAGGCCAATTCATAAGTGGGTTTCCGGAGGGAGGAGGGTAACTTCTTCAAGGTAGGCCTTGATCTGTCCGTCTTTTCTACCACCTACCAGCCCCTCCCTCCCCACTGACCAACCACCCCATTCCAACTCCCTACCTACACTCACCTTTACTGGCTTCATCCCCGCCTCCTTGACCTTTCTGTCTTCTCTCCACCTATCTGCTCCTCTATCCACCTTCCATCATCGCCTCCCCCTCTCTCTATTTATTTCAGAGTCCCCTTCCCCTCCCCGATTTCTGAAGAAGGGTGCAGACCTGAAGCGTCAGCTTTCCTGCTCCTCTGATGCTGCTTGTGTTCATCCAGCTCCACACCTTGTTATCTCAATTCATAAAGGATCCCTTCCCTTGCAGATACCTTTCTTCCAAAACAAATTAATTTATGTTTTACAAATAGCTAATCTAAGCAGGCTTTCTTGAGTTAGTAGAAAAGTGACTTTATGAGTTGTTAAACGTGAAACAAAATAACACAACACATGTACACAGAAATTAAAACAGAGCAGTGAGCCCAAAAGATAAAAGTAAAAGATGGTTTGTCTCTGACTTCAGTGAAGCAATGACAATGACATTATGACCATTACGTTGATACCAGTAGCACTAATGTTGGTCGGTAAGCTGTTGATTTCAAGATACTTGGCTTTGCAAGTTAGCTGAAATTCTCATGTCCTACTTCCTTTCATTGGTGGCTGGCTTGCACCATTCAAAGCGAGAGACTGTCCTCAAGCTGTGACTTTCACAGCACACTAAACAATGTACTAACACATCCGTCCACTAACACATCCAGATCGGGCATTGCGTTTTATTTTTAAGAATTTTGTATAATCCTGAAAGGTAAGATATAACAAGGTGTAGAGCTGGATCAACACAGCAGGCCAAGCAGCATCAGAAGAGCAGGAAGGCTGACGTTTCGGGCCTAGACCCTTCTTCAGAAAATCTTCTTTTACAAGACATATATAGTAGTTTCAGAGATAGTAGGAACTGCAGATGCTGGAGAATCTGAGATAACAAGGTGTAGAGCTGGATGAACACAGCAGGCCAAGCAGCATCAGAGGAGCAGGAAGGCTGACGTTTCGGGCCTAGACCCTTCTTCTGACCCTTCTTTCTGACTCCTTCTAGACTCCTTTTCTGAAGAAGGGTCTAGGCCCGAAACGTCAGCCTTCCTGATCCTCTGATGCTGCTTGGCCTGCTGTGTTCATCCAGCTCTACACCTTGGTATCTCAGATTCTCCAGCATCTGCAGTTCCTACTATCTCAGGTAAAATATAACCATACCTTTTAACTCATGTCCACTATTTGGAATATAACCCACAGGAGATTTTTTTTTACTGTTGACAGGCTGTCATTATGTCAATTTGCACATTGCCCTTCAAAAGTGCATTTTTTATGAGCACCCTAAAAGATGCATCATTCTTGGGCTTACATAGGGTTCCTTTCAGCAGTCAGTGTACGGCATGCTTAGAAGTTATATTATAAGCCAGTCTTAGCTGCATTCTTTGTTAAAAGTTTTTTTGTTTAAAAAAACTCCATATGTCTGCAAATAATTCTGTGTTCTGTTTAATTGTCATGACAGCACAAGGGAATATAATTGGAGAGAATAGTGCACTTTTACAAGTTATTTTTTAAAAAAAATGGTAATGTCACGACCACAGCTCATTACCCCAGAGCACCTAGGACCTTTTCAACTTTTCATTCCAACACATGTTTTTCAAATGACAACTGCTACAGCCAAAAAAAGACTATAGAAGTAATTTCAGTGGTGTCTGCAGAGAGAAAGAGACCATGTAATGTCACGCCTGATGAAGTATCAGGATTTCTTCTTACATTTGGTGACTAATAATTTCACTTCTTTTAAACTCAGGAAAGAATTAGGTTCTTTTGAAACATAAATTCATTTAGTTTGGGGGAAAGATACCCACAAGACAGAATCCTTTTCAAATTAAATTTGTTGCGGCTAACTGAGGGGGGAGGGGAAGTAAAAAAACAGAACCAGTTCATTCTTCCTCACTTGGAGGCTTTATAATTTGAGTGATTCCCTCTGCAACTAGCATAGCTTGGGGGAACTCGCCCGGACTCTGGTCGTAACATTAATAATTCCTGTGGTTATCTTCTTTTGCAAGACATATATAGTAGGCCTGATTGACGTTTTCTTTACACCTGAAATGCAGCCTAGGTGAGGTCAACAGCCGAAGTCATGTATCAAAATTTACAAGGTTATCTCAACATGACAGACTTTCTTGGGTCATGAAGTCAGCTTCTTGTGGTTTCTTTACTTAGGGGATCAAACGACAATTTTAGTGGGCCTGAAATGGCACAACTTTCAAAATCTTACGATGTTACAGCCTTCATATCTTACTTATGTGCCAGTGTTGCTGCCATTTTCTGTGGCCCTCTTTTCTACAGACAAAAGGCAAAAGGACGAAAGGCGACTGTTTTACCAAATGATGCCTTACAACTGTGGTTTCTTTCCCAAATATGTTCTTAGTTTGACAAGTCATATTCCACTTTGTTGTTTCTGGATTACAGTCCCATGGATAAATGCATCCACCTTGGTGCTTCAAAACAACATCAGGTTTTCAAGGAAACCCGTCCAATTCAGGAATGCTTCATGATGGTTTTTCAGGACATGTAAGTAACACCTTGAAGTGAAATGCAGGCTTATTGCCTTCAGGACATTGCCACACAGTGAGTCTGCACCTGCATGAGTTCATTGATTCCACAGACCAGGTCATCCGACCTCTGGCAGCCATCTTGTCAGAGCACATTTTATACTTTGAAAGAGAAAAAGATTTCACATGGAGCAAAGTTCTTATTTTAAATAGCTAATTATTTAACAGTTTGATAGCAACATTAGTGCCATTTTATATGTAACTGCAGACACTCCACTCCAACTATTCCCTTCTGCCTGTCCTTGGTCCATATCCCTCCATTACTTGCATATTCATGAGCTTATCTAAAAGCCCCTTAACATGTCCCTATCGTATCTGCTTTCACCAACACACCTAGTAATAGATATTTCAACTCTGGGTGAAAGATTCTGACTGTCAACCCTATCTATGCATCTCATAATTTTATAAACTTCTTTCTATAGTGTGTGCTCACATCACTCTCATATGTTGATTTCCCTCCCGTTAGTACTGCTTCTCACTCACCAGGTAACACGGATCAGTACTTTTTATTACTTAAGAAAATTACAATTGATCCCTTTGCAATTAATACCAACTTTAAATAGGCCATTTCAAAACAAAAACAGATACTGATTCTACATTTTAAAGAAATTACACTTTTTAATTGTTTCTCAGTCAAAGGTCACACATGCGACAATGATACTTACTTCGATCCAGGAGGGGCCTCTTTAAATGTACAGATTGGTTTCTGATGCCATCATGTAAACTTCATCTGTCATTGCATGGGAAGCAGTGACATGGTTCCCATGCCTGGTCAAACCTTTTTGGGAGAAGCAGCTAAAGCAACGTGAAGCCCAGTGAAGTAATTCTGTACAGTTTCCTTGCAGACAAAAAGGGGCAGTAATGTTCCTCCTATGCTCCTTAGAGAAACCTTGGGCCTTGCTTGCCATGGGCTTCCTCCCCTCGTCTCTGATTGGGATAGCCCTCCAAGCTCACGACATATTCCGAGGATGTTGGACATGAATCCTCGGTGGCAATCTCCTGCCATCCATTGTAATGGTCATACAGCAGCTAACTGTGGCCTCTCCCAGATGGGCAGGGGCTTTGTTTTCTCACAATCCTACCTCACATTAAATACGAGAGCTACATTATTTATTCACATTTTCTGGTGAGATTCATGAGGTCATTGTCCTTTTGTTCCATTGCCATTGATTTTAAGAGATTATGAATTATAATTATCTCTCTTATAAGCAGTCTAATTGAACATGCCTTTTCAGAGTCTCACGGACAGCAGTAACTAACATTTGGTGGCAAATTTTATAATTTAATGCTCTTGGAGCAGATCCTTGCTCAATGGCAGTGCAGTTCGAACAATTGAGCTCACAGGTCAATGCCCTCAGTTCACAATATCTCAACTTTTTGGCTACTCATTTTAATGACTGGAAAGCTGGGAGAATTGTGATTAGTGTGCTGACCTCTATGTTTACTTGTTTGATTTGGCCTCCTGTTGAGTGAAGCTCTCACTGGAAGCTCTAGCTCTTAAAATTCGTTCTTTTTTCTTACTCCTACTCAGAGGCCATCAGAAATGTCACAAGGAATTGAAGTGCTCTTTAGATCGTGCAGGAGACTCTATTCTGAAAGGAGGGACTCTCCTTAGCAGGTGGGAGTGAGATGTGATATTTCCTCATTAGGTACAGGATGTGCGTTTCGTAATATAAACCAATCGATGTGTTAATCAGGCATAATGTTCCATCTCTTTTACCATGAGCTTGTAGAAACAATTAAAGGAGAATATTCCATTTATTCTGCATTTATCCCTTCCACGACCCTGCTTTGTGCAAAACATTCCCATTGTCTGGGAGGTCATGGGCGTACACTGCAACTGTGTGTACTATTAATACAAGTTCTGTGACCAAGCATTTTATTCTTTTTTTTTGTCAAAAGTTATTTTATACTGGAACAGGGGGAGGTGGAGTAGTGTGTGTCATTATTTGACACCTTCGCTCCACAGTCTCTTGGTTTGCTTTTGCAGGTTATTCACATCATCCATAATTGTCTTATCTGTGAGGAGAGTATACTGCTTTTCACATTTTCTTCAAAATTCAGATTCAAACCTCTGTAATTGGCCATATTTTATTGAAGGCCAAAGGTTTGCAGGAAAATCTTTGATACTGACTTTATAAGTTAATACTTTATTATACCTAGTCCTTTAGACCATCATCTTACCTCTGGTTTCATTTTATTTCTTATTCAATTTTCTTATCTATTCTTCCAAAGTTGCTGCTCATAATGGCTTCCAGTTTTGTAACATGGGTGCTATCTACTCCCCCAAGAACCATTTTTGTTAATCTATGATTTTGGACAGCGATCTTTGGCTGCTTGCCTATGGAACATCATGACTGAGCCCAAGTATAATCTCACATGTCATTATTCTTACGAATTCATACCTTACAATGTCCTAGACACCACCATCGACATTCACCAGTGGCTCAGGCACAATGCTATACAGTCAGGAGCACATTGTCCAAAGAGATTTTGACAATTGGATTCCATACCCCATAAAGGCTCAAAGCATCAGATTAAACTTGGCAAGAAAACCTCCAGCTGATTATCAACTACCACCGCCCCTGCTCCTCAACTGATGAATCCATGAACACCGATTGGAAGATGCAGTGAGGGTGGTAAGGGAACAGAATGCTCTGCTGCTGATTGAACTGGCTGGACCTTAAAGGATGTAGCTGCTAGACTGGGTCTGCAGCATCTGGTGTGTGAACCAACCAAGAGAAGAAACATAATGGCCCAGTCCTCACTAACCTAGCTGGAACAGATTAACTGTGGACAATCACACAGTCTTTGTGGAGACAAAGTTCCATCTTCATGTTGAGGATATCTTCTGTGGGTTACATGCCACTACCACTGTTTTGACTGAAATAGATTTCATACAGATCTAGTAACTCAAAATTGGACATCCGTGAAGCACTTTAGCCTATCATCATCAGCAGAGCTGTACTCAACTTTAATCTGCACCTTCATGGTCCCCACTCTTTTATTACCACCATTTCAGAGGATCAACTGTGGTTCAATGACGATTGTGGGAAGGCATGCCAACTGCAGCACCAGGAATCTTTAAAATTATAGAGAAAGTTCTGTGGATGCTGGGGATCTGAAACATAAACAGAAAGTGCTGCAGAAATTTGGCAGGTCCGGCAGCAACTGTGAAGAGCGAAACAGACTCGGTGAAACTTGAATGAAGCCTCTCCTAGTTAGCTCTGATTAGTGATGAGGAGGCAGAAGCATCGACAATGGAGGGGGGAGGAGTGATGAGGAAGGGCCAGAAAGACTCCACACATCCTGGCTTACATAATCTGCAATAGCATGCACCATTGCTCTAGCAATCCTTATTTCCATAGCTTTCCAGACACTCCCCATACGCGTTGACTACACCCCCATCACTATCCTTGTCCTCGCCTCAAGACAAGCTCCCAGCCTTGAATGCACCTCGTAACACCACAGCCCAACTCTTTGTCTCTCAGCACCCCCTATCCCTGTCTCCAGTGCTCAATGCGTGACTCCCAACCCCAGGACTAATTGCTTTCCAGCCCTGTGACCAGGTTTGATGGGCAGCCCCAGTAAAGGAGCAGAACCCTGAGCACTGAGCTTGCATTTCCTTTACTAATGGTGTGCAATTCCCCTGATAACTTGTGATGGCCTTACATCACAAGCACAGGCCACTCCCTGGGTCTGCAGTTGGATGGATCCCCTGACCACTGTCACATCATGTGGACTGCTGATCGTGTCTAGCCCCTGGGATGCCTGCGGACTCCTCCCTTGACCAACAGTATTGGGACTCCCCGCCCCAAACCCTGAAGGACAGTGAGTCCCCTAGACTTGATGGAGGACCATCCCGCACATACTTTGAGGCATGATCATTTGTTTGAAAAATCGTGCATTGTGTTTGTGGTGTGCAGGCAGCTAGCACACGCTGTTGGTGTGGGATTGATGTCTCACGGTGCCACGCAACAAAATGTCTGACCCCCCTGCGCCACCAGGACTGCTCACTACTGCCAAGACTGACCGGCAGCCTGGCTCTGTGTGTGCACTAAACAGCAAGTCAACATAGAATACTGTCGGCCTTTAGGCTCTAGCTGAATTGCCATCATCCCAAAATGCAAGATGAGGATGCCGTGATGATTGAACTGCATGATTGAGAGCTAGGAGAAACGAACAATCCCGAGAAGTAGGCTGGTCTAATCTGAGACCTGGGTGCCTTTCCCTATGTGCAAAGTGACATTAACCTTGCAGGATCCTCTCGATATTAGTGTCTGGTGAACCCCAAAGTACAGAAACTTCCTGCAAATAGATTGGAGAGGTGCCATGGAGGTTCTGAGAAGTTGTCAGTTTTAGGATGTCAGTGTCCATGAGCATTGCGTGTGTGGAGCTGATACCCCAGAGCATGCCCTGATATTTTGGTGCCTGGTGTATATTGTGGTAGCTCAGAGAAGCAACGAATGAGCCAATGTCACTGCGTGCTCACTCTGACTCTCACGTTGGAACTGCTGACATCTAGTTTCCTCGTGGCCTATGGTAGAATAGGTAGTTGCATATTAATGAGGCGAGATTTGTGCTTTATGAGGCTGTCGACAAAAATGATCTCCCTCTAATAGGTATCTCACTGCTCCCCATTGACAATCTCACCTCGACACCAGTAACTCAGTTTGAAAATACAACCAGTTCCTCCTGAAGTTGAGAGAATCCTTGCCCAACCTCTTATGTAATTCTCCCATATCATTCAGGTCCCTATGAGACATTGCCCGAAGACACTGACTGTCTCAAACTGTCAAGGTGCTAAACAACAGGATAAGACGTTGGAATTGACATACCCACCATCCTTTATTAGGAAAACAACTTTGAACTTGTGAAAGGTCACATGATGAGAGAGCCATGTTGTTGCTGTTTGTAAACAGTTCCACCAAAATGCTTCAAACTGAGCTGCCAGTAATTAATGCAGCCAAAAGTAATTAGCAGTGATACCTTGAAAGCAGGAATTCTCATCAGAAAGACTCACCAAATATGTTCCAGTTAACATTTGTCTGAGAAACAACTTTGTAGAAATTCACCTATAGGACATAGCTGGGTGGCTCAGTGGTTTCAACTACTGCTTCACAGCCGACCTGGGTTCCAGCCTTGGGTGACTGTGTGGAGTTTGCAATATTCTCCCAGTATTTGTGTGGGTTTCTGTTGGGTGCTTTGGTTTCCTCCCAGAGTCCAAAGATGTGCAGGTTAAGTGAATTGGCCATGGTAAAGGCAGAGTTATGTGGATGGTGTGGGATGCTCTTTGGAGGGTTGATGCAGACTTAAAGGGCTGAATGGCCTCTATGAGATCTCACAGCCTTCATTACAAGACCTTTTGTTTCAACTTCGAAGTATCAAAACCATCTAAAAAGCTACAAACTTGCCTTGTAGAAGAAGCAGATCAGAAACTACTTCATTAATGTATCACAGTATCCTGCCTTTATCAGTAATCAATAATGTTAAAAACTCACAAAAGCTTGTTGTTGTAATGAGTTAACTAGATAAACACTTTTTGGGTAAGAAAATACATATCCCTTTCATCATAAAACATACTAATCATGGGCAGTAAGGGAAACACATAAATTGTGTTCATGAAATCAGCCCCTTCCCCAACCGACTTTCTCAGGGCTTTACTGCTTGACATTTTGCTATTATTTACGTCAGAAACCCAAATGAGCTGCAAGGTGACAGTACCAGTGGCATGTGCTCACAGACACTCTCCAGTGAGATGGCTGAGGAATTGTGGGAGGACCACCTTGGCACAGGAAGCGGGCACCTCTTTCTCATTGCCCTTTATTGTACATCTTCATCTATCTTTTGGGCAAACGGCAAACACAACAATGGCTCCCACCTGGTCCCATCCTCTTCCTGTGTCTGCTGCTGCTAATTAGATGCTGCTACTGACTCTGGGCTAATTTCCTGGTTTTCATATCAAAATTGTATCATGTAAGTGTTGCTCCATGCAGCTGGGTTGGGACCTGAAAATGAATCATAATGTCGTGATGCTGGATTGGAAATCATGCCCTGTGGGACATGTTCCTTTTTAGAAAACTTGTGTCCCTCACCATGAACAGAAACACTGTAATGAAGTTTTGTTTTTAATGTCTGTCCCTCATTAAAAGCTACTTAAAATTTCACTGGGCACAACTGACTTCAATGTTATCATGCTGTTCAGGAAGATGAAAGAAGGCAAAATTAAACATGGCAGACTTTGGGGCACTGTTAATAGATGAGAACAGAAACATATGGGGTTTAAATGGTGTGCCAGTGGGAGCTAGGATCAGCTGTCACCATAGGTTCCTGCAGTTTCCTTTGTTATCTTCATGGATTGGAGAGGAAATTACCGGTGGTGGAGGGAGTCAATGTTTGTGTGGTGGATAGGTTGCTGATCAAGTGGGCTGCTTTGTCCTGGATTGTTTAAGCTTCTTGACTGTTGTATTCCATCACACTCCTGATTTGTGTATTATAGATGGTTCTCACACCTAATGAAGAGAATTAAATATTTAGAGTAGAATTTTCTTTATAGAATCTCTACAGTGTGGAAGTAGGCCATTAAGCCCATTGAGTCCACACCTACACTATCCTTGTAACCCTGCATTCCACCTAATCTACACATCTTTGGACTGTGGGAGGAAACCAGAGCACCTGGAGGAAACCCATACAGATATAGGGAGAATATGCAGACTCTACACAGACAGTCACCACAGGGTGGAATTGAACCCAAGTTCCTGGTGCTGAGGTAGCAGTGCTAACTACTGAGCCACCGAGCCATCCCCCACTGAACTGCTGAGCTGCCATGGATATTAAGACTGTTAAGATGGCTGTTGCAAGTCAGGTGACTTTTGCAATTTCAACATAGATTCAAAAGTTACTCAAGTCTCTCATGTTCCCAATTGAGTGACAATGCATTATGTGCCTCCCCTTGATGGATATACAAGGATAGAAACCATTTGTGTAATTCAACCTCCTGTTATTAGTAAACTAACCCAAAACACAAGTGCAGACTTTGTGTCTCCAAATTTGAAACTTAACAAAGAAGTGTGGAAGTCTGTTCATCATAAGTAGGTGTAAATAACTCATCATCCATTTCCCTGTTGTGTAACAGTGGCTTCAGGCTTCCAAATCATTTGGAATGTGCAGTGTAAGTGTTAATCGGTGGCAGCATCACCTAATTTAAACAGGCCTTGGATTGCAAATCTTTTTTTCCAAAAACCAAGGAGAAACCAAATCGGTCTGCACGCCACACCGCAGAGACAGCAGGAGATGGGACAGGAACAGTTACAAACTGGAACCTGCGATATCTCGAAGCGTACCAGCCTGTTCCTATTCTAGTCCGCCAGTACAGAGAACCAGCCTCCTACTCTGTCTCTTCGAGGGAACCCTTCAATAATCTTAATATACAGCTCCAACTTTTGAATCCACCTAAACTATCCTGTAGGAGTGAAAACTCCTTCTTCAATGACGTATGATTTTTCCTAAGATGAAACAAACACATGAATTATGAATTATTCTTTCCTTTATGACCTGTAAAAATGCTCTATTCTCTTTACCGGATTTTTCCTTAAGTCAGTGTATGAGTGCTGACTGAGTGATGTAATGTTAGAGCTTTCTGTTTTCAGCTGAACATGTGAGTAAAGAATTGTTTTTGTTTAAACACATGAAAGCTTGCTGCTAGTTATTCAAATTGACCAGACACCCAAGGAGTAAGAAACACAAACATCTTCCTTTCTAAAACACACAATGGACAATAAGGCAGGGAACCAGGGTTTCAGTTCTCTCTGAATTCTACCTGTAACATGTTTGATAGGGCTTGGACATCAGAAGGTGAGTTAATCACTACAGATATTTCAAACTTTGCATTTCTCTTGCAGTCACAGTATTTGAGTGTCTGATTCAATTAATTTCTGGTGAATGAAAATCTTCAGAATATTGTGGTGGGGGTTCAGTGGTGCTCTCATCATAGTATATTAAGGAGAAATGGTTAGATTCACTCTTGTTCAATGTTGTTATTACCTGGCACTTGTGTAGCGCAAATATTCCTTGTCACTTAATAAGACAATTATGAGTATAGTTTAATGCTTATTGTGTGGGCATGGATTCCTTCAGTATCTGAGAAGTGTGAATGGTTCTGAACACTGTTTAATCATGAGAAAATATCCCTATTTCTGACCTAATGATAGAATACAGTCATTGATGAAGCAGTATAAGACATAGGACCTGAATTAGGCCATTTGGCTCATCAAGTCTGCTCTGCCATTCAATCATGGCTGATATATTTCTCAACTCCATTCTTCTGCCTTCTCTCTGTAACCCTTGATCCCCTTAGTGATCAAGAACCTATCTATATATGTATTAAAGACACTCAATGACTTGTCCTCCACAGCCTTCTGTGGTAATGAGTTCCACAGATTCATCACCCTCTGATTGAAGAAATTCCTCGTCATCTCATGTCTAAAGAGTCAGCCTTTCACTCTGAGGCTGTGCCTTTGGGACATAGTCTCTCCTCTGGTTAAAACATCTCCTCCACATCCATTCTGTTCAGGCCTCTCAATATACTATAAGTTTCAATCAGATCCCCCCTCAGTCTCCTAAACTCCATTGAATATAGACGCAGAGTCCTTAATTTCTCCTCTTATTAAAAGCACTTTATTCCTGGGATCATTCTTGTGAATCTCCTCTGGACTCCTCCAAGACCAATGCATCCTACCTTAGATACTGGGCCCAAAACTGCTCGCAACATTCCAAACACAGTCAGACCAGAGCCTCAGCAGTATATCCCTGCTCTTGTAGTCTATTCCTCTCAAAACAAATGCTAACCTTGCATTTGCCTATCTGACTGTCATCTGAATCTGCACATTAAACTTAAAAGAATCCTAAACTAGAACTCATAAGTCTCTTTGTGCTTCAGATTTCCAAATCCTTTCCTCATTTAGAAAGTAGTCTATGTCTCTAGTTTCCTACCAACGTGCAAAACCTCACACTTTTCCAGATTGTTTCCATAGAATCCCTACAGTTTGGGGATAGGCCATTCAACCCAATAAGTCCACATCGACCTTCCGAAGAGCATTCCAGCCAGACACATCCCACTACCCTTTCCCTGTAACCCTGCATTTCCTGTGGCGAATGGCCTTAACTTACACATTGCTGAAACAATGGGCATTTTAAGCATGGCCAATCCATCTAAATTACACATCTTTGGACTAGGGGAGGAAACTGGAGCACTTGATGGAAACCCACACACACACTGGGAGAATGTGTAAGCTTCACAGAGACAGTCACCTGAGGGTGGTATTAAACCTGGGTCCCTGATGCTTTGAGGCAGTATACTAACCACCGTACTACCCTTAGAAAGATAGCAGCAGTGAAACTTGGTGGACACAGCGAAGAGAGCAGGATTCGAACCCACGCGTACAGAACACAATGGATTAGCAATCCATTGCCTTAACCGCTCAGCCACTTCATCACTTTTTGCCCACTGTCCTAACCCTGTCCAAGTCCTTCTGCATCCGCCTCACTTCCTCAACACTATCTGTTCCTCTTCCTATCTTTGTGTTATCTGTAAACATAACAATGCCCTCAGTTCCTTCATTCAGATTGTTATTTTATAACATGAGTAATGTGGTCCCAACACTGACCCGTGTGGAACTCCACTACTCACCGGCTGCCATCCTGAAAAAGACACCTTCATCCCTACTCTTTGCCTTCTCCCAGTCAGCCAATCCTCTATCTATGTCATTTTCTTGCTCCTAACACTATGGCCTGTTATCTTTTTTAGCAGCCTCCTGTGCAACACTTTGTCAAAGGTCTTCGAGAAATACATCACATCCATTGGCTCTCCTTTATATAACTTGATCATCATCTCCTCAAAGAATTCGAACAGATTTATCAGGCATGACCTCCACTTGACAAAGACACACTAACTTCAACCTATTTTAGCATGCATTTCTAAGTACTCTGCAATCTGATCCTTAATAATGGACTCCAAAATCTTCCCAACAACAAAAGTCAGACTAACTGGCCCATCATTTCTCTGCCATTGCTGCTCCGCTGTCTTCCCTGCTCGGATCCCCTTCCAATTAACTCGAGCCAACTCCTCCCACATGTCTTCGTAGTTATCTTTACTCAATTGTAATGTTGTTACATCTGATTCCAGTTTCTCCCTCTCAAACCACAGGGTGAATTCTATCATACTATGGTCAGTGCTCCCTAGGCCTTCCTTCACCTTAAGCTCCCTAATGAAGTCTGCTTCATTACACATCACCAAATCAAGAACTGCCTGTTCACTAAAGGGGCTCAACCACAAACTGCTCTGAAAAACCATCTCGTAGACATTTTACAAATTCCTTTACTTGGGATTTGCTACCAACCTGATTTTTCCACTCTCCCTGCATATTTGAAGTTTCCCATGATTATAGTAATAACGCATTTCTTACATGCCTTTTCTATCTCCTGATTTATTTTCTGCCCCACTTCCTAACTATAGCTAGGAGGCCTGTACACAACTCCCATCGGGGTCTTTATTCCTGTGTGGTTCTTCAATTCTAGCCAGACAGATTCTATGCCTTCTGACCCTATATCACTTCTTGGTATTGCTTTAATTTAAAGTAACAAGGTGTAGAGCTGGATGAACACAGCAGGCCAAGCAGCATCAGAGGAGCAGGAAGGCTGACGTTTCGGGCCTAGACCCTTCTTCAGAAATGGGGGAAGAGAAGGGGGTTCTGAAATAAATAGGGAGAGAGAGGGAGGCGGATAGAAGATGGATAAAGGAGCAGATAGGTGGAGAGGAGATAGACAGGTCAAAGAGGCGGAGATGGAGCCAGTAAAGGTGAGCGTAGGTGGGGAGTTAGGGTGGGGATTGGTCAGTCCAGGGAAGGCAGACAGATCAAGGAGGCGGTGATGAGGCTGGCAGGTAGGAGGTGGAGGTGGGTGTTGAGGTGGGAGGAGTGGATAGGTGGGAGAAAGGACGGACAGGTTAGGGAGGCGGGGTTGAGTTGGCCTGGTTTTAGGATGCAGCCGGGGGAGGGGAGATTTTGAAGCTTGTGAAGTCCACATTGATACCATTGGGCTGCAGGGTTCCCAAGCGAAATATGAGGTGCTGTTCCTGCAACCTTCGGGTGGCATCATTGTGGCACTGCAGGAAGCCCAGGGTGGGCATGTCGTCCAAGGAGTGGGAGGACGAGATGAAATGGTTCGTGACTAGGAGGTCCTCCATTTACTGGCTTCATCCCTGCCTCTTTGACCTGTCTGTCTCCTCTCCACCTATCTGCTCCTTTATCCATCTTCCATCCACCTCCCTCTCTCGCTTTATTTACTTCAGAATCCCCTTACCCTCCCCAATTTCTGAAAAAGTGTCCAGACCCGAAACGTCAGCTTTCCTGCTCCTCTGATGCTGCTTGGCCTGCTGTGTTCATCCAGCTCTACACCTTGTTATCTCAGATTCTCCAGCATCGGCAGTTCCTACTATCTCTGAATTGTTTTAATTTAATTTCTTACTCACAAGACAACCCTGCCCCCTGCCTATCTGCTTCTCTTTTCAATACAACGCATATCCTGCATTGAGAGATACCGCAGGAGCGGGGTGGGTAATCAATGAGGTGAGTTAGGTAAGATAGAGTGACAAAACACTTGGCATAACTCAAACTTATTCAAATTAGAATAAATTGCAGCCCTAAGTGTTCTATTTGGGAATGAAGATTTTGATGGCGATTTCCCACTATCCATCACAACCTTTCTCATGCAAGCCCCTGCTGTTGGCCTCATTAATTGTGCATCCAATGCATTTGATGGGATCTATGTGGACTTTAGTAAGGATTTTGACAAGGTCCCTCATGGCAGACTGGCCAAGAAAGTAAGGACCTTTGGGATCCAAAGCAAAGTGGCACATTGGATCCAAAATTGACTGAGAGATAGGAAACCAAGGGTGATGACACAGTGATGTTTCCATGACAGGAAGTCTGTTTCCAATGGAGTTCTGCAGGATTTGGTGCTGGGGATCTTAATGTTTGTGATGTATCTTCATATTTGGACTTAAATGTTGGGTGTCTGATCCAGAAGTTCGCAGATGACGCGAAGATTAGTTAGGCAGTAAATAGTGAGGAGGATAGCCACAACCTGCAGGAAGATATCAATAGGCTGCTCAGGTGGGCAGAGCAGTGGCAACTGGAATTCCGACCTGGGAATGTGTGTGGTAATGCACTTGGGGAAGATTATACTCCAAATGGTAGGACCCTGGAAATTATTGAAAATCAGAAGACCCTTGGTTAGCATAACAACAGATCCCTGAAGGTAGTGGGACAGGTAGATAAAGAGTTTAAAAGGGCATGGAGATATTAACTAAGGCATAGAATACAAGGTTATGCTAGAACTGTATAAAACTCTGGTTAGGTAACAACTGGAGAACTGCGCACTGTCCTGGTCTCTCCACTATAAGAAAGATGTGATTGCACTAGAAAGGGTGCTGAGGAGTTTTATCAGGATTCTGCGTGGGCTAGAGGGCCTGAGTGACAGAACGACTGACATAAGCTGGGGTTGTTTTCATGGAGCCGTGAAGGTTCAGAGAAGACCTGATGAAGGTGTATAAAATTATGAGGGGCATAGGTACGGTGGAGAGAAAAGCAGTTTTTCCGGAAGCTGGGATGGCAATAACCAGGGGGATAGATTTATGATAAGGGGTTGAAGGCTAAGATGAGTGTTGAGGAGAAGGTTGTGGGAGTCTCCCATGCTATATCAGACCCTCAGCCTTATATTTGGACTTGTCACCCTTCACAAACGTTATCCCCTCTGTGACTGAGTCTAATGCCTTTGATCCCTACTTGAAATTGCCACTTGTACTGACACAGCATGGACCCCACTGCACAGCCCCCCAACCCCACGATAAGCCCTTTGATGTTTACTGCCCAAACCTCAGCACTGACTGTAGCCCACTCCCCCGACTGATTTATGAGGATAGCCCTGATTGACAGAGCCCAGATCCCTGGCTGATTCCTCTATAACTGCCCAAATGACCTACCCACAATCGCTGAGCTGGGCAAATCTAATCTGAGGAATTGACCATGGCACAATCCACAGTGTGGAAGGACATGAACTCCCCCCAGACCCTGAATACAATAAGCATTGACTAACCATGGCTGATCCCCTCCACTGAGATCAAACAATGCCCTTGTGTGTGGCCACAACCCCTTACTGACCATAGTCCCTGTTCACTCGACTAAGGGCCAGTCTCCTTAGATTCTCAGACATGGCCACTTTGTTAAAGTATATATGATGTGCTTGTTGAGTCAGCTGCTGGCATGTATTGTACGTGTGACATTGATAAAACACAGTGCCACAAGGCAGCACATTCACCAAATCACCCCCCTCCACCCCATCACCCTTCAGCACTGACTATCACGACGATCTGTCTGGCTTTCTGTCTACACTAAGAAATGAGGCAAGACAGAGATGCCATGAACCTGTAATTTCTAACTGAAGAGGCAATGTGCTAAGGGGTAGTCATTTAGTGAGGGTCCAAATAAACTCAAATTGAGTGAGCGCTAAGAAAGCAAATGAAGATCCTTGAGATGCATCCTGTGCAGATGCTTAAGATGAATAAGTGTCCCTGCATGCTGAGTGACCTAGAAGGAGGTTTGCAATATGTAGTGTTAGTGAGCTCCAAAGTGCAGGAGTAAAAGGCTGAAGCGTGTTTTGAGTTAGTCTGAGATGATGGTTGATGATGTAGTGAGGCTGTTGATTTACCAATGTTGACTTCTGAAGAGGTGCTCCACTGTCTATGGACCGTAAAATAAGATGTTGGTGAATTAACCATTAGGTGGAGGCCTGAGGATGAAACCAGTGAGCAGCAGCCAGCAGTTAACTGCTCTGACTTTCAAGTTGGGTATTAGCACTGTCTAGTTTCTTACTAGTGCCTGGGAGAACTCAAAGCTCCAAATGAATAAGGTGAGATTATTGAGATGCAAATGCATGGTACTAAAATCCTTGTCACTTACTGCCAAGATTTTCATCAAGCCTTTGAAACCTTTGATGGAAGATCAAATTACATTCTCTCAACGTTAAGAATCAGATATTTTCATTCTGACTGTATTCACTCACATTTTTTGCCATTGCTTCATGCCTCTCAAAGGCTAGGAAAATTCCACCCATCACTTTGGTTTGTCTCTCCACAGGTACCACCAGGCCAGGTTAGTATTTTCAGAATTTTCCGTTATTATTTCAGATTTTCAGCAGTATTTTGTCTGTGCACTCCAGTACACATTGCAGTCACTTTTCTGAAGTGGACTTATTAACAAAAAACACTAACCACGATATTCAAAATTTTCCATTAAAAGGTTCCATGAATTTAGATATTGAAGATTGTTCAAGTCAAATAAGAGTCAGCCATAACAATGCATGTATATAATCCTACATAATTAGTATTCTAGTTACTGATGTGAATTACTAATTTCTGGTCAGCATAACTTGTCAATGTTTATTATAGAATTATTATAGTGCAGAAGGAGGCCATTTGACGCATCAAACCTGCACTAACTCTATTATCCAATCTAGCTCTATTATTTAGCACCAATCTCCTATCTTTTCTGCATATCGCTGCACACTATTACTATCCATAAAACCACCCAATACCCTTTTGAATGCCTCAATTGAAGGAAATAATAACTCTGCATAAGCAAAGATTTCCAGAATAAGATCAATTCCTTTCCTTCCTGAGACCATATACAATGTACTCTACACAGACTGCTCCTAACACACTTAATCTCTTCAGAAAAGGTTCTGCAAACCTGCAGAATATCTATTTATCTTATTCATCATTGGCTCATATGTTGTGGCAGCATAGATTCTGTTTCACCATCATTTCAGACATAACACCTACATTTCGCAGCAACCTTCTGTAATTTTAAATCTTTTTGTTGCTATAAATCTTGATTTACTGTTCTGTTTTGTATCAACAGTATAATTGAAGAACTTTTGACACTCTGAAGCTTCTTGGAGCCTAGAACAGCTACAAAGCCTGCCTAAATTGTCTTTTTTGTTTATAATATCTTCCTTAGATTCAAAAGGCTATAGCTGACATTAGGAAACTTCCTACAAAATAAACAGTATTAACTGTTTGGTTCAGCCCTGTAATTGCTCATCTCGGTGCAAGGCTCAGTTGTGTTGTTTGACACATTGGCCCATGGATAAAAACTATGAATACCACAGGGAGTTGGGAGCAGTAGGAGCAGGGCTGACCACCCTTGTCACTTTTATATAACAGTTCATCATTTTATTAATGCAGACATTTAGTCCATGATACTAAATGTATTCTCGAGAATGAAGCTCTGCTATTTTAATCATCAATCTTCATAATTAAAAACAATGAAGATATAACTCACTACTTAATTAAAATATTATTTTGTGTAAACATTATTGATTACATTATTTGTTTAGGCAATTATTAAGAAAACAGTTAAAATGAACACCATTCACCTAAATATCATAAATTTCATCATCATGGAATTTTATACTTGAGAGAAATCTACTGGAATACAACTCAGTAATTAAATTACTGTACAAAATCTAATATTCCATTTACTTTTAGTTCATGTGTTACTTTACAAATTAGTTATCTTGTAAGAATAATTATTTTAATTAAAAATGATTGAAGTGCCTTTACTATAATTAAGCAAGCAAAGCTGCATTACACACATTTTAGAGTGATTAAGCTAGCTCTAAAAAAAAATCTGTAGTTTCTTTAAAGAAACACTTGAACTTTAGTAATCATTTGAAAACTGCAGGTAAAGATTTTGTAATTTCTTTGAACTTGACCTATACCAGAAAACAATCACTTTTGCCACAACATGCTAAGGCATATAAAGGGTACAATTTTCCGTTTTCTTTAGAGTGTCTTTCAAATAAAATTGTTTTAATTTTTTCTGCATATTCTGGGAACATATCCTGAAATATGTTTGTAATTTCTCACATGTTCCAACCATGACAATCTTTTACCTCTCTGCTCTCCTTAAAACTGTCCTTATGTATTTGTTGCTGATATTAACACTAACAGATAAGTAACTTTGTCATTCAGAATGACTATTGATAGATCTGACAAAACTCCTGAATAACTATGATGGAAACAATGCTCCAGATCTGGGTTCTTTAAAAAAGTGAGAAAATTTTATTATTGCAAAATTATTTTTGTGTGGAAAGGGAGGGAGCAATGGAGAATTAGAAATGTTCCCCTCATAAGTGTATTCCTGCCACATACTATTCTAGCAAGTGGTGGAAACCATTTCTTTCTTAGTGATGAAATTGTGCTACACTCCTTAAAGCAGTAAAAGTAATTTAACTTATGCAATCCAACAAATATAGAATACTGTGCTATGTATATTTTCCCGACAACTGGAATCTAATTAATTAAAACTACAATTGGAAAAGACCTCAGTGAATATTTAACAAATTTTAAATATGATTGATCAAAAATCATGTTTGAGACATATTGTACTTGTTTCATTTATTTAGCAGTAAAGGCAGTCTCAGTGGGTAGGGCAGGCTGCAAAGCCTGACAGCTGTGCCTAAGCTGGATTCAATTTCATGGAAAACAAAACTGTTTAAATCAAAGACAATTCTGCTTGGAGAAAGATGTACCTTCTGGAAATGAATAGAAAAGGCCTCATAGTACCATCAGCTGGCTGAGTGAATCAATAGCACAAGCCGTGGCTTTGTACAGCCATTCAGCATCTTATTTATTTTCCCTTAGTATTTGAATGCACCTGCATGGTTGTCCAGCTCTGTAGTGAGAGCCCTTCCATTGTTGTTAATGGCTGAAGATGTTAATGACCTATACCTTTATATCTTAATTCAATCCATGGTCGCTATTTCGCTAGATATGGACACCTGTTCAGGCTCTTACATTTACTTTCTGCATCATAAACTTGCACCAGACGTTCTGTTTTAAAATGACTTTGTACTTTTGCAAAGACAAACAAACAAACATGGATCTGAGATTACTTCTGTTAGTTTATCCCTCTTTCTGTTTGCTAAACATTAATTGCTGATCTTTTCCGCCACTCAATACTCCCAGCTAATTATCCTGCCATAAATCTTTCAGCTCTACATGCCAGCAATTGTGGGATATCAATGGCTCTTTCAGGTACTAGCTGCTTGTCAGTCAAGCAGGTCTCAGCTGCGGCTTGGGATGATGAGTATTAGCTCCCCGCTGGGATGATTCTCCCAATCTCCCAGCTTCCAACAGTAGCTCTGAGGGATTCGCCACACTTCTACCTGTTACCTTAATCTTCAATTTTTTTTTCTTCCCTTCTTCGCCCTAATGCTGCTATTTCAGCTGGAAAGAGCTTTTTTCCAATGAGGCACTTCTGCAGAGCCACCGGGCTAACTCTTTCCTTCCCAGAGCTGACATTGCAAGCAATCCTTTTCGAGGCTCATTGTCCTGTGTCTCCAAATCTGAAAGTGATTGATGCCAGTTTGTATTCATCAGGTACACATTCAGCTATTGAAACCATTTAGGTTAACCTTCAAATGTTGCTTTTCTTTGTGCGTTGCAACTGACCTATTTTCTAACAAGTAGCATCTGCAAAAAGAAAGTGTTTTTAGTTTTCTATTGTTGAACGCCATAAAATAGTAATGGAGTGAAATGGAGTTTCGATGTTCTGTATACGAATTGTAACATTATGGAGAATTGTTTAATGCAATTTAAAGATTTGTGTATTATATTGCTGCAAGCTTGTAGATTGAGCTGAGACCTTTGCTCACTTACAAATGCATAATTTGCTTGTACTATGTCCCTGTGCATGCTGTTTTTCTTCTTGTATCACCCCATTTATTTGAAATGATTTAACATCTCTCACAATAGTAAACTAACAATAAAACTGAAGAACTGCGTATGCTTTTAAATCTTCTACAAAAACAAAAATCGCTGGTGAAACTTGGCAGATCCGGCAGCATCTGTGGAGAGAAAGCATAGTTAACGTTTTGGGTCTAGTGACCCTTCTAAAGGATGCTGCCAGACCTGCTGAGCTTCTCCAGCAATTTTAGTTTTTGGCTCACAATAATACATTTGGTAGTACAGTATAAGTGTGCTGAATGTTTCACTAGTGAATGCTTAGAATTGAAAGTTTTACTGTGTTATGTTAGGGTAGAGAGAATAAATATTAGCAGGGCTCCAGCTGCCTGTTGGTGCAGCGGTACCATGAAACAAAGCCTTGTAAGGCATGAGTATGCTTCACCCTCACTTCCCCACAAGCCAGATTCCTGAGAAAGCTGGAACATATGAAATGGAAGGGCACACACACACACACACACACACACACACACACACACACACACACAC
>JAHRHZ010000018.1:51955660-51987617 GCA_024137785.1 Ginglymostoma cirratum | reverse complement strand
ACACACACACACACACACACACACACACACACACACACACACACACAGCAGCTGATCATGAAGCATCAATGGGGAATAAAGACGATCTGAAACAGACCTGCTGAGTGTTTCCAGCCTACTGTGTTTTCATTTCAGATTTTCAGTATCAGCAGTATTTTACTCCTACAGCTGTGGGAGCTCCGGGCATGACTCCCATACCTATTAACAGAACTGTGTATAAAGTAGCCTATATCAGTTGATGTGATGAACCTACTGCATTGGCAGGTTTCATTCTTGGACATTTTCAGACAAGCGTCATCCTAAGATTCGGCTGAAGCCATTGGTCTAGGCTCCACCTTTCTGGTGTTTGTGCACAGATGATATTCGGATCCCTCAGCCATCTGTGAATCTGCAATAACCTCCACTCAAAATTTGTTTGAAAATGTAAATTACTGAAGGAAACAGAGTTAATGGAGATTCACTGAAATCTAGTAAGATAGATACAAAACTTGAATTCCAGGTCCAGGTCTCTGGGTAAGGAATTTTCAATCTACACTGAGTTATATTGAATTGTACTGGAGCAAGCCTGAACTATGACAATTAACTGGCTCAAATGGAGGAATCTAAAGTTCAAAGTCACACCAGGTGAATTAGATCCAAATCCACTTGCAAAATAGTTTTTGACCTGATTAGCTATTTGAATAAGTAAAATCACCATGGTCCTACTCTCCCATTAGAGAGAGATGATTGGCGCTATTATAATCCGAGGGACACCATGCCCCGGGTGAGAGGTTGAGAAGGAGACTAACCTCAGCCACTGCAGGAATTGACCTATGCCGGGGGCATCGCTCACCAGCTCTCCAGCCAACTGAGTTAACCAACCTGCGAAATATATACGGCGATGAGAAGTTGAAGCAGAAGTTGGCCATTCAACCCATTGAGTGTGCCCCAATATTCAGTGGAGTCATGGCTGATTTGATCATTCTCACCTCAATTTTCCTGCATTTTCTCCATAAAACTTGATTCCTTTACTGATTAAAAATATGGCTATATCAGCCTTGAATATACCTCATCTGTCCTTTGTCGTAAAGAATTCCATAGATTTACTACTTTCTGAGAGAAAAAATTCCCTTTCTCTGTATCATATATGCAATCCTTTATTTTGGGGTTATGCCCTCTGGTTGTAGACTCTCCCACAAGGGGAGATAACCCTTCCACATTTACCAACAAGTTCCCTAAGAATCCTGTATATTTCAATAGGGTCACCACTCATTCTTCCATATTCCAAATAGTACAGGGCCAATCTACTTAACTTCTATCCATTAGACATTCCTCCGTAGCTGGTATCAGCCTAACAAACCTTCTCTAGGCTGCGTCCAATGCCAATATACCCTTCCTTAGATAAGGGTACAAAACTGTGCACAGTATTCCAGCTGGGGTTTTATTAGTGCCTTGTGCAATTTTAGCAAAACTTTCCTATTTTTCACCCTGGTTTTAAAATCAGATTTCACATTAATTCACACTCGGCCTGAATGTAAACCTCATAAGGAAGTTTTGACTCTTTAAAAATCAAACTAACATTGCCACAGACATTGGTGTTACTGGTGTCCACTCCTTTCTAACTGAGAATTGTGACAATTTGATTTTTCTTCTGTTACCAGTTTAAGTGTACTGATGTGAATTAATGCAGATTTATTCATGTAAAAAAGCCGATACTGAAATACAAGAGGAAAAGTTATGAAAATTCAAAAGTTTGATTGCCAACATAATTGAATTAGCTTTTATTGTCACGTGCAGTTGAATGAGTGCAGCAAGAAGTGTGCAATGTAGCCACATTGGCGCCATCTTAGGTACGGAATGTTTAAGTATGTGTTACAGACTTGAAAGGATCATAAATAAAGTTTCCGCATAAGAATAAAGAAGCTTTCATTTAAAATTTACTCAAATTTTAGCCTGGCCAACAAGTCCATGCAGCATCAAATTTTCAGACTGACTGGGCCAAGTCTCTAGACCACTCTGGGCTTTAAACCTTGAGGCCTCGCTTCCAGTCCCCAAGGGCCTTGTCTACGCTCTGGGTCTTGCTGCCCCCACGCTGGCACTCGCCAACCCAAGGCTGCCTGACTTAGGACTCACCTCTGTGTCTGTACTGCTCCCCGTGCCGGCCTGGCCTGGGACTCACCTCTGTGTCTGTGCTGCCCCCTGTTCTGGCCTGGCCTAGGACTCACCTCAGTGTCTGTACTGTCCACCTGTGCTGGCCTGGCCTGGGACTCACCTCTGTGTCTGTGCTGCTCCCCGTGCCAGCCTGGCCTGGAGCTCACTTCTGTGTCTGCGCTGCCCCCTGTGCCGACCTGTCCTAGGACTCACCTCTGTGTCTGTGCTGCTCCCCCCACTGCCCCGTGCTGGCCTGGCCTGGAGCTCACTTCTGGTTACAAAACACAGTTAAAAAAGAAAACGCTGGAACTATCCAACAGGTCAGGCATTATTAAAGGAGAGAGGAACGGCAGTAATGCTTCAGGTCAATGACCTTTCATCAGAAATAGGACAAGTTAGAAATGTGTGGATTTTAAACAAGTGAAAGTGCCAAGGATGAAAGAAGGATAAAAAGGGAGGTATATGACAGCTGGAAGGCAGGACAGATTAAGTGACAAAAAAATTGATGCAAAGTCAAGGGGATGGTAATAGGACAAGTAAAGAAGCAAAAAAGGTGTCTACAGAAGGTGTGAATGGCAGATTGGCAAACAGCCGCTGCCTGAAAGCAAAGAAATTGCAAAAACATGGCAATAAAAACTAGGCAGTGTTTGCTGACACTGCCAAATGTGGCCAGCTGCGGGTGTGTGCTCATTAGGAATGCATGCTTCCATGTGGTGACATTATCATGTAGATTTTATGTATGATGTCAGGCACAAACGCAGTATTGTACATATACAGGGATACGGGGAAGCATCCACAGTTTTGAACTGGGCTTCAGTGGTGGGGGAAAGGGAACATGGGTCAGGGGTGTCCCTGGAGTCAGAAGGGAAAAGTGGCCAGAAGCTGGGGGTTGGAGGGACAACAAGGAGACAGCAAGACCTGAGACTGGGTGGTGCAAGGAAGGTCCATGTGCTGGGAGGTCCTCTCCCCCTCTGTCACCTTCCATACTTCCCCACTTCTCTTTTCCCAACCACATTCCTTTTGGTTTTTGCCTGGATACTGATCTCCCTCCCTCTTCCCAGGTCCTGCCATCTCTCTTCCCCCCGCATTGTCTCTCCCCACCATCCCAATCTCTCTTCCCGCCCTATCACTCTCTACCCCATTATTTCTCTCCCTGCTGTCCCAATCTACGTTATATAGTCATAGAAATATACAGCACAGAAGCAGACCCTTCGGTCCAACTTGTTCATGCCGACCAAATATCCTAAGTAAATCTAGTCCCATTTGCCAGCATTTGGCCCATATCCCTCTAAACCCTTCCTATTCATGTACCCATCCAGATGCCTTTTAAACGTTGCAATTGTACCAGCCTCCACCACATCCTCTGGCAGCTCATTCCATACATGCACTGCCCTCTGTGTGAAAATGTTGCCCCTTAGGTCCCTTTTAAATCTTTCCCCTCTCATCTTAAACCTATGCCCTCTAGCTTTGGACGCCCTACCCTGGGCAAAAGACCTTGTCCATCTACCCTATCCATGCCCCTCATGATTTTATAAACTTCTATAAGGCCACCCCTCAGCCTCTGATGCTCTAGGGAAAATAGCCCCAGCCTATTCAGCCTCTCCATATAGCTCAAACCCTTCAACCCTGACAACATCCTTGTAAATCTTTTCTGAACCCTTTCAAGTTTCACAACATCCTCCTATAGCAGGGACAGCAGAATTGCATGCAGTATTCCAATAGTGACCTAACCAATGTCCTGTACAGCTGCAACATGATCTCCCAACTCCTATACTCAACGCACTGACCAATAAATGCAAGTATACCAAATGCCTTCTTCACTATCCTATCTATCTGTGACACCACTTTCAAGGAACTATGAACCTGCACTTCAAGGTCTCTTTGTTCAGCAACACTCCCCAAGACCTTACCATTAAGTGTATATGTCCTGCCCTGATTTGTTTTTCCAAAATTCAGCGCCTCACATTTATCTAAATTAAAATCCATCTGCCACTCCTCAGCCCATTGGCCCACCTGATCAAGATCCCATTGTACTGTGAGGTAATCTTTCTTGCTGTCCACTAAACCTCCAATTTTGGTGTCATCTGCAAACTTACTAACCATACCTTCTATGATCACATCCAAATCATTCAAATAATTGATGAAAAGCAGTGGACCCAGCACCTATCCTTGTGGCACACTGCTGGTCACAGGCCTCCAGTCTGAAAAGCAACCCTCCACTACCACCCTCTGTCTCCTACCTTTGAGCCAGTTTTGTGTCCAAGTGGTTAGTTCTCCCTGTATTCCATGTGATCTGACCTTGCTAACCAGTCCACCAGGAGGAACCTTGTCGAATGCCTGACTGAAGGCCACATAAATCACATCCACTGCTCTGCCCTCATCAAACATTTTTGTTACTTCTTCAAAAAACTCAATTAAGTTTGTGAGACACGATTTCCCACGCACAAAGCCATGTTGACTTTCCCTAATCAGTCCTTGCCTTTCCAAATACATGTAAATCCTGTCCGTGAGGATTCCCTTCAACAACTTGCCCACCACCAATTTCAGGCTCACCGGTCTATATTTCCTTGACTTTTCCTTGCACCTTTATTAAATAGTGGCACCATGTTAACCAACCTCCAGTCTTTCGGCGTCTCGCCTGTTGCTATCGATAATACAAATATCTCAGCAATGGGCCTGACAATCATTTCCCCCATTTCCCACAGAATTCTAGGGTTCACCTGATCAGGTCCCGGGGATTTATCCATCTTTATATATTTTATGCCATCCAGAAGCTCCTCCTTTGTAATATGGACATTTTTCAAGATGTCGCTGTTTATTTCTCTACGTTCACTGTCTTCCATATCCTTGTCCATAGCAAACACTGATGCAAAATACTTGTTTAGAATTTTACTCCATCTCCTTCGGTTTCACACATCGGCAGCCTTGCTGATCTTAAAGGAGCCCTCATCCGTTCTAGTTACATTTTTGACCTTAATGTATTTGTAGAATCCCTTTGGATTCTCCTTAACCCTATTTGCCAAAGTTACCTCATGTCCCCTTTTTGTTGTCCTGCTTTCCCTCTTAAGTGTACTCCTACTGTCTTTATGCTCTTCTGGGTTCACTTGATCCCGCTGTCTATACCTGGCATATGCTTCCTTCTTTTTCTTGACCAATATCTTAATTTCTCTAGTCATCCAGCACTCCCTACACCGAGCAAACTTGTTCTTCACCCTAACAGGAACATACTGTCAGTGCACTCTCGTTATCTCCTTTTTGAAAGCTTCCCATTTTCCAGCCTTCCCTTTACCTGCAAACATCTGTCCCCAGTCAACTTTTGCAAGTTCTTGTCTAATACCCTCAAAATTGACCTTCCTCTAATTTAGAACTTTAACTTTTAGATCCTCCGTCATTATTTTAAAACTAATAGAATTATGATCACTGGTCCCAAAGTGCTCCTCCACTGATACTCAGTCATTTGCCCTGCCTTATTTCCCAAGGTCATGTTTTGCTCCTTCTCTTGTAGGTACATCCACAAATGGAATCAGAAAATTTTCTTCTACACACTTAACACATTCCTCTCCATCTAAGCCCTTAACACTATGGCAGTCCCAGTCTATGTTTGGAAAGTTAAAATCCCCTACCATAACCACCTTTTTATTCTTACAGATAACTGAGATTTCCTTAGAAATTTGTTTCTCAATTTCCCATTGTATTCCTATAGTACAATCCCAATTAGGTGATCATCCCTTTTGTATTTCTCAGTTCCACCCAAACAACTTCCCTGGATGAATTCCCAGGAATATCCTCCCTAAGTACAGCCATAATGTTATCCCTAATCAAAAATGCCATTCTGCCTTGTCCCTTGCCCTGTCCCCCCTCCATCTTTCTATCCTTCTTATAGCATCTATACCCTGGAACATTAGCTGCCAGTCCTATCCATCCCTGAGCCATGTTTCTGTAATTGCTATGATATCCCAGTCTCATGTTCCCAACCATGCCCTGAGTTCAACTGCCTTACCTGTTAGGCCACTTGCATTGAAATAAATGCAGTTTAATTTATCAGTCCTACCCCGTTCTCTGCTTTGTTCTTGTCTGCCCTGACTTTTTTTTAACTTGCTCCTTTTCCTAATTGTACCAGACTCAGACTGATCTCTTTCCTCACTATCTCCCTGGGATCCCCTCCACTTACTTGTTTAAATCCTCCCAAGCCGCTCTAGCAAAACTCACTGCCAGTATATGATTCAGAGATAGTAGGAACTGCTGATGGTGGAGAATCTGAGATAGCAAGTTGTGGAGCTGGATGAACACAGCAAGCCAAACAGCATTAGAGGAGCGGGAAAGCTGATGTTTCCGGTCTGGACCCTTCTTCAGAAATTTCTGAAGAAGGGTCCAGACCGGAAACATCAGCTTTCCTGCTCCTCTGATGCTGCTTGGCCTGTTGTGTTCATCCAGCTCCACACCTTGCTACCGCCAGTATATGAGTCCCCTTCCAATTCAGGTACAATCAGTCCTTCTTATAAAGGTCACTTTTATCTGGAAGAGATTCCAATGGTCCAAAAATGTGAATACTTCCCCCCTGCACCAGATCCTCAGCCACGCATTCATCTGGTCTATCCTCCTATTCCTACTCTCACGAGCTCGTGGCACTTGGAATAATCCAGATATTATTACCCTTGAGGACCTCCTCTTTAATTTCATATATTCTGTCCTCAGAATCTCATCCTTTTGTCTTTGTATGTCATTAGTTTCAATGTGTACAATGACCTCCTGCTGATCTATCTTCCCTTTGAGAATATCCTGCACCCTCTGAGATATCCTTGATCCTGGCATGATGGAGGTGATACATCATTCTGATGTCTTGCTGCTGGCCGCTGAAAAATCTATCTGTGCCTCTGACTAGATAGTCCCGATCACAATTGATCGCTTGGTACCTGATGTACCCCTCATTACATTAGAGCCAGATTTGGTACCAGAAACCTGGCTATCGGTGCTACATTCCACTGCGAGTCCATCACCCCCTACATTTTCCAAAAGCAGCATACCTGTTTGAGGTGGGGATAGCCGCACGAGACTCCTGCACTACCTGCCTCCCTCTCCTACCTTTCCTGGAGGTAACCCAGCTCCCTGACTGTATCTTCCGTTTATCCCCCTTCCTGCAACTGCCATCCATAACACCCCCTACTTCCTGTAAATTCCTTATTGCCTCTGACTGCCACTCCAACCCATCCATGCGATTTGATAGGATTTGCAACCAAACTTACTTCTTTCAGGCATAATCTCAGTCACATAGAAACTCTCCCAACTCCAACAGGAAGAGGATGTCACTCTACTAAAGGCTATCTTTGCACCTTAACAATCTACAGACCCAGAAAACAGCACAGTCTTACTGCTCTAAAAACACTGCTCCAGGTTAACTTTGTATTATAGAATCACAGAATCCCTGCAGTATGGAAACCTATGTTTTATTGTTTTATAGTTTAATCAAGAGACAGATCTCAATCAAACATATAATCAAAAAAGAACCCACTCAACTCACAATTGTAGATTTACAAAAAAAAGCAGTAAGGTTATACTTTAAAATGCCACTTAGCTGCTCCCCTGCTGTGAGCTCTCCCACACAGGTTTCTCCAAGGTCAGTTGTGAATTTTGCTATTTGTTAATTTTTTTTAGATGAACTCTGATATCCAGGGATATTTGAAATCAAACAGCAGAACAGTCAGCTGTGCAGATTCTCTGCTGGGTCAGACAGCAGTGCAGGTTTAGTTCTCCATTTGATTCACTGCCCATATGGTCACTACCTTTGTCGGTCCTCCTCCATTTTTGAAGTGCTGTTGTTTTGAGTTTTTTTTCCCCAAGGTTCCAAAACAATGCAGCAGCTTATAAAACAGTAATTACTACTCCTAGAATTTGAGGAAATCAGCTCCAACGCTGAAAATACTTCTAAAAGGGAGCAGTTTTTACAGCCACAATTCTTTCTGGTCCTCCATATTAGATTACCCAGAGTCCTTGGTCAGCACCAAACAACATCTCAGGACCTGTTCCATGGAAAGCAGCTTCATGCACTCCTTGTCCATGAGCATTGGCACCTGTCATTTCACAACTGCTCACAAACAACATGGCACCTCTCCAATCCACTTTTGGAGCCACTGAGAAAGCACAGACTTGTGTTGCAGGGGCACTGGCAACTAGCATTGACAGGCTGCTGCCAGGGCTCTTTGTGCAAAGGGACATACCGAGCTCTCATGTTGGCCCATGCTGCATCTCAGGGCTGCTCGCTCACTTAGTGCCTATCTGCATGCTCACAACATCCATGCTTTGTCTTGCCTGCCATGCCATGTCATGCCACTTAGTGCTTTGGTGCACATCAGTCAAAGACTGGCAGTGCTACTGCATTGACAAGCTCTTTTGCACAGTCACATAGTCAGATTGCTGGTCAACAGGGATTTGTTGCGAAGGGGTGGGCACAGAAATCTTGTAGCATGGCACACTGTAACACCAGCATGTGCAGTTGCCAGTGCAGCCAACACTGTATGTGTGTTCAACCAAGTGGCCATGTTGGACACAGAGTGGGGATTCATCCTAGTCCAGTCTGGAGAGAGTGCTTTTGGTCAGGCAGCCCTGGTACCACTAGTCATGGGCACAGTCTGCACACAGTCCAGGGGCTTGACCACAGTCAGTTATCAGTTTGAGGCAATCATCATCCGGAGATCTGTCCCCAAATAGTCTGGGGAGTGGGCAGTGGTCAGTCTAACAGGGCTAGGGGCAGTCAGGGGAATCACATTTTATCAGTCAGGGAGCTGCAAAGTCTGTGGTCAGGGGTCAGGTCAGCCCTGTCTATGGGCAGGTCATCCAAGTCAATTTGAGCTCTTGGTGTTCTCTCTTTCAATCATTAAAGGAGGTTGAAGGGAGGCATGCAGGGGATGAGGAGAGATCATACCCAAAAGGGGTGGGGTTGGCTTAACACTGTTGGAGGGGAAAGCAGAGGCTTTTGTGGAGGTGGGAAGGGTGGTGCTGAGGGAAAATTCAAGTTGTATGGGGGTAGAAGGATAGCAGGAGGCATGGCAGGCTACAGGAGGGGCGTTGTTGACAGTGATACTCACTGCTTCCTCTACAGGGGCAGCATAGGGGAGCATTAAGGTGTAATGAAACTGGGGTTCAGGGGGCAAGGAGGAAGCTGGAGGCAGAGTTCAATTGATGGGTCCTAACATCGGGGCATGGCTGTTGGGAAAGTGCGAGGTAAAAGGGGACATGGAGACAATGGGGAGGTACCTGGTGATGAGGCAGAGCTCAGTGCTGATGGTATCCAGCATAAAATGTCTTTCCTGCCATCACTTGCTGTTCTCTGGCTGCACAAGTCACCTGAACGCTAGCTGGGATTGTGCCCAGGGTGGGCAGTGCCAGTGTCAATTTGACGGGTGTGAGTGTAGAATCCATCTCTACTGGACCATAGGACAGTGAAGCGGCAAAAGCATGAACACAACAACATTCCATTTACAAATGTTTCCTCACATATATTTACACTGCAAAGTGAATGTGCTTATGCATCAAATGTTGATTGAAAGTAGATTGCGCCTTGCCTTTGGTACTGGTTAAACTAACATTGTCTCACAGTGATGCAGAAGTTAGTGGCAATAATATGAAAGGGGAATAATGCTGCTGCTGTACCACCCTGATGTGCTGTGCTCTGCACAATTGAAGCAAGCAACTAGGTGACGTGACTGATGCTGAAGAGCCAGGGGATTGGGACTACCCGTCTGAGGAGAAGGATGTAGATATTGATGTGGCAGAAGTTCTCCTTGTGGGTTTCATTTGGGTCACATTGTGGGGGTGAACTGCAGCCTGTATTCATTTCCTTGGAGTTCCCTTTTGCTGGCTGCCAATAAAAACTCATATCCAGATGAGTCCAATTGCTTGCCTGCA
Source organism: Ginglymostoma cirratum (assembly GCA_024137785.1). Lineage (NCBI taxonomy): Eukaryota > Metazoa > Chordata > Chondrichthyes > Orectolobiformes > Ginglymostomatidae > Ginglymostoma > Ginglymostoma cirratum. Next base: position 51,977,585 of record JAHRHZ010000018.1, on the reverse strand, counting down.
TGTGATATTCCTCCACTAGACACTGACAAGAGGTGGGTGACCACTCAGCATCAGGAGTGTCGGGACTCAGAGAGGGTGTTTAGAAAGGATGTAGCTACGCACAGGAACAGTGTGTGCTCTCATCATTAAACAGTGACTAGGGTGAGACAATGGTGTTGCATATGTGAAGGAGTATCAGCAATACCAGCTAAATGTCTTGGACATTGTGGCTTTGTGGCTCTAAGATGGCAGACGTGCAAGGAATGCCAGTCTTTTGGCAGATATCTGCTGGGTGACGAGTTGTTCTAGGAGTGGCACATGGTAAGATGGAGCTAGAATTGGTTGAGTGGGATGCTGTAGAGATGTAATAGGTAGTTAATGAGATGTATTTCTGATGAAGGGTTTAGGCCCGAAACGTCAAGTTTTCCTGCTCCTATGATGCTGCTTGACCTGCTGTGTTCATCCAGCCCCATGCTTGTTAGCTTAGTTAATAAGATGTGTTTGCTCAGATATGGTGAGAAATTGCACTTGACTCTGTGACAGGAATCTGTCCAAAAAACCCAACCCAGTTTACAGTTAGCCAAAATAAGGACCAGCCCATCATCCATTAATGTCAAAAGACGAGAAAACTCTGAACTAACGTTTATGAAAGAAGAATCTAAACTAAATATGAAATAGAAATGATTCTGTTGTGAAGACATTACACTTAAAACAATTTGTGACTTTCTATTGTTTTGTATAATTTTCAGTGTAAAAATAGTAGGAGGTAGGTGTTGAGAATTTCCTTTTCTTGGTAGCAGAAGCAGTGTAGAATCATAGAATTCCCACAGTGTGGAAACAGGCCATTTGGCCCATCACATCCACACCAACCCTCTGAAGAGTATCCCACCCAGACCCAGACCCACAGCCCTGCTCTTCCCATGGCTAATCTACCTAGCCTACACATCTTTGGACTATGGGAGGAAGCTGACGCACCTGGAGGAAACCTGCACAGACACTGGGAGTAAATGCAAACAGTTGCCCAAGCGTGGAATTGAACATGGGTCCCTAGTGCTGTGAGGCAGTAATGCTAGCCACTAAGCCACCATGCCATCCCTTGGATAGGGAATTCTAGGATAGTCCTAGAATTTTTGGACTGTGTGAGCATTTAAATTGTTTTGTCATGATATTTAAATCAACTACAATATTTGGTCTTGCAAGCAAATGTCATGAATTGGAACACTGATTGAAAATTATATGCTGGAGCAGCAGAGTATAGTGACCTAGGAATTTGTTCATGCTGTCTGTTTTGCCAGTGAGAAATGACCACCTAAGAGTCTAAGATGGTTGCATGCAGCACACATTCTACACCACTTGCCATATGATAAAGGATGTCTGAAACTGCCTTCAGGCCTTTTGTATTTGCTAACAACATTCAGAGTAACTGTGGACAAACTGGTGGTCCAGCTGTACACCAGTTCCAAAAATAATTTCAGACCTTCGCTTATCCCTTTCTTCACAGCCCTGCTCCCCATCTACAACAACAATAAGAGCTGTTGCCCGTGATGGATTGTTAAGTTACTGACAGGCTGTATGGGGTCTTATAGCAGGCACATACAACTCACAATACAGTCACCATGTTAAAAGGAGATTCCAGGTAGAACATTGGGTGGCCTCTGCTACAGGTTTCAATTCCCTGTGTCTAACTTATGCTGGCAGACTGCTGCTATCCAATTTCATCGCCTCTGTGTCTGATGCACACTTATATAATTTTGACAGAAATAAAACAGAACATCGTAAACAATGGACACAGGTCAGCAGGGACCAATTTCAATGCCCAGTGTATGCTGAATTAGCTGGTCTCAGGCCGGGCATCATTAGGAATGCTGCAATTGGTTTCAATGTTCTTTAGATATGGTGGGGAAGAAATCTCAACCAAGATTATTGCATCCAACTACAATCCAGTATCTTGTTTTGTGATGTCTCTGTGAGGCAAGATCGTGATTCATTATATGGCCATTCATCGTAGAAAGCTCCAGCATACACACTTTAACTGTGGCTGGCTCATAGTGAAATAGAGCCTTGCAACAAAACTAGGTTTGGGACAATGCCGAATAAACTATAATGGAACTTACGGCTTTTTCTTAAAAAAAAGGCATGTCTAAGAACGTTTTGTGGGACTGATGCCTGTACACCAGTGGGACTCACTGGCACTGTTTAAATATTCTGATAGCAGCATATGCAGACTGACAACAACAATGGAGAAATGCAGGATGATATGATTCACTGGGATGAGACTAAAGCCTCCGATTCAAAACAAGCAAATGAAAGCCCTGAGCTGCACAGCTAATGTGCAAACTTGTTTCCATCCTCTATGGTTCCATCATTTATTCAGGAGGTAGGAGCAGGAGATGGGGACTAGCATTTGCTTGATACTCAATTATACATTAGTGTACATCACTTGGCAATCTGTTCATATCAATTTAATTGGATTTTAATATTGCCTCTGATCTTGTTGTCTAATTAACAGTACTGGCTGGCAATAAAGCATAACCACACACTATGTAACACCTTTGATCCCTGCCATATGTAGCTCCTTCATTGATTACCACATTTTCAGAAATTCCACTTTCTCAATATGGGCTGTGATAGATGGGAGAAAAAGCACATTCTCAATGTGTTAAAAAAAAACACAGGCACTTGCAACTTCATTTATTTTTGTTGTCGTTCTCTTTTGATTAAGAACAATAAAAAAAAACTGCTTGTCCTAAATATTGTATGCAAATAAATCTCTGGGCAGGCATCTAATAATGCCAGGGGACCGTTCCGGTGCCTGCTTTGGCCTAGCTGGCACCACTCTAGGAGAGATTAAGCTTGCTCGATGAGCCAACGCATGATTGGTATTTCTAGTGTGCCAGGAAAGCTCGGCATATCTGTTACAAATGTCATAAATTATTTCTTGACCATTAGCAGTTTTTATGCATCAGAGCTGTTCTTGAGGCATATTAAATCAGTCACAGGGAAGAACACGCCAGGACATCTGGGGCTGCCAGATTATTCAGTTAATTTCTATTCCCATGAACCTGGAGGTGTTAATTTGGAAGCACAACAGCAGAGTATGAAGAATGCTAATACGTCATTTGAATGATTAATGCAATCAGGGGATTTGTGGGACCTTTGTTTACTTTTTAATTTTTTGACATGGCACAATGACGAGAAGAAACATTAATTTGAAGCTAAGGGCAGATTTATTTTTCGTTTATGCCTCATGACTCCACAATGGGGTGCAGGAAAGTTTGTGGGGGGAGGGCGTTAGGGAGGAGATGGGCAATTGATCGGTGTGGCTTATTTTCTTAAAATAGGCTCAGTGAAGGAAACAAATGAAATCGTTTGTGTGTTGTTGAGCTGAAGCCTCGTGAATAAGGAGGCTGAAGGAAGCTGTAAACTAGCACTGAACAGAAAGCCGGGAGAGCAAGGGTAGAGGAACCACAGTCCGCTTAAAATAAAAGAGGCATTTTAAAATAAAAATCACATTGCCAGCTGCAGTATGAAAGAGTTTGGTATGAAGAGCTTTTCAGTGAAGACAAAGATCCCTGCTTTCTACTATTGGGTCCAGGGACATGCAGTTAGAAGCATTAAAAGGAAGGCAAATTCCAACCAAAGTATTGTGCATCCTGCCTGCTGTCACATTGCAATTACTATTAAGTTCCATTCTCTTCATTAAGACATTTCAAAGTCAGAGCAACACTTTCCATACATTTACAATGGTGACATCTTTTTGTACCAAGCCTTGATCTTAATGAGTTACCTGTAAATGTGGATTAAACCTTGTTCAATCATTTCAAGTGCACTTGACCATGTTTTGATTGCCTGCTTGGCAGTGGTTGGTGTCACCTTGTGTTAAAGAGGTCAAAGGGTTTCCAGGGAAGTTACTATTGGCCTCACTATTTGGCAGGTAAAACCAGATAAACCCAACACTGGGGACAAATTTGAATTATCCAGTTAGTTTTAGTTATCTAACTTGTAGTTATGGAATGTTTCTTGAATAATAGGTATATTAATTCAGCAGTTCATGTTTTTGCTAGCAATTGTGCATGAATATTAATCCCAGCAGGCTTTCTGAAATACCTCAGGAAAGTAGAGTATCATATCTGGGTCTGCACAGCAGGAAAAGGGACCTACAGGGCACCTGAGGGCAGGGAGCGGGTACAAGATTTCCTGTGTATGGTGAATGTAGTGCAAGTGTAAGTGGGTCCTTTCCAGACATGTCCACCATTTCATTGCACTTATTCTGGGACTCCAAATTTCAGTTACTTGTATTTTTTGGCAGAACTAGTGCACTTTCATTTATGACCCATATTGGGCACGCTGTTCTGGTGCTGGCATCACCATTGTGGCAAGGTTTTTAATGTGAGATCTTAAAATGTACCCTAGAAGAATGCCAAGTAGGTTGATTATGTCGTCGGTGAGTTTATAGTATTGGTTTGAATCTAGCGGTGTCCATTTTCCCCTTAAGTGCTCCAGGTTAACCTCTATTAATCTCACCCAGCTGAACATGAGTTCAGCAGTCAGAAGAACATCCGCCTGTGCTATTTAAAGGAACCATAGATTCATACAGCGTGGAAACAGGCCATTTGGTCCAACTCGTCCATGCCAACCAAGTTTCCCAAACTAAGCTAATCCCACTTGGCTGTGTTTTGCCATATCCCTCTAAACCTTTCCTATTCATGTACATATCGAAATGTTTTTTACATGTTGCAAATATACCTGCAGTTACCACTTCCTCTGGCAGTTCATTCCACCTACGAACCACCCCCTGTGTGAAAACCTTGCCCCTTAGGACCCTTTTAAATCTTTCTCCTTTCACCTTAAAAATATGACTCTCGTTTTGAACTTCCCCACCCTAGGGAAAGGAGCTTTGCTATTCACCTTATCTATGTCCCTCATGATTTTATAAACCTCTGTAAGGTCACCCCTCAACCTCTTATAGTCCCAACTGTCCCTATAACTGAAACACTTCCGGTCCCGGCAACATCGTTAATTAATTTCAAGTTATATGCTGGTGTACTGATAATGCCTGCTGGCTGAATTAGTAGAAGTATTAGGAGGTAATTTAAAATTGGTGAGGTCTATGAGGGTTGGTGCGTTGCATGGCGAAGGATTGTTTTTTATCCTGCGATGTTTCTGTTCAAACTATTTATTCTCAATCCTGAGGCTGATAGTTTATATTTGACTGGGCATACAGTATGGCAGTGAGAAGAAGCAGAGCTGATGCAGAGCGGGAGAAGCTGCTCAAAGAAGGAGGAGGAAGACAACAGCGCTCTCAAGGAGAGACCATATCATCCAAAATCTCTAGAAACAGTTCTCCTCTCTCAGCCTCAGTGAGGAACAGGGTGCCCCTGTTTCACTCAGCAGGCACTCACAGAAATCTGCCATTTTGCAGTCGGAAGGAATAAGGACATGGCTGCCAGTATTTGTGAAAATATCTGTGGCCTTAAACTTGTTTGTGTTGGCTCCAATCCATGTTGAAATAGGCGACATTTTCAGCTTGCAGCTTGCCATTTACTATTGTACAAAACAGGTCGCCGACTGCTATGGGTTCCAGGAGAGCTGAATGCGCTTCATTCTCTCCTGCAAGATAAAAGCAGACAGAGTGAGCACACGAGCTTCTCAGAATTGTAGGCTTCTCCATGGTATGGGGAGTTGCCAATGACACTGCACATAAGTCACTTTGTGGATACTGCATGTGAATTTAAAATGTACCATAACGCAAAGAGTCGCATTCTGTCAATGTCCAGCTGGTGTGTGATCGTATTCAGCCTAGCATAGGGTCACTGCCAGTTGTACTGGCAGCAGTAATGATGACTTTTAAGCTGTGCCAGTTCAATCTACTATCACCATTTGAGCCACCATGGGAAATCAGAGGGTGGCTACTGGGGGGCAATTAGAGGCGATTGACATTTTGACTTGGTTCATGAGTATGCTGTGAATTCCATGCACAACTGAGCAGCAGACATATGAGAGTTATACAAGTGTCATTGAGCAGACTACTGACACATTTAACCACTCTGGAAGATCCCCGGAATAAATGAAAGGGCATATGTCATGATTCAACATGGTATGTTGATGTTACTTTCTGCATCTTGAGGACACTGCCCTTGTTATTAGGAATATAGAAGGCAGCTGAGGAAGAAGAGGAGGAAGAGAAAGTTGAGGGAAAACAGGAGGCATAGGAGGAAGAGAGGAAAGAGCCAACACAGCCTGGTTCTGAGTGGACTGTCCACAAACAGCTCATCTGACTACAGAATAGTGAATACAACCTCCATTCCCCATTTACTAATAGCCCTACACCAGCAAGCATAGCCATTAGCCTTTTTTTTTTGTATTTTACTCTGTCTGAGTCTTCTGCAACAGAACTCAAATTGGCTTGCCACTTAACTTAATGGCTTCAAGAGCAGGCCAGAGGCTAGGAATACTGCTGTGAGTAACTCACCAGCTGACTCCTGTCCACCATCAACAAGGCACAAGTCACAAGTGCGATGGAATACTCCCCGCTTGCCTGGATGGGTGCAGCTCCAATAACATTCAAGAAGCTCGACATCATCTATGACAAAATAGTCTGCTTGATTGGCATCGCATCCACAAACATCTACATCTTTTACCACTGATGCTCAGTTTAAAGTCCTATCCATAGCCTTAGTTATGTGATTTATCAGGAGTCTGGTCCAGGCATGATTCAGGTGGAGCCTGTCCCATCTGAACAGCTCCCTCCTCCTCCAGTCCTGGTGCTAATGTCCCATCAATTTGAACCCATTTCTCCCACACCAATCTTTGAGCCACACATTTACCTGTTTAATCTTGATCACCCTATAAGAATTAGCTTGTGGTATAAGTAGTAATCTGGAGATTATTGTCTCTTTGATTCTACTTTTTAATTTAGCTCCATCTACACATATTCCCTCAGCAGAATCTCTTTCCTCTTTCTCCCTACATCGTTGCTACCAACCTGGATCACAACAACTGGATTTTCCCCTCCCATTCCGAGGTCCACTGCAGCCCAGATGAGATATCCTGAACCCAGGCACCAGGCAAGCAACATAGCCTTTAGGACTCTCAATCCTGACCACAGAGAACAGTGCCTATCCTCCTGAATATACTGTCCCCAGTTATAACTACATTCCTCTTTTCTGCCCTCTGTTGAATGGCTCTGTGTATCATGGTGCTATGGTCAGTTTGTTCATCCTCCCTACAGCACTCTGTCTCATCCATACAGAGAGCAATAATCTTAAACCTGTTAGACAAGCTCAAGGGGTGATGGACCTTCAGCACTACCCCCTGGATCCCTCTAGCTGTCTCGCTCGTAGTCACAGCCACCTGTCCCTGAACACTGACCGAATTCCTGGTGGTCAATCTAAGGGGTATGAATGCCTCCTTAAACTCAGCCTTCAGAGAACTCTCCCCATCCTTGATATTACAGTGTTTGAAACTCAGATCTAGCTATTAACTATGAACCACAGTTCCTCAAGCAGCCAATACTTGCTACAAATGTGGTCACCATGAACCACAATAGAGTCCACCAGCTCCCGCATCATGCAGGTACAACCCATAGCCTAGGCCAACATCTCTATTTTGTTTACTTAGTTTTTAATTTGCTTTTAAAAAAAAATTCTGACTGCTCTTTTAGTTTGTAATCGGTAAATATTTCTCCTATTTACCTTCATTTTGAAAGTAACCCATAATGGATAATCAAATTATCAAGTATTATCAACCAATGATCTTATGGGTTTCCTGTGATGTCAGTCTTTGTTTTGTGTTGGGTCCCAGATCCTGGGTTTTAATTTACCTTGGGCTGTGTCTCACTCCGGATATGATCTCTCGTTCTCGACTGGGTAAATCTTACTGATGATGTCAGACATCAGCTCCTGAACAGAGATAAGGATGTGCCTGTTCCCCACTGGTTAGTCCTGCAGCAGTGACTGTGTGCCATCTTGTAAAGAAAGTGTGTCATTGTGTGTGGTGCAATGTGTTTTGGTAATGTTGCTGTTCTGATTAGATAGCTGGCTGTCTGTGCAAGCTGTATGATGAAGATGTGAGACTCACAGCGATGCAAGCTTGGTGGTTAGAAAGTAATGAATGTTAGCTTTGAATTGTAATGGATGGATGTATTGGTGGGTGACTAATGGTGATGTGGTGCTTTGAGCAGAGTGTGCAGCTGGTGGTGCAGTTGATAAGATATGGCATTTGAAGATGCTTTTCTGACCTCATGATGCATGAAACATAGAATTTTGAATCATAGCTCCTTGAAGTTCAATAGGATTACCAACTTAATCGCTTTAGGACTAACCTCCACTCTAGATCAGAGGTTGGGTTATTTGCTTACAGTTGTATGATGTTCAGTGTGATACAAAACTCCTCAGCTTCTGGAAATATCTGTTTCTGCATCCTGCAAAATCTGGTCAACATTCAGCTTTGGGCTAATAGGTGGTCCAAGAAACATCTGCATTTCACAAGTGTCAGACAATAACTATCACCAACAACAGAGTATTAACCATCTCTCCTGGACATTCTACAGCATTAATATTGCTAAATGACATCCGAGCACCCTCGTCTCCAGCCTAGTCACCTCTACGGTCTATTCCCTGGGACACACCCCGAGATAAATATCGACTATGCCTGGAGGACTGTCAACTAGATAAAAGTCGCTCATTGATCTGTCTGAAACTTGTTGGTCTTCCAAAACGAGGGGATGACCCTGTCTGAGTGCTGCAGACTGGCACATTCTGAGGTCCAGGACTGCATCACAAGTGGCAAACTAAAACTTGGGGCTGCTGCTGCCAAGGTATAGTAAGGTAAGGCCACTAACTGAGGTCTTCCTGCTGAAGTTATTTGGGCCCCTGTTCAGTTATTGGACCCTCCTAGTGCCTCAATGTATGTAAATATAATTTTGCATGTGTAAGAGATGCCTTTGATTTGTTGGGATAGAGTCAAACTCAAATGTTTGTTTGTTTACTTGACATGCTACTGTGCAGAACTGAACTGCATTTGTGACAATGTATATATATAAAGATTTTTTTTATGAAGAAAGTATATTTTTGAAATATAAAAAAAATCAGAAACTTATTGAGATGATCCATACGTAATTTGTAACTACTAGAGCAGGTCGGAGGTGAGGAACTTTGTGGCAGCACATCTCCTGTTTCCCTGATATAAGAAGGGTCCAGACCTGAAACGTCAGCTTTCCTGCTCCTCTGATGCTGCCTGGCCTGCTGTGTTCCTCCAGCTCTACACCTTGTTATCTCAGATTCTCCAGCATCGGCAGTTCCTACTATCTCCTGTCTCCCTGATGCCTGTTTACCTGTCAGGAGTGTGATGTAATACTGTCCATTTACTGGATAAGTGCAGTTCTAGTAACACTGGAGAAGTTGGACACAATCCAATACAAAACAACCTGCTTGATTGGTACCTCATCCAACACTTTCAACACTCAATCCCTTCACAGTGGCAACAATGTGCACCATTTACAAGATGCTCTACAGCAAATCACCCAAGTTTCTTCAATTGCACCTTCTAAACCCACAAAACCCACCTCCAAGCCACACTCCATCTTGATTTGCAACTGTATGCCAGTCCCTCACTATCACTGGATGATAGCACTGTGGGAGTGCCTCCACTACAAGGACTGCAGTGTTTCAAGAAGTTGGCTAACTATCACATTCTCATGGCAAGTGAAGATGGCTAATATTGTCAATAATGCTCACATCCTACAAATCAATTAAAAAAAAAGGCTTAACCGACTTTATTAATCAGCATTATTGGAGAATTGCTGGTGCTTAATGAATGTTATCAGGCAGGTTGATGATCGGGGCAACGATCAAGGAACTTAGCAGCCAGGGAGATGTTAAAGCTGACTCCTCATGACCCCAAAAAGATATTAAAATAAAACCCCCATTATGTTTTCTGAGTGGCATCCAGCTCAGAATCATTGATTTGGCTGCCCAAAATCATCTAAGAGTTTAAAGACAACACCAGATCCTGATATGAAATCGTGATGGAAACTGGTTCTGTTTCAAACATGTGGTGCTGGCTGCTTACATTGAGGACTGTTTGAAGTTTTCAATGAAAATTCACTGAAAGCCAACTTGCCAGGCTTTGCTTTGTTGCCATCCATTCATGCTGAAAAATGGGAGAGAGTAAGACCAGAATTGCCCTCATCATAATGTGATTTACGAGACCTTGCTGTGTGAAAATTTGTTGTTGGGACTTGCTGATACTGTATCACTGATTGCCATTCCAAAGAATTTAATTGGCTGAAAAGTGCTTTGGGAGCCCTGAGGTGCTGTAAGAATTATATCACTTTTTTTTTCTGTGTTCTTGACCAATATATAATAGCATAGAGTACAAATTAAGTCAGGAACTGATCCCAATTTAAAATTGATTGGGACAAGAAGGAAGTAGTGCTGCGGACACAGTCATTTTTAAACATGATTATATGTTTTTCAACAGCTCTCAATGAAAATTTATAATTTATACAAATTATTTTTGGGTACTCCGGAAAAACAAAGGACACAATTCATTGTGAGGATATTTAAGTGCTGCTTCTGTCGATGCATTACTCTTCTCTTGTGCATGACAGCAAATTCGGGGTCATAGTTAATACTATGCATGACTGTGACAAAATACAAGAGGACATTAATAGACTTGTAAAATGGGAATGTCATTGGGAAATTAGTTTCAATACAGATAAGTGTGAGGTGATACAGCTATGCAAGAAGAATAAAGAGGCCAAATACTGCCTAAATAGAATAAAGGAGCAGACGAAGCTAAGGGTAGACATATACAAATCACCAAAAGTAATGATATGTGTTAATAATACTATTAAAAAAGCAATCAAAGCTTAATTTTTACAGGAATGGGATTGATAAGCATAGAAGTTATGTTAAACTTGTGCAGAACCTTGAGTAGATTTTGAGCTCTATGAACAATTCTGGTCTTTATAGTACATTAGAAGCATATAGGAGGATTGCAAATAATGCAAAATTATATTACAAGTATGATATTAGTAATGAGAAGTTATGCCTATTAAGAAAGATTGAGCAGGCTTTAGTAAATAAAATATTGAAGTTTTTAAAATTGATCCCTTGGTAGAACAAGATTGAGTACTGTTTAAAAGAAAGATATGTTGTCAAATGCTATTCTTGCATAAATCAGGACAGACACAAGAATACCAAACTTTAAGAGGTCAAACGATTTCATAAGAAAAAGGCTCTGACTCATTGGCAAGTTGATTGTAATTTCTTGAGTCATCTCAATGGAGAATACTGCAGAAAGCTATTGTCCATAATGCTTTTGTTCATGTCAAAAAAAGATGTAATGCCTGAATGTGTTCCCTTTTCCTGCAGAGGGTAGGTCTATGTGTATGAGTATTTGTAATTTCTAGTAGGCATAAGTGAGCTATGTTGTGAAACTCACTGGTAATCTTACATTTGGTGTTGGTGCCATTCTTAACCTGCCTGATATTATTTAGAAAGTAATGCCCAGCCTTTGAGTCACATCCTATATGAGATATGTTGTGAATTCTGCAAGCATATGTTCATTGTGTATAGGCAATACTCTGCCAATTGCAAAAAGCTGAAGGGACATGTTGATTGGTGTGATCTGCCAATCATCGGAATGTTTGTCTTACATGGCTGGCATTTCTCTGGCACTGAAATTCATGCATCGCATTACTCATGATTGTGTCCCCATGGGATCCCCTCAAAGTCCAATGCTTGTCAACATTTTGGTCAATTTTCATGAGAATCATGTTTTCAATGGCATAACCTCTAACCTCCTAGCCCTTGCATATTTCTGTTATGTAGATGATACATTCATCATAAGAGAACCTGGATTCTATTATTATCTCCTTATATACCTTAAAGGGCTCCATCTCACACTCAAATTCACCTTTGATATGGAGAAGGCTGACAACTTCCCTTTCCTTGAAACTCTGCCAATGAATTATCTACTCACATCTGCAATAAACCCTCAATATATGCCCTGGGATTGGTACAGTTTCATGCTTTTTAAGATTGGCTTTCTTAGTAAATTTGTGAGTAGCGCTTGAGTGACTTTTTCACCTGTAAACTTGTGACCAAACTAGATGCATCAAAGCTACCCTGCAGGATAATGGTTAATGATCATTGCTCACTGTGTATCAAGCATACTTATTATCACACTTTCAGGCTTGAAAAGTGCCAGTCTACCTCAAATTACCCTGATAGGATAAACTAAATCAAAAAGTTTAGCGACAGTGAAGCTCCTTATTTTATGCTGCTGTTATGCAGCAGCAACATGAGTGGGGTTTTCCACTTATACGATGCTGCCATTAAGCCTAAAAGATGATGTGCCTACCACATAGATGAAGAAGGGTCTACGCCCGAAACGCCAGCTTTCCTGCTCCTCTGATGCTGCTTGGCCTGCTGTGTTCATCCAGCTCTACACCTTGTTATCTCTGAAGAATATAGTATATGGATTTCAATGCCGTTGTGATGCCAACTACAAAACCACACACCTTCACAAGTCCTGCAGATCACATCCAACAGCATATCTCGTTGGCAATAAGCAGAGCATTGACTATATTCAACAAATCCATGTTTGTAAAATGTAACATATGACTCAAATCATCCAAGAGCACCAATCTCTGTTGAATTTACTCTTTTTATGCTTCGGCCAGCCTGCATTGCTGTGACACATTTCGGATGCTTGGCTCTTCAAATAGGTGCAGCATAATTTCAAGCAAGCTGAATCCCTGCAGTGGAGAACAGTCAGGACCTTTGTATAGCATGAGCTGCCATATTCTTAAAAAGTTCATTCGTTCATAACAAGTTTAGAACTGTTAACTTTTCACTGTGGGTGGGGTAACTGGTGGGTGAGGTAAATTGGTAAGAGGGCAGGTGACAAGGGTGAATGGTGGCAAGGCGGATTACAAGCTGGATATGGTAACATGGTGGCAGAATGGAGTGGCAAGGTAGATAGCGTGAGCTGGATGGCAGGATAGGTAAGATGGCAGGGACGGAAAAACCAATAGGAAAATAGTAACACTAGGAAATGAACATACTTGTCATACTGGAGTGCTGTTAAATAGAAACATAGAAGATAGGAGCAAGGCCATTCAACCCGTTGAGCCTTCTCTGACATTCAAGATGATCATGGCTGACCATTGAGCACAAAGTCCTAATCCTGCTGGTCTCCAGATCCCTTGATTCCTTTATAAACAAGAGCCATATGTATCTTCTTCTTGAAAACATAATGTTTTGGCCTCAACCACTTTCTGTGGAAGTGATTCCCAAAGGCTCGCCACTCTCTGGATAAAGAAATTGCTCCTCACCTCAGTCCTGAAAGGTTTACCCTTCTTCTGAATAAGGGTCCAGACCTGAAATGTCAACTTTCCTGCTCCTTTGATGCTGCTTGGCCTACTGTGTTCCTCCAGCCCCACACTGTGATGTCTCCTTAAACCATGATCCCTGTTTCTGGATTCCCCTAACATTGGGCATCTAATCTGTCTAATCCTGTTAGAATTTTATGAGTTTCTATAAGATCCCCCCATATTCTTCTAAATTCCAGTGAATTCAATCATAACTGATTCAATCCCTCCTCATACATCAATCCTGCCATCCCAGAAATCAAGTTAGTAAACCTTTGCTGCATTCCCTATATAATTAGAACGTCCTTCCTTCGAAAAGGAGACCAAAACTGCATATTATAATCCAGGTGTAGCCACACCAATGCCCTGTGTAATTGCAGCTAAATATCCTTGTTCCTGCACTCTAACCTTCTCGCTATGAAGGCCTACACACAGTTTGCCTTTTTTTGTGCCTGCTTCACCTGCACGCCTATTTTCAGTAACTGCTGCACAAGGGCATCCACGTTTCGTTGAACATTCCCCTCTCTCAATTTACAGCCATTCAAAGAATAATTTGTCTTTCTATTTTTACTACCAAGATGGATAACCTCACAATTATCCACATTATACCGCAACCACCATAACATTTACCCACTCACTTAGCCCGTCCAAATCACACTCCAACATCTCTACATCTTTTCCAGAGCTCACCCTTCAACCCTGTTTTGTGCCACCTGCAAAGGTTGAAATATTACATTTAATTCCCTCATCTAAATTATTAACTGTGAAGAGGTGGGATGAGATGGTCCTAGCAGGGTTAGGAGAATTCCAAGTGCATTTGGGTCAGGTATGGCTGGAGGAGTCAGGTCTTGGTTGGGAAAGATTGAAGAGCTAGGGGGTTAGTGGGGTCAGTGTGAGTCACTCTGGGATCAGTTTTACGTTTAGCCAACAGGTAGAGCAGAATTCAATCCAACTAACTTTTCCTGGTTCATTATTAAGCTTAGTAAGTCAGGGCCCTCTCATACTTCTGATTCTAATTCAGAGTTGGGAACTTTTTCAAAATGGATGGTAATTTCCTATTGTGCATTTAAGCTTCCTGGGCAATTGCTGCATAGTTAGTGCATTGGAGCTTCGTGGGAGATTACATAGTGCCAGGGTACATCTAGTCTCTGACTATCCAGAGAATGGAAGATCCAGACCATACTGTTTCACGTTTGATGTGATTCTGCATTTGGACTGCACTTGATCAATAATACTGAATTTGCTAATAATTACACTAACAATGACATGTCAATGCCTCAACCAATTTGAGTTGACTTGGTAACAAATTAGCCTCCTTTTCACATGCAGAATAACTTGCTATTCCCTTTTAAAAATAGCATTCTTGAGTCTGTCCTGTAGAGTGCCAGAAGAAAAGCTTCAGCAGCGTGTCTTTACAGTTATGAAGAGATTTAAAGCAATACATAGAGAGAAGGCATTTCCTCTTCTCCACTGTAAGCTTATCATCAATCAATCAATTCAGTGGGGAATTCAGGAAAAATGTCTTCACTTGAAGAGTGGCAAGAACTTGGAGCAGGTGAGTTAAAAAGCAAAGAAATATTTTTGAGGAAATTAGATGAATACGTGAGGGAGACAAAGATGGAAAGATACAGTGATAATGTTAGATAAGTGCTGGAATGGGACCTTGGGCCAAATGCCTATTTCTATATTATACATTCTATGTAATTCACATTTTTAGTCTGTCAATGATTGGAAGCAGATTGCAACGTTGCTGCCTTCATCCCCTGAAGCCATGAATAGGTTTAGGTATCATCCACAGGAACTGGTAGCCCTCTTGTCTTTGGTTCCAATTTCCCGTGTACTTGGATGAACATTGAGACTGACTGCTGTCCATGGAGGTTGTAAGAACTAAACCAAATCTTGTCTTCATCCAAAATCTGTACAAGTTCACTTCCCAGCAGGGAGCGTGGGATCAGAATCAAGAACCTGGACATTGCTTGATTCTTACCTCCTCTGAACACATTGTGAACACATTAATCTGATGTGTTTTAATAAATTTAAAATGGTTTACATAGCTTCAAGGACAGTCCATGTTTTCAAGTGTAGGGTCATTTCTAAGTGACAAGATATATTATTACTGATAGGAAAATATTATTTATGGCTGTACAATTGAATTTCCTTTCTCAGATAAGAAAACTGTATCTAAATGTAGCAAAAGACACGTATTATGATTTAAAAGATGTATGATGCTGATTTTTATATGTAAATTAGATTTTGTGGCAACACTTGGATGACCAATGTGATTTCAGTATTGCCCCCAATTCCTTCTCCTTCTCTAGTGAGGTATGGTTACACAGGTACCAATGACCTTTTGGTGCTGAGCCATGTTTCTGTACGGACTTAGACAAATAATGTTATTTATACAAAGGGAAAAACCACCAAGTTTGTTTTCATCCTCCTTTAGTGCAAATTATTTTTTAAGGGATACCTAAATAGTGATCAGGAGCAGGAAGTCTATTTGCACTTTTTAAATTTTTTTTTGCACTTGGATGTGGGCATCACTGGCAAGGTTGGCACTTCTTATGCACTCAAATTGACCTTGAACTGAATGACTTGCTAGGCCATTTGAGTGGGCAGTTAAAAATATTACTGTGGGTCTGGAGGCCAGACTGGGTATGGGCAGCAGATTTCCTTCCGTAAAGGACTTGAGTGAACCAGAGGCGTTTTTGCAACAATCAATAATTTCTTGGTAACACTTGCTGAGATTAACTTTACATTTCAGAATTAATGATGTATTTGAAATTTCACCAGATGTTATGATGGGAGTTGCACCCTTACACCTAGAACATTAGTCTGGGCTTCAAGCTCACTAACTAATCACTATCACCCCAACTACTTTAGGGATGTTGAGGCTTACCTCTCAGCCTCAACGAGCAAAGACTAAACAAGAAACTTGGTAGTACATTTAGTCACTGAACTATCCTAGTTCAAGCACATGTCCACATTTTCCTGATCTACGTGCAACTGGTAATTAAAGCAGGTCTCCCAATAGTGAACATTCTTACAAGCTGGAGCAGCCTTTGTGGAAATCTGCGTCAAAATCTCAACAAGTTCTGGTTTCTTTTCCACCATCCTAGGATTCAGTAATGATTAATTCATGCATGTTCTCTTTATCTAGAATCACATTTTGTCCTGATCTATCAGGTTGTACCTCACAGATGTATAAGGGTAGAATCTTGGAATACTATAGTACAGTAAGAAGCCTACCGTGCTGGTTGATCTATCTAATTAGCTCCACTCCCTTGCTCTTCCCCGTAGCCCAAATATATAAATAACTTATCCTCCAGTATTCATCCAATTCCCTTTTAGTAATTATTATTGAAAGTGCTTCTATCAGCCTTTCCAATAGTGTATTCCAGATCATGACAACCTGCTGTGTACTTTTGTTTTAATCATGTTGCCTCCAATTCTTTTGCCACTTACCTTATTTTGGTGATCTTTGATGCCTGACCTTTCAGCCATTGGAGGCAATTTCTCCTTACCTTCTTTATCAAGACCCTTCATGATTTTGAATACTTGTCGCAAATCTCCTTTAATCTTTTCTGCTCTAAGGTAAATAAATTCTATTTCTCTAGTCGCTTCACATAACTGAAGTCCTTCGCCTTTGGTACTACTCTAGAAAAACTCAAAAACCGTGACATCCTTTCAAATTAGTGACAATATTCCAGCTGGGGCCAAACCAGTGTTTTTTGAAGATTCAAACTAAAAATAAAAAATACTTTACATGCCATTGTTCCCTTTAGCTTTTTTGGAGTGTGCGGGCAATTTATTGCAATAACGCCTTTACATTTTTGTGTTGTTGCGTAAATGTAATCATTTGTAGGGTCTGACTTACGCATGATCTAAATGATGCCTTGTGCATTGCTGCACAACTATACAACTATGTGGTTCAGAGGGAACATTGCTCCCAGCACTGATCCCTAGGGGACACCACCGCATATGTCAATCCAACTTGGAAAACAATCTTAGATCAATCATAATGTTCCCCTTAGTGTCCCTTATCAATTTTATACCTATGCTGCTGTTACTCCTGTAATCTGAAGGGATTCAATTTCGGTCCATAAGTGCAATGCACAAAACACCATTTGAAGGTTGATATCTATAAAGTTCATCTGTATTATCCTCAACAACCCTGCCTTTTATTTAACCATCAACTCTTTCAAGTTGGTCAAATCATTTGTGGTGCTGTCTTTAACTTTATTAACTCAAACATTAATATCTGTTAAATTTTCTCCCTAAATGTCTCTCTAAATGTTTCCCGTCGTTGACAATGAGGCTGACTGGCCAGCAATTTTTGGGTTGATCCCTCTCTCTCTTTTTGAGCAATAATGTGCATTTGCAATTCTCCAGTCCTCTGGCATCACTCCCATCATTACAGAGGATTCAATAGGTTGGGGTCAAAGTCTCCACCATTTCCACATTTACCTTCCTCAGCAACCTAGAATATATCCCAACCAAGCCAGTGACTGGCTGAGAGATGTTAACCTCTGCTTTGTTTTTATTTTGACTAATAGCCCTACCACCTCGTATTTCACTGAAATATTTACAATACTCCCCGCATTTGTAAAAACATGTGCAATGCATTATAATCTGCCACTTGGAATAATCAGGGGATTGCTATCTTTGAGATCCTGCTCTTATTACTTCTTTCCCAGGGTCCTGAAATACTGTTTACTGGACCTGAGCTCTTTCGTTGTCCATGTCATCGATTTCAAAATGGACCATAACCTTTTTGCTGAATGTTATACTTGTTAGAAATGATGATTTTGACTCTGGCACTGTCAAAATTACACATTATGCAGGAGTCATGATGATGATAGCTGAAGCAACTGTCTACCATTCTGAATAGCAAGATCCCTGTCCCAACTACATTTCTATGCCGCTTTGTGACACCCGTGTTATTGTTTGGGACATAATCCTCAGGGGGCAGTTTGCTGTTGAGCCGGGGATTGTCAGCCCCTTATTATCTTTGTAGTCACAAGAGATCACAGTCCAGTCTGTTTTGACTTACCTCATCCTCCCCCTTTAAATGACTGTTGCTAGAAGCTCCTCTTGCCTTTATAGGTATGACAATCCTTTCTCTCTAGACAATCACTTAATTTATACCTGCAGCCATTTTTAGCTATATCAGACCTCTTTCAAAAACTACATTATGGAATTACAAGTAACAAATGTCCACACTACTTTGGAGTTCTGATCTTTTGTCATGGTACCACTTACTAACCTTTTAAACTCTGGCTGTGGAGTGATCAGAAATGTGTGATCTTGGATAAGTTTAGCCTCCTGTATGCCCTGCAGAAATTTTGTATTGTCTTGCAGCTGGAGGCAATTCCTGCACATATTATCCGCAGTACATGAAGAGATTACAGGTTCACATATAGTTCAGAAATTACAGGCCATCGGTTTCAACTATTCCAAGATCTTACTTAGAAATCTGTCCCTTCTATCATATATATTCTAGTTTAGTATCCCCTTAATTGCATTTCATATTTATCTTCACCAGATTTTTATTTCACACAATTTATATCCCTTTATTGTTGGGATCCCTTACATGGGCTGACAAGCTGCAAGTAACATTCGCATCACGCAAATGCCAGGTAATGTCCATCACTATCAAATTGCCCCTTGCCCCTTGACATTCATTGGCACTGAGTCCTCACTATCAGCATCATCATCATTGATCCATAGAACCCCTACAGTGTCGAAACCGTCCCTTCAGCCCAACAAGTCCATACCGACCCTCAGAGGGTCCCACCCAGGCCCATCCCGACCTAATCTACACATCCCTGAACACTATGGGCAATTTAACGTGGCCAATCCACCTAACCTGCACATCTTTTGGACTGTGGGATGAAATCGGAGAACCCAGAGGAAACCCACGCAGACACAGGGAGAATGTGTAAACTCCACACTGACAGTCACCTGAGACTGGAATCAAACCCGGGTTCCTGGCACTGTGAGGCAGCAGTGCTAACCACCGAGCCACCGTGCCACCCCGTCCCATCCTGGGAATTACAATTGATAAGAAACGGAACTGGACTCACCATATAGTTAGAGTGGCCCACAAGAGCAGGTCAGGGACAAAGAATCCTGCAGTTTATAGCTCATCTCCAGACTCTCCAAACCCTGGCCACCATCTACAAGGAATAGGTCAGGAGTTTGACCAAATGATCCCCACTTGCCTGGATGAGTGTAGCTCCAACAACACTCAAATAGCTTGACGCCGTCCAGAGGACAAAGTAACCCACTTGATTGGCACCACATCCACAAATGTACATTCCCTCCACCACTGATGCTTAGTAGCAACAGTGTGTACCATCTACAAAATGCACTGCAGAAATTCACCAAGGGTCCCTAGACTGCACCTTCCAAGTCCATGACCATTACCATTCAGAAGGTCAAAGGCAGCAGATACATGGAACATCACTACCTGCAAATTCCTCTCAAAGTCACTCATGATTCTAACTTGGAAATATATCACCATTCCTTCAGTGTTGCTGGAACTCCTTCCCGAACAGCATTGTGGTTCTCCCTAAAGTGAATAGACTGCAGTGGTTCAAGAAGGCAGCTCACTGACACTCTCTTATTTTGTGAAAAACTTTTTGTTATTAGCCCATAAATTACTTGTTATTGTTTGAACTGGTGGCCCTTGACTGATTCTCAATATTTGAATTAAATAAATGTTTGAATTAGCCTTTTTTCTACTGCTGTGTACACTTATTATCTGAAACATTAATTTAGAATATCATTGATTGGACATCTTAGACTTATGAGAAAAAGCGCTTCGCAAAGCAAAGCGGATGAGGCAAAGAAAAATGTTGTATTTTCAAGGAACACCAGCTGCTTGCCTGGAGTTTTTTCAGACTGATGTTGTATGGTCCCATTTACAGGTGTGATAAAACTACTGGATTTGAACAAAGAGTCAGAGATACAACTTACCTGGGGCAACAACCTATACCCCCTCTCTCTCACCTCTTTTATCCTTCTCTGAAACCCGTCTCATCAAAGTATTTATTTAGCCATCTGACCAAAGTCCTCATCACTGCAAGTAAAGGGTTCATACTGGAGTATTTGAAACTTACACCACTGTCTCTAGAAAAGCAACTTCAGCCAGCTATAATTGATCCAGGCAGTCATTGCAGTGTCAACAGCTCATAAGCAAAGTAACTTTGGCTACAGACCAACATTTGGACATACTGTGAATAATTCATTTTCTTGAATTTAACTATCACTTGGCCAAAGTACTTTTAATGTAACAATCTGTCGAGTTTTTGTATTATTTTTTCCCAGACTTGGAGGTTGTGTGCTGGTTTTTTTTGCTAAGAAGTGCAGTTGTATGTTTTTTGCACAGTTCAAGCCTTTGTTGATCATCTTTGCATAAGATTTTTTTTACAATAAGCTAGTTTTTTATTTGTTAGTGAAGTAACCTGTATGATATGTTTCTGAATGTACTGAGTTCTATACAGCCAAATATGCATTATGTATTTATGTCGACAATTGGCAACATCACCTCCCTTTTGTCACTTAACATTTTATCTGTAACCAGCAGAGGAATGGGATCAGAAAACAAATTGGTACACCCTGCTAACTGGTTAGAACAATATGATTTACTACCTTGTACATCTGTGTCATATCATCCCTCAGATGATTCCTTCCATTACGAAAAGTTCAAATTTCTCCTGTCTTCTCACATAACACAGGTCCTGGCACCAGGGGTGAGATTTATGGTCCCTCCAGGGAATTTGCCGTGAATGTAGGGAATTCTTGAGCACTAAGTCTGCTGCAACCTTTCAGGCTCTTTCAAATTCATTCTTATTTATTTCAACATCCATGGAGTATGCTGTAGTTCAATCCTCCTCCAAATGTCCAATGGTTTCTACTTGATTGCATTCAATTTTGTCTTTCATGTTTGCTTCATTCACATGTTTTAATTTATTCTGGCGCTTCAATTTCATTGGCTTCCTGACATTGGCACCACCTTCGAATCTGACCAAATTACAAAAATAGTTAAGTTAGCAATGTCAATTAAATACCAAAAGAACTGCAGATGCTGTAAATCAGGAACAAAAATAGAAGTTGCTGAAAAAGCTCAGCAGGTCTGACAGCATCTGTGAAGAAAAAGATCAGAGTTAACATTTTGGGTACAGTGACCCTTCCTCAGAACTGACGGTAGCTGGGAAATTGTAGGTTTGCATGCAGAAAATAGGGAGGGGGATGAGGTAGGGAGTAAATGATAGGACAGAGCCCAAAGAGAGAGAATTCCGCCATTTCCGCCATCTCCTGCAAGATGCCACCAGTAGACACATATTCCCCTTCTCTCTCTTGTCCACATTCTGCAGGGACATTCCCTCTGTGACATCCAGGCTCACTCTTCCTTCACCCCCAACAGCGCCACCCACAACAGCCCCACGGCACCCTCGCCTGTAACAGGCAAAGATGCAACACCGAGATAACAAGGCATGGGGCTGGATGAACACAGCAGGCCAAGCAGCATCATAGGAGCAGGAAAACTTGATGTTTCGGGCC
>JAHRHZ010000018.1:51929719-51950660 GCA_024137785.1 Ginglymostoma cirratum | reverse complement strand
ACATTGATGACTGCATCGGCGCCGCCTCGTGCTCCCACGAGGAGCTCGAACAGTTCATCCAATTCACCAACACCTTCCACCCCAACCTGAAGTTCACCTGGACCATCTCCAACACTTCTCTCTCCTTCCTGGACCTCTCTGTCTCCATCTCGGGCAACCACCTAGAGACAGATGTCCATTTCAAGCCCACTGACTCCCACAGCTACCTGGAATACACCTCCTCCCACCCACCCTCCTGCAAAAATGCCATCCCCTATTCCCAATTCCTTCGCCTCTGCCGCATCTGCTCCCAGGATGAGACATTCCAATCCCGCACATCTCAAATGTCCTCATTCTTCAAGGACCGCAACTTCCCCCCCACAGTGGTCGAGAACGCCCTCGACCGTGTCTCCCGCATTTCCCGGAACACATCCCTCATGCCCCGTCCCCGCAACAATAACCAAAAAAGAATCCCCCTCGTCCTCACATACCACCCCACCAACCTCCGGATCCAACGCATCATCCTCCGACACTTCCGCCATCTGCAATCAGACCCCACCACCAAAGACATTTTTCCCTCCCCACCCTTATCTGCCTTCCGGACGGACCACTCCCTCCGCGACTCCCTTGTCCACTCCACAATCCCCTCCAGCCCCACCACACCCGGCACTTTTCCTTGTAACCGCAGGAAGTGCTACACCTGCCCCCACACCTCCTCCCTCACCCCAATCCCAGGCCCCAAGAAGACTTTCCACATCAGGCAGAGGTTCACCTGCACATCTGCCAATGTGGTATACTGCATCCGCTGTACCCGTTGTGGCTTCCTCTACATCGGGGAAACCAAGCGGAGGCTTGGGGACCGCTCTGCAGAACACCTGCGCTCAGTTCGCAACAAACAACTGCACCTCCCAGTCGCGAACCATTTCAACTCCCCCTCCCATTCCTCAGATGACATGTCCATCCTTGGCCTCCTGCAATGCCACAGTGATGCCACCCGAAGTCTGCAGGAACAGCAAATCATATTCAGCCTGGGAACCCTGCAGCCCAATGGCATCAATGTGGATTTCACAAGCTTCAAAATCTCCCCTTCCCCAACCGCATCCCAAAACCAACCCAGCTCATCTCCACCTCCCTAACCTGTTTTTCCTCTCACCTCAAGCCACACCCCCATCTCCTATCTACTAACATCATCCTGCCCCCTTGACCTGTCCGTCCTCCCTGGACTGACCTATCTCCTCCTCACCCCCCTACCTACACTCACCTTTACTGGCTCCATCCCCGCCTCTTCGACTTGTCTGCCTCCTCTCCACCTATCCTCTCCTCTATCCATTCTCTATCCACCTCCCCCTCTCTCCCTATTTATTTCAGAACCCTCTTCCCCTCCCCCACTTCTGATGAGGGGTCTAGGCCCAAAACGTCAGGTTTTCCTGCTCCTGTGATGCTGCTTGACCTGCTGTGTTCATCCAGCCCCATGCTTGTTATCTCATATACATAAGTACATCAGGATAATAGGACAGAATGCACAATATAGTGTTAGAGCTACAGAGAAGGTGTAAAGAAAGATCAATTTTAATATATGACAGGTCCATTCAAAAGTCTGATAACAGCGGGAGAAAAGCTGTTCTTGAAGCTGTTAGTACATGCTTTCAAACTTTTGTATCTTCTGCCTAGTGGAAGAGAGTATAATGAGGGTGAGAGGCGTCTTTGATTATGCTGGTTGCTTTCCCAAGGCAGCAGAAAGTATAGAGGAGTCAGTGGAAGGAAGGCTGGTTTGTGTGATGACTGGGCAGTATTCACAACTTGCTATAATTTCTTCAGGTCTTGGGCAGAGCAGTTGGCATACCAAGCTGTGATGTATCTGGATAGGATGCTTTCTATGGTGCATCTATAACAATTGGTAAGGCTTATTATGGACATGCTAAATTTCCTTAGCCTTCTGAGGAAGTAGAGGCATTGGTATGCATTGGAAGCATTAACTCTGTTTCTCTCTCTACTTATGCAGCCACACCTGCCGAGTTTCCCCAGCACTTTTTGTCTTTATTTCAGATATTTTTCCTCACCTTAAACAAGATTCTAATCTCAGATTATCATAGATTTGAGATGAGAACCATCCTGGCAAATAATGTCTACTTTAGCATTGACCAAAATACGATTTTGAATTAATTTAATTTTTTTCTGTTTTTATATATTTGTTGCAAATAATTATATTGTAGTTTTGTTCTTCCAGGGCTTGAACACAAAAACCAGGATTGACACTTCAGTGCAGCACTGAGGAAGCACTGCACTGTCCGAGGTGCCACCTTTCAGATGGGATCATAGAATCCCTACAGCTGAAGCATGCTATTTGGCCCACGCTGATCCTCTGAAGAGGATCCCACCCAGACTCAACCACTACTCTATAACCCTATATTTCCCATAGTTAATCCACCTAGCCTGGACCCTTTGGGCAATTTAGCATGGCTGATCTATCTAACCTACACTTCCTTGGACTGTGGGAGGAAACCAGAGCACCCAGAAGAAACCCACACAGACACAGGGAGAATGTATAAACTCCCCACAGATAGTTGCCCGAGGATGGAATCAAACTTGGTGTCCTGGTCAATATTTACCCCTCAATCAGCATTACACTAAACACTTTTTATCTGGTCATTGTTGCAATGCTTTTTATGAGTTTGCTGAGGGCCTACAAGTTGCTATGCATCCTACATTATAGAAGTAATTACTGTTCAAAAAGTTCTGTACTTGGACATGTTCAGCGATGGTGAAAAGAACTGTGTAAATGCAAGACTTTCTTTTATAGTTAAGCTTATTTCTTCCTGGATTTAAATTAAAGCTACATTTGAGATAAAGCATATGTGTGATCTTTCTTTATGTAAACATATCCTGGTGAAACATTTGAATGAGTAGGCTCACAGTCCATCACTGGTGTTAAAGATTTTGGGATTTAATCTAACTTGCCGCAAAAGAAAAGGACAGGATTGATTGCAGCACTGATTTTACTCCAGATCTGTTTTGGATCTCCATCAGTGGAGAGTAACTTTGACCTGGATGTAAAATCAGAATTCCATTTGATCCTATGGATTTTGTTCTGGAAAGCGATGTTAAAATTCATACACCCCACTTCATGTTAATTCTCATCTACTCCAGTTAGCTTTATCAATGCTTGGATTCAATTTAGCTAAATTATTCAGTTTACCCAACTTTTTGGATTTCACAACATGCTTTATTAAAAAAAAAGTAATTTGATCTTGGTGTCCCTTGGTTTTATGTTCCAAAACAAATTTAACATACATGCATTTCAAGGTCAGAGCATTTTTGTCTTCATATCCTTAATGCTATGGTGTAAGAATCTGTATACAGTAATTCATGAACAACGTGACTGTGGTTCTTATTTACAACTGCAGCAAGTTTATTTGAGGGAAGAGTAGGTGTGGATACAAGATGAGTTGCATCTAATATTTTGCAGCTGAGAAGCCAAAACTCTGACTGCTAAATCATTGGATCATTGCCTATTTAACCATTTCCAATAGCAGGACATTCCTAGTCCTAGGTCTTTACAATCATGCAATTTGCCAACCTATTTTATTCTTCACTGAGCTGTACTCCCAAATCTGGAAGTCTATTCAACCCTTGCAGATCATATGTAATATCACTTAAAGTCCACGATATTTAAAATCAGATGAATCAATACATCTACCATCAATATTCTCAGTTCATGCCACTATGAAATTGGAAGGTTAGGAAAATGATTAGATAGAAAGTGATGACCTATGAATAATCATACTATTTAAGGTTAAGGTATGTGAACCACATCTAAATGTGTGACCACGTTTGGAGAGGTGCCATCATGTGACTAAATATGAATAAGAAAAAAAATCACCTCACTTAAACCTTTGCAGTAAAATCTTTGGTCTATGCTGGCTGAATTTTGATCCTGTGTCCATTATTTCTCTATTTTAATGACCTTGTACATATTCCTCGTAAAAACCTTTTCTGGAAATTTTTTCCACAGATTTCAATAAAAATGTTAATTCAAACTTAAAATTTACTCTCACTTTACAGTAAAGATGAAAGAACTGGCAATAGATAAGAAACACACTTGACTAGTTCTATGACAACAGCTGTTGTACATGGACATATTGAAACCAATCTGCAGTCACGTCATAATTCTGGATAAAAATTACTGATGATAGATAACCAGTATCATTCATCTCTGGGGAGGAAAATGTGAATTGAAAAGAGAAGAAAGTTTGAAGAACCACAATTAAAATGAATTTTCAATTAATTTCCCAGTAGACATAACCCTGCAGTATAGAAAAGACTGTTTTCAACAGCGCAAATTGGTCAAATCTGCAGTAGATATCGAAAAGGGACAAGTGAAACAGAAGGAGGGAGCCCAGAAATTGCAGAATGGGGTGGGCAAAATTTGAGACTGGGCTGAACAATGGCAATTTTAATTTAGTTCAGTCAAATCTAAAGTATTGCACATGGGAATAGAAAATGTGTGTCATATTCTCCATGAATGGTGCTATAACAGCATAGGATAGAATTGAGAGAAACCAAGGAATCTGAGTGGAATCACCATTACACATGTCAGACCAATGCAGAACAATCAGCAAAGCCAACAGGAAGTTAAATGAATGTGTTTGTTTCAAAAGCAACATGTGGATGCTGGAAATCTAAAAGCAAAACAAAAAAATCCTGTGAGAACTCACAGATCTGTGGCAAAAACAACTGAATTAACACTTTAGGTCATCCATTTGCTGAAAGGTCACATACTGAAACAATAACTCCTGTGCTGTCACCACAGATGCTGCCATACTTACTGATTTTTTTCTGTATTCACTTAAGCTTATTTATTTCATACCTTAACACACTAATTTTTCTACCCCCTGTGGAAGATCAGTCATCAGTCTGTTGAAGCACATTCTGACACTATAACTGTGGCCAATAAGTTCTGCAATGGGACTTGAACGGAATTCCTATTTCCTGAATGACGTGGACCAGGGCAAGAAATTTGCGAAAATTGCATGAAACGTTGAGTGGTGCCATTCTTGACTTTAGGAATAACAAGTCCCATTTTCCAACCAATTCCTGGAAGTGGAGATATGATTCTTACCACTGAGCAGTGAGAAGGTTTTTTTCTATATTCATTCCAGGGATGTGAGCCTCCCTGGCTGGGCCAGAATCAATTAATGATCCCCACTAGTCCTTGAGAAGATGATGGGGTGTTTCCTTCTTGAACAACTGCAGTTTATGTGCTGTAGGTATTCTCCCTGCTTTGCATCCCAGCACTCCTGCCTTGATTTGCTATGTCTTGCCCTGAGTTTTAGATCTTTGCCCCCTCAGTCGCACCATAAATGCTCACAGTACTTCTCTCTTGTCTTGCTGTTTAACATAAGCACAATGCCAGGCAGCTGGTTACGCTTGTCTATACTGGTCAGTTAAGAGGGTGGACATTTTGCTGTACAGCACAGAGCTAAGTCAATCCCACACCTGCACTCCTGCCACCAACTCATCGTATGTGTACCAACCAAGTGGCCACATTCTAACATCTAAGAAGGGTAATCCACAGTGAAGCATGCTTCAGTTGGGGTCTTGGCACAGTCAGTCAGTGCAGCTCCCATGTCAGGAGCTTGGGCATGGTCAGGACAGTCAGGGTCAGGGAGTCTGTATATCTACTTGCCAGGGTGTGGGTCACAGTAAGGCCCTGTCAGTCAGTCGAGTGCAATCAGTCCAGGGAGTCAAAGGAACATGCTCAGGGAACCATGCACTGTTCTTTCATTCCTCAAGGCTGCCTTGCTAAGTCACTCAAGAGACTGGGCCATGGTCAGTCCTGGGAGTCCTTTGGCTCAAAGACAAAGGAGGTTTATCAGGGGCCACTGCTGTGGGAGGGTGGATGGGGAACTCAGTTGTGGGGACTGGAGTTAGAGCACTGGGACGGAGAGGGCATTACAGTACTGAACAGGGACAATTAATTATGAAGGGGTATCATTGACTGTAAATAGCACACTGATGTCCATGCTGTGCATTACTGCATCAGTCATCTTTATGTGATATACCTCAGGCTGGGAAACTAAAATAGGCAGATGAAGATTTCAAAAAAGAGATTGCGTGGACACTGGGGGTAAGTGTAAAGCCTATGGGGTTGACAGGGAGGTCTACAGGGAAGGGCTGTTTATGTTTGGTGTTTATCAAAATGAAGAAACTGAGCTTGAGACTCACTGTTTGAGGAATGAACTGCACTGACCTTCTTCCTGCATTGCTGGGCATTTCAGCAAATGGTGGGCACCACACTGACCCAGGTAGTGATCTCAGACTCTGATGTCATGGCCTCCTCTGCCAATCCTGAGGAAGGACAATATCACTCCTCTGCACAATCCCGTCCACCAGGACCACCAGATCGACGTCAACCAAAGCCAGTATGAATTAGCCCTCACTTGGCATGTCTTGGTCAAATATCTGCTAGCATGAAGAATAGGTCAGGATTGCCAATTCTTGACCAGATGTACAACAGCCTTTTAAATATGGTACTTGTGCTAGTGAAGCTACAACATCTGCAATGATGAGTACGTCTAGCTACGGCAAGTGGGAGAATTGGGCTAACATCAGATGAGAACGGCACAGCAGGGATTGATAGGTAGTTAATGAGATGAGTTTGGGTTATATGTTAAGCCTCATTGAGAGGAAGCATCCAAGGAACTTGATGAAACTTAGCCTAGATATGGGAATATTCAGCCAAGAGCTTCTGGTCAGATCCAGGATGTTACCAACTGAATGACAAATTCTTTTCAAATCCCTAGCAAGATGTGAAATACTGTTATCAAGGGAAATTAAGGATGAGCCATAAATGCTGGCCCAGCTAGCAACGCTCACAACCCTTGAAATAATAAATGAAGAATCCCTGTCCAGCTTTGGTCATTGAAAGAGAATAGACAGTCCTTACTGGAGGAGGCAGAAAGAAAAGACATGAGGACTGGCTTTTAGATTTTGGATCTCGTCACACCCCCAATATGGGCAGACAGAAGCTAATCAATCATTCAATCCGAAAGTTTTGGATCTTGTCTTGTTCCTGGCTACCTTAATACTCATGACGATGCAATGTTAAGGTCCATGAAGAGTGAATGCTGAGAAGCAGCAATATCAGTGCAAGAAGAGTTATAACTGACTAAAGAGGCTCCGAGATTTTGTGTGACTTGAGGGCCGAGATGAGTTTAGAAGGCTTTCTCCAGGATCTTCAAGGAATATTTGGGATACCTCCAGTTCCAAAAAACCCCAGCCTATCCTGAAATGGAAAATGGTCTTGCTCTCCTAGTGAAACCATTGACTGCCAATGGCTATGGCCAAATGCCCACTCAATGGTCAGGCAGTCAATCTGGTCAGTTACTGGGAAGGTCTCTGCAAGTAGTGATTCCAATAAGGCTGTTTGACCCTGTGGGTTCATCAGATATTACCAGGATCCCAGAGAGCCTTGCCATGCTGCTGTAAAAACCAAGGCCCTATATTGTCGGGGGAATTGAATAATGAGAAAGACTTGGGGCTTCTTGTTAGACAAGAGGTACCTGACAGCTGAACTTCTAGAACAGTTTTGTCCAACCTTTTCACACTAGGACCAAATTTCTTTTCCTGTCCCACTCAGGAGGCCGGTGAACATATTTCAGAAAGATAAAGTTTGTCACAACGGGCTCAGGGATGGACAGGGAGATCCCAGCCAATAAATTGATCAATGAAATGAGCAGTTAATACAAATTAGTATTCAAAAATACCAGGCAGCGAAGCTAATTAATTGAACCCTTCTTTTTTCCTTTTTGGTTGTGATGCAGAGTTAAAAAGAACATCATGTCCTGATTAACAGGGAAAGAGGTAGAAACAGGAGCCAAGCTGAAGAGACAACACAGTGTGAAGCTGGAGGAACACAAGAGGTCGGGCAGCATTAGAGGAGTAGGAAAGTCGATATTTCGGGTTGGGACCCTTCTTCAGAGTCAAGGTGAAGAATTTGGTTTGATAAAGAATAACCTCAGGTCATGCCTGGCACAACACTCCCCTAGCTGGCAAGGTGGCGAGGGGGTGGGGCAGGTGGGGCAGGTGGGGCAGGTGATGTCCACACCAATCCAACTTACTCACAACTCCCCTTTCCACTCATTCGCTCTCCCACTCACCCGTCCAGTCACACTCACTTGCTCACTCTCCCACTCACCCGTCCAGTCACACTCACTCATTCACTCTCCCTCTCACCCGTCCAGTCACACTCACTCATTCACGCCTCCAGTCAAATTGGAGCATCCTGAATGAACATTTAATCAGGGACTCTGCAAGATGAACCAATCAGGGTATTGAGAAGCTGACTACTGCTGATGAGGCCAAACAGGGGAAAAAAAAGTTTCCTGACAGCCTGGATTTCAACCTCCTCTGTGACCTGACATTCACCTCAGTCCAACAACCGGGCTCTCAAAGCTCCCCGCAACCTCAAACGGCTCGCCTCTTGCTCCACTCTCATACCAATCACTGATCCTTTACTATCATTGTCCTCATCCTCATGAAGCCCACAGGCAGTCCCTGGCCCACACACTCAATGCCATGGGTCCAGCCCTCAGGCTAGGTGAAACCTATCATACTGCCCTGCTCACTGCTCCTCTCATTAAAGACCGATTCTCTCCTGAATTTTTGACTCAACCCCAACAATTGTGGGATTGAAATGGCCTCTGGTTAGGGGAACAATTCTTTGCAAAAATTTGCAGTCACGCTTACAGGTATTTTGAGTAATAGCTCCTTGGGCTACACAGGACTCCTTAATAGGATGCGTTGTGACCTGGTCAATTGTTGAACAAGCCTACTATAAAGGTTTATGAAATATTAAATGATCTGCAATGTTTAATCTAGAACATTAATATAATTTTTGGATTAAGAGAAATAAATACATGTTTAAATTAGTAGAAAATAATTTTAGAAATACTATCAGTAAATTCATCTTCGCTAAGGACTTTGAGAAGGGTACAGGAGATGAAAACCTTTAGCAAAATAATATATTTAGCAATGGAAGAGTGTCTGGAAGGATCTATTTGGATGGGCTGAATGGCCTTCCGCTTCAGTAATTATTTTGTGATCTTGTGATTTATAAATGGAAGAAGAACCAGAGGAGGTGATTGCTATTCATGTCTCTGAGAAATGGAAATGACCCTATCTCTGTGACACTGGTCACTTGAAATCAGACCATCTGGGACTGAACTGACAATTACTACTGGAGGGAAAGTTTTAAGGTTTGTGCTTGGTGCATGTGGTTGTTAGCCCCTTTTTAAAATGACATTTAATTGATGCAAAGTGGCACCAGCTCTGGGCTGAATGGCAGCACACCTTTTGTTTCTTTAAGTACCTGCATAAAACATGTTCAGGGAAGCTTACAAGCATTTATTGAATATCCCTATACTTAAAGCTTCCATATCAGAGTGAATTGCATGTTGACTATTGACTGACTGAACATTCTTGAGAAAAGCTGCTGCATTTGTTCTGCTGCTTTCTGTTCCATTCTGTCCAACTCACCCTTGCTGTCACCACTCTTGGATACAACTCGAAACAGTGCTGACCAGGGAATTCCACTGGATGTGTACCTGGAACGGGAAATTCATTCCTAAGGAAGTGAAAGAGACAGCTACATTGGTATGGTGGGCATATTTGCAGCTATAATATCTTTTTGAATGGTATGCCACATGATCCAAGCACAACCATCTGGGCAGTTGGCATTACATCTGCATACACTAATTATGATTTTGCAGCACAAATGTCACTGAATTATGCAGCTCGATGATAACTCTGTAGAAGTGGGTGTTTTAAATTGCTTAAACTCTCATCCATTGTCTACTTATTGGATGGCGATTTTCAAATGAAGTTACAATGGAAAATTGGGAGGATATTTTGTGAAGCCTCGCCCTTCAATGAGTAAATCAGACTCCTTGCAACTTTGGCATCTGAATCAATCTCAAGCTGACATTACAACTCTGCATTTCTTTAATTTGCAAATACTACTTTCATCTCTGTAACATCTACCCGCTCCTTTTGTATTTCGGTTCATCTGCTGTGGAACTCACATCCTCGGCTTTGACAGTCTTGTGGCAGTGACTTCCGTATTCCATGCTCTGTAAACTTTATCTCATAGAAAGAAAGACTTACATTTATGTAGCTCTTTTCAAGACCACTGGACAACTCAAAGCACTGTAGAGTCAGTGTTGTATGTTTGAAACGATGTCGCTGCAATAACATAGGAAGGAGAACAGCCAACATGCATACAGCAAGATCCCACAAAACTGCAGTGTGATGACCACCAGATTGCCTGTTCTGTGATATGGATTGAGGGATAAACATTGGCCAGGTCCCCAGGAAGAACTCAAATAAAAACAGAAATTGCTGGAGAAATTCTGCAGGTCTGGCAGCATCTATAGAGGAAGAAATAAAGTTAATATTTTGAGTTCAATGGTACCATTGAGTCATATTGGAAGCAAAATGTTGATTGTGTGTTTTTCTCCACAGATATTCAATATAAAGCCATAAGATTTTTACATCTACCTGAGCAGGCAAATAGGGTCTCTGCCTAACATCTAATTCCAAATTTAGCACTTGTCATGCTGCCTCTAAACTGTACGAAAGTGTCAGCCAATATATATCTTTGTACCCACCCATTAGCTTTTCATGATCTCTATGCCAACCTATGTCCTTTTATCCTCTTCCATGGACCCACTTACACTTGATGCCAATACATGGGCCTGCTCTCATTCCCTTGGTTCTTTCTTACTCCAATGTAAACTTAGTGACAACCCATGTCAGCATATGATCCCTACATTCATCCCTATGACCTCCTTTTTGCTCTATGCTAATTTAGTATTCACTCATGCCCACCAATGATCCCACTTGCCACCATTTGTCCTTTCACTCTTCATGCCACCAAGCATCAATCACGTGATGCCATGATGAGATGAAATAAAATAAAGTTCTATGTATTATATACAAACATCATTACATCAAAAATCTGCTCAATACATTTGAATCCTTTCAAATACTTAATCCCTTATAAAATGAAACATTTGTATTCATGATCCACAGCAAAGAAAGCTAATCCCTTAATAACTAACCTCTTGGAACTGTTAATGAAACCACAAACTTATCCTCCCTCAGTGACAATAACAGGTTGTGGAAGCAGGCAAACCATAATTACACTACAATGATTAGCCCTCAGACTAATGTTAATAAACATTGATTAAAGTCTCAAGCACTGATCTTTTCCAACTGGAGACAGCATTTCCTTTCCCTAAAGTTAAAGTGCAGGGATTTAAATAACTTGGCAGCTTGATGCCACATACTGTATCCATACTTTATGCACATGTACATTTCTCTGAAAAATTATAAGTCACACGCTGTGGCATGTGTACCCCACTCGAGCAAAAATGAAGTTTGTTGAAACTTTGAACTGATTTCAAATGGCCCTGTAGATCTGGGCCTTCCATGTGCAAATCATATCTTGTGCCTAGACCGTCTGACCCCCTTACGAAAATAGCTTCTGATGGAAATGGGGACAAGGCTTCCAAACTGTACATCCTGGTGCCCTTTTGAAGAAGGTGGAGAGTCTTCACAA
Organism: Ginglymostoma cirratum; assembly: GCA_024137785.1. Taxonomy (NCBI): domain Eukaryota; kingdom Metazoa; phylum Chordata; class Chondrichthyes; order Orectolobiformes; family Ginglymostomatidae; genus Ginglymostoma; species Ginglymostoma cirratum. The sequence continues at coordinate 51,939,061 of JAHRHZ010000018.1, read as the reverse complement.
CTCTGAAAATCAAGTGATTGTGCCCTTCTCACAACATGCTTGCTTACCTACCTTTGCATCATCAGAAAATCTGGCCTTGTGCTGTCTGTCCCTTTGTCCAAGTCATTAATATAACTTGTAAAAAGTTGATGCTCCAGCACTAATCTCTGTGGAATCCCACTAGCTACAGTTTGCCAATTTAAAAAAAATACCCAATTATTCTGACTTTCCGTTTCTAGTCGGTTAGCCATCATGCTATCCTAAAATCATAAGCACTTCTATTACATATTAATCTTTCATGTAGCAACTTATTGAATACCTCTTGGAAATCCAAATACACTATATCCACTGTTTCTTCCTCATCTACCCTGTTTATTACATCCTCAAAGTACTCTGATAATGTTTTCAGATATAATTTTCCTTTCATAAATGTTGACTTTGTTTGATTGCGTTGTGATTTTTCTATGACTACTTCTTTTATTATGGATTCTAACTTTATTTCTGGTGACAAATATTAACTGTCCTATGGTTTCCTTTTTACAGCCTTCTTCCTTTCTCGAAAAGGAATGTTATGTTTGCAGTTTCCAATCAGTTGTGATCTTTCTGAAGTCTGAGTGAGTAAGTTAATTTAAGTATGGCATTAATTAAATGTTATTAATGAAAGTATTTCTTATAAAGAAGAATAAAACATGGAAGCAGTATCTAGTGGTTATGTTACTAGATTAGTAATTTAGGATCCTGCACTAATGATCTGGAGGTCTAAATACTATACCACAAGGATAACTTAGAACTTTAAATTCCGTTAATTAAATAAACCTAGAATGAAAAAAATACTAATATTAGTATGACTATATTACTATTGATTTGCCATAAAATCCCAACTATTGAGTAACGTCCTTTAGGCAAGGAAATTTCCTGACCTGCTCTGGTCTGTCTGTGATTCTAGGCACATGGCAATGTGTTTGACTCTGAACCATACTCTGAAAACCCTAACCAGCCTTTCAATTGTCTTGGAAGTGGTTTACCATTACCTTCTCAAGTGTAACTAAAGATGGGTAGTAAATGCTGACTTTTCCAGTGACATCCACATCTTGCAAATGATTGAAAATAAAGTGTGTAAATAAAACATACGAATAAAATAAAGTTTCTCCCTTTTCATGCAAGTGCTAGTTTAGGATTAAAATCCATCACATAGAGTTAAGCAAACAGCATTCATCAAATTCATTTCTTTTTCATTCAAACTTACATACAGGTAAAATAGGTGCCAAATTACTTGAACCCACAGAGATGTGCTCAAAGATATAATTCCTAATTGGCAAAGGTTTTCTAAGTACTATTTTGTCCATAAAATTTTACGGATTTAGCCAGTAATCAATCTGCAGAATTTCTGGTTTTCCTGTGCAGTTCACTGCTCAGTTCAGAGAAGTACATAACAAGGACTCCACTGCATACATCTGAGAGGACTTTAATGGAAGTGATGAAAGAGTTCTTGAATGTGTCTCCATGGATATACTGGCAGATGTCTGACAGCATTTAAAAGCAGGGGCTAAAAAAAAAACTACTTATAAAAACTTTTGATTCTTCAACACTATTGATTGGTCCAGAGCTTCAACACTGCTGCCTTGTTTGAGAAATAGTGCGAACATATACTGTATGAATTCTTTTTGTATAAGGAACAGAAGATCTGCAACGGAGCCTTAGGTTAAATTCCTGTGGTCTTGATTTCTCAATTTTGGTCTTTGTGAAAATTCAAAAATGTTCTACTTCTTAGGAGAAAGCTTGAAGATGTCCACAGTTACTTTGTGGGTTTCCAAATGTGCGATGTGATTTAATGAGTAACGTGCACTGAATTTTAAGCAACGCTCTGTGACCCCCAGGAGCAGTTCCCTGCGCCCTGGTTTCATATGTGCTATTTACTGTAATCACTTATTTTAATGTAATTCTAATTTCCCTCCAAACTGGATTAAGGCTCTTTGCACAAATCCACATTGCAAGCTTTAGACAGAATGACTGTTTGATTATGCTGCATCTGTCTTGAAAGTTAAACCTATATCTAAAGCATCTTTCAGGGCTGAATCATGTCTTAGTTTCACACCTAGGAATAGACTATAAACAAAAGACCATTTTCCACAGTGTTTGCAGCTGAGATCTCCAGGTTCTGTTCAACACAATCAATTTAATTGGCATGAGCTTCAATGACAAATTATGCTGGTTTACACTCTGGGGTAGTTTGAGCTTCTGATGTGGAGAGGAAGAGGGGAAGCACCTTTCGGTCACTGTTTAAAGAGGATGACTGTATTGAAAAAGGAGCCCATTTAATTCATCACTGTCAGCGTAGGTGCAAAGTTTAATTCAAACTAAAAGCGTTAAACAATTAGGCGGGCTTTCATCAGGCAGTTGTCCCTTTTGAAAATACTGTTTTGGGAAACAGATTGATTGAATGACCACTGCAATGGTTAGTGTCTCACATTTACAGATCTTTCTTTGCAGTTTTAGACTCAGCATTAGAGCAAGCTATTGTTATTTCCCTATAATTTTGAGCTGCCATTCCACTTGCACCACTGAATATGCTTTAAATGATCATCTTGTAAATAAGCCAAAGGAATAGGATTTTATCAGTGCTACATTAAGCCACAATATACCTATTATAGAAAACAGGTCACAATTTCTCCCACAACTGTGGTATAATTCCAAGAGATCAAATTATAATTCTTAGCCTTTTCCTGATTGTAGGGTTGTTCAGTGAAGAACAAATAGCAATCAATAAAACTGTTATCACAGATCTCATTTCTCTGAATTTATCAGAGAAATATGAGAACTGCACTTACATTTAACCAGTTGATAAAGTATAGGGTATTTTTAAAAATTCAGCGCAACAGACAATGGAAATCCAAGAGGAAGTAACAGATTTATCATTTCATGGGCTCTAGCTTCTGAAATAAGGGCCACTGGCCATGAATTTTTCCACATTTTCTTAGATTCTCAATGATCGAATGCACAACATAGACTACAATTACAGTTCAAATTGAACTACACATTGAAATTTACATTGCCTGCACTATCAACAATAACTTTACGTTTCAACAATGTTCATCACACATGACAGATGTCCTCAAATATTTAACAAAGAGAAAAGTGCATGCCAAGGCAAAATAAAAAGGAAAGGAATTTGAGTGAGGTTGAAAGCGAAGACACAAGAAATGGTTTGAGCTTTGATTACATTCTTGTAAAATAGAAATAATCACAAACATTGTTTAATTGATTTTAAAGAAATGCATTTCCCCTGCTTTTTCCAATAGGTCAAGAAGTCCTATCTTTCTATTTTACGCAAAATGTTTAACCTGTTCCCCAGAATTGTCACATGTCCGTGGCTTAAAGCTGCTGCCAACTGCCTTAGCAGGTCCAAAGTCCACATCGAAGATGCAGTCTTCTGTAGTTCTAGTGCATGACCACTCCCTCGTGAACACTGGGACAAAGTGACAAAAGGTCAACATGGCAACATCATCACCTGACAGTACACAATGAATTCCTGTCTGTCTGTCTGGCTGTGTCTAACACCCCATACCCCAAAATGTAATGTAAACCACTTTGATCTCAGCATTGTAAGAGCAACCCAAGTTGCAATAATGCAGAAGCAAAGAACAGTTTGTCCATTTTAGGCTAGAAAATCTCTGGATTTTTATAACAGCAATCCTCTATTTTTCAGTCAGCTGGACTTGTAAACATGACCACACTCAGCAGGACATCATTGCATGGCATTCATTCACTTAAATGACAAATTACCATCAATGAAAAAGATTTTAATATTCCATAAGCTTACCTAATACTACACAGTTTTACAATGAACACATTGGCTTTTTTTTAGTATGCAATGATAAAGCATTGAGCTGAATCTGGGGGAGCTTGGCAGAATGAGGATGACAGTAAGTGGGTCAGGAGATCAGCCAGGAGGATCTGTGCCTGAATCCCAGTGTTGGGAAAACACAACTGAAAATCGGAAAGTCCCAATGTAAAAAGCAGAATGTCTATTCGGATCATAAATGGTTTAAAGCCGTGTTTATCCTGACGCCAAAAGAACTTAGTGGTTGCTCAGGGATTTGACAGGGCACACACACGGGTGTCTTATAGAGCCAGATGGTCACCCTGGAACAGTGGCCTTATGGGAAAGGTACCATCTCTCATTTGCAGGCACTCAGTGCTTAATTGAAAGATAACTTGACATTGTGCCCTCAGTGCATTGACCCATCGAATCCCAACACACTTGCTAGTTATCCTCTTCCTATGATTGCCATTCTTCCCTACTCATCCATGTGCAGGACGCTAGTGTTAATCTCACAGTCCAAGAATTATAGGACTCTACAGCACAGAAAAAGGCCCTTCAGCCCACCAAGTCTGTGCTAGTCAAGCACCGTCAAGCCTGGATATTACGAGCAGCAACCATTAGACCTGGTAAGGGCCAACAACAGCTGTCGTCTGGGGGCCTCAATTGCACTGGAGGACCGACACATCCAATTAAATGCTTAAGTGCAATTCAATTGAGTTCAGGCTCTCACAAGCTTCCATTAGCTCTCCAGCTGAAAGAGAGGATCAGTGTTGCTGGAACTGGCTGCACTTTTCTCTTCTGAGGATAAGTGTTTTGGCAAACCCAAAAAAAAGGTGTAATTCTGCTTAGGAGGAGATTTTCTTATACAACCATGTTCTTTGAAGTTCACCACACCTGCATGCAAGGGGAAAATTCCAAATTTTGTTTAAGGGCAGGCAGGAAATTCTGTCTTCCTTGCCAGGCCTTCTGTTGGACAATAACCTGCATTACCAGGGAGAGAGTACCAAGACAGTGGACAGAATGCCTGAACTCTAGGTCCTCACCAGGACGGCAGGAGAGTTCTATGCATGAGCTGAGATAGAATATGTCCAGCTATCTTGTGAGAAAACTCCAAGTAGCATCTCTCATCAAGCACCAAAGCTTTAATGTAACCGTTAGTAAGGGTGACACAAGAACACATATATATAATTATTTCCACAACCTTTGGATCTTAATTGCAGGCCCATCGATGACAATGCAGAGCTAAATCCTCCAGTCTCCTTTCTCCTAGCCTCATATATCACACTCCAGAGGAGGAGCAGTCAGGGTCTTCAGAGCAACACATCATTTGGTGTCCCACCTCACCCTGCAGCAACTCAGACACACTCATCTCTCTTTCTGAAGAGAACAGCATGGACCACCAACTACAGGAAGAAGAAACAGCTGAGGCCTCTGACTCTCAGAGGACTGCTGGAGAACAGGCCCCTTCTGAGTACAGTACCAATGTTGGGTACCCAGACTTGGCATTTATGAGTTGACAGAGATTCGAAGGCAGGCATAGGGATGTTCATCAGACTCGATGGAAAGACTGGGTCAAACAGCATAGGAACCTACAAAAGTTCTGATTGATGTCACTGCACAAGACTGTGGGCACATGGCTCCCTCCATGGACTGGGTTGCAACCACATAGGGAGCCAGGTCCAGCACAGTAATCAATATCTGTTAGATCTGTGCGTGGACTTTCACTCTATTGCTTAGTCCGTGGAAGCATTTATTCACCGGCATGGTAAGGGCGCCTCCTGTAATCTGATTGAAATGTATAAAATTCTAACAATGCTAGACAGACCTGATACAGGAAGAATGGTTGGGGTCTCTAGAACCATGGGACCCAACCTCAGGATACAGGATAAACCATTTAAGACTGCAATGAGGAAATATTTCTTCACTATACCACAAGAGGCTGTGGAGGCCAAGTTGCTGAATATATTCAAGAAAGAGATAGATGCATTTTTGGATTTTAAACACATCAAAATGTAGTGTGGTGTTAGCAGGAATAAGGCATTGAGAAAGAGGATCAGCTGTGATCATATTGAATGCTGGAGAAGGCTGAAAGGGTCAAATGGCCTACTCCTTCTCCTGGTTTTTATCTCACCCCAGGTGCCCCATTCCCTGTGAAGAAGGTATCATTGAACACTGGCAGGGAGGAGAAGCAACAGGAAATCTCTTCTTAGGACACTCCAGAGGTCCCCCTGTCATCCTACTTCCCCCGTGCCTGGTACCTGGACCATTCATCAGGTCAGACCAAGAAGCTTGCACCTTCCCCTCTGAAAGAACTCTAGGAGGCAGGAGCCCCCTAGGCCTTGAGTGTACACAGCACATCCACCAAACTCAACGGTGGTAAGGTAACAAAACCATCAGCTTCCTGCTGAGGTAGCACCTAGGTTTATTGTTCAAAGGAGAACCATTGAAGAATATCAAAGTGGTTGCATGAGATTCAACCTTTTATAAATGACTATATTGTAAATAAATGCACAATATTTTTATACTTTTCTGGAAACTCTGCCCAGTGAGCACTGGATACTTCTCCTGAACAGTCCAGGCAATAGAAATGTATCCTCAATAGACCAGTTGCCAGTTTAGTTCTGGCCCTACTGGATACAGGAGTAGCAAAGCAACCCTGTTCTGCATCAGTTTGAGTGTTTCACATGCAACATTTTGTTTTTCTGTATTTTTGATTATGGACTGAAATGGTAAAGTAACTGTTTTAAAAACCATGGATTGAAGAAGGATTACTGCATGTTTCAAGGAAGCAATTTGACATTCATTGTCAGCAATGGTTACAGAGCTGCTGGTCCTAGTAAAAGAGGGAAACCAAAGGTGTGTGTACGTGGAGCTTCAACCAGCAATACAGTAGGTCTATTAGTTTATGGACTAGTGATCAGTTATCGATGACAAAGGCCCACTGCCTGTCAATAACAATGTTATTAGTTTGCAGGTACTGAAGCAGTCCATGTGAAAATGCAGCAAGATCTGGACAATGCCCAGTCTTGGGGTGACAAGTGGCAAGTAACATTCACAGCACACAAATGCCAGGCAATGGCCATCACCAATAAGACATAATGTCTTGACATTCAATGGCATTACCATCAATGAATCTCCCACTACTAACATTCTGGGGATTACATTGACCAGACATTCGACTGGACTTGCAACATAAACACAGTGGCTACAAGAGTGGGTCAGAGGCTAGGAATACTGCGGCAAGTAACTCATCTCCTGACACCCCAGTGTCTGTCCACCATCTACAAGGAACAAGTCAGGAATGTGATGGAATACTCCCTACTTGTTGGATGAGTGCAGCTCCAACAGCACTCAAGAAGCTTGACACAATCCAGGACAATGCAACTACTTGATTGACCCCTCATCTACAAGCTTCCATTGCCTCCATCACCAATGCCAGGTAGCTACAAGGTACAGAAGAAAGAGTAAGTAGCTGCATTTTAAGCAGTAGAAGAGCCATTTCAGCAGATCCTGTGAACAGAGACCAGTGAATTGCTTTGCCAGAATTCCTCTGCCGAAAATACCAATGTTATTTTGTGTTTGTTTGTGTGGGTGAGTATGTGTTTGAGTGCATGGGTGTGTGTTTGTGTGTGTGTTTATGTATGTGTGTTTGTGTGAGTGTGTGCCCGTGTGTGTGCATACATGTGTGTGTGTTTGTGAGTTTGTACACGCGTGTAGGTATGTGTTCGTGTGTGTGTATGAATGCGTGCATGTGTGTGTGAGACAGAGTGAGTAAGGGGGTAGTTTTAAGGATTTAGAGGGTTAACTAGTAGTTGTATGCCAACAGTTCATAACAGTTTACCTCTAGCTAGAATCTATTTACTTGTAATAAGTAATAATTCTTGTTGAATGCAGAAATGTGGTCTGTGCTTTCTGTTAGTTAGGGTCTGAAAATCATGTAACTTGGGCAATTCTGCATACATTTTAAAATCTTTAACTTTTGTGACAACGCTGAGAATAGCAGGGCTTGATCTCCAGCATGCTACCCCAGTGAGGTGTAACATGTGGCATTAGTGACGTTGAGTGTACGGTCACTGTTTGGCTTCATTGCAAACGCCTTAACGGATTGCTTATGCAATAACTTTTTTCAAGCCTTACTTTCAATCAATTGCTTTGGTCATGCTTTCAGTCAACCTCAGCATGTGTAAACAGACCTGGAGGCCCTTTCTGTTGCACTATGCATTCTTACATTCCTGATTTGGAAGAGAACTTCTCTTTTTGTTCTTTTCACCTGTATCTTTCCCTTCTTGTACTTCTCTCTCCATTACATTTAGATGCCTTTCAACTCACTTCTCCTGTGATCTTTTTCAGACCCCTCTATAAATCTGAGCCTTTTAATCGTATCAGGCGACATCCCTTCCCTTTTCACATGAACCTACACCGATTGAGATTTCAGCACCCAACCTGACACTTACACTCTATTTCCGTTTCATTGCTTTTTGCCCCTCTCCAGCTGTTCAAATTACTTTATTCCATTCCCTACCCTTAATAATCAGCTTCCAAACCTTGTCACCCCTGTTGTCTAATTAGACACTCTGCCTGAAGTAGAGTCTCTGTGTTTCCCAAACTGCCGTCTCCATTCACTTGGGTGCGTCGACTGCCCTCAACAACCGTATCTCTTAAGAGATAAAAGGTACTGCAGATGCTGGAGAATCCGAGATAACAAGCATGGGGCTGGATGAACACAGCAGGTCAAGCAGCATCATAGGAGCAGGAAAACTTGACGTTTCGGGCCTAAACCCTTCATCAGAAATGGGGGAGGGGAAGAGGGTTCTGAAATAAATAGGGAGAGAGGGGGAGGTGGATAGAGGATGGATAGAGGAGAGGATAGGTGGAGAGGAGGCAGACAAGTCGAAGAGGCGGGGATGGAGCCAGTTAAGGTGACTGTAGGTAGTGGGGTAGGGAGAAGATAGGTCAGTCCAGGGAGGACGGACCGGTCAAGGGGGCGGGATGATGTTAGTAGATAGGAGATGGGGGTGTGGCTTGAGGTGGGAGGAAAACCAGGTTAGGGAGGTGGAGATGAGCTGGGCTGGTTTTGTCCTTGTAACCGCAGGAAGTGCTACACCTGCCCCCACACATCCTCCCTCACCCCAATCCCAGGCCCCAAGAAGACTTTCCACATCAGGCAGAGGTTCACCTGCACATCTGCCAATGTGGTATACTGCATCCGCTGTACCCATTGTGGCTTCCTCTACATCGGGGAAACCAAGCGGAGGCTTGGGGACCGCTTTGCAGAACACCTGCGCGCAGTTCGCAACAAACAACTGCACCTCCCAGTCGCGAACCATTTCAACTCCCCCTCCCATTCCTCAGATGACATGTCCATCCTTGGCCTCCTGCAATGCCACAGTGATGCCACCCGAAGGCTGCAGGAACAGCAAATCATATTCAGCCTGGGAACCCTGCAGCCCAATGGCATCAATGTGGATTTCACAAGCTTCAAAATCTCCCCTTCCCCAACCGCATCCCAAAACCAGCCCAGCTCATCTCCACCTCCCTAA
>JAHRHZ010000018.1:51838709-51929619 GCA_024137785.1 Ginglymostoma cirratum | reverse complement strand
GTGTTCATCCAGCCCCATGCTTGTTAACCCTATCTCTTAACTTGCTTCTTTGGCTTCACTTTGCACAACACTCACTTTTCATGATTCCCCTTTTTATTTGCCTCAGACTTGCCTACCTCAGACTTCATTGCTCAAGTGAGCAAGCGTGGCTGCATCAATGTTGCAGATTAATGGGTCTGGACACCGTTTAGAACTGCATTGGGTCCAGATTTGGAAGGTCGATCTGCAGTGAATCCAGGCTGTTAAAAACTACTGAACATGGAGAACCTCACTCTGATGTATGTTATCATTTACACAATGCATAAATTTGGAGAAGCTGACAAATTCTGCACTCACTGGATCTGAGACAATGTTGTTCACTCTGCCAGGTACATACCTAGAATGCATTGTCACGTTTTATAGTATGTATGTTGCCTGTTCAGATAAGAACATGGCACCTCTGAAGATAATTCCAGTAGATTGGAGATTTAATGAGCATTCATGATGGGTTGGGGGCCTGGGTTGGCATGAATTGGCATTAAGTTGGCATTGGAATGATGAGAGGATGAGAGAATGAGTGTGGGGCAAGGTCTGCCATGTAGCATGTGAGAAACCTCTGATTATGGTTGAGGAGCAATGGGTTGGCAAGAGTTAGGACGGATGAGGCATGAGAGTGGGTGAGATTAGGGGATGTGGGAGTGAGGGCGAGAAGGCCTAGTATTTAAAAATACAGCTGAGACAAAGTCCCAGAGACCTGAGGTGGGCCTTTTAACCAGGTTATCAAACCAGCACAAATACACCTCTCCCACCCCAACCCTCTCCAGAATGAAGGGCCACTTTTCTCCAAAGCAAGTGCAGCAAGCTGGCAAATGGTCTGACGCTGCAGACTTGCTTTTGAGCTGAAAATCCAGGCCAGGGTGTGGGAAAAATGGGGTAGGGCCACAGTCAGAGGAGCAAAGATTTCATGAGGGAAAGTATCATTGGAGGGGACCACTGAGATCCTTCTTAGACCAGGGTAATGTCATCTACATGCATTTGGGCATCAAGACTTCTTCTCACTAGGCAATGAGAGGCCTTTCACTCAGTCAATATGGGGCTAGTCTGTGGCCACTACAAATAGTTTCTTCGAGTCTGTGCCAGGTACCTGGGAAGTTGTCACAACTCCTAAATATTGAGTCAGTTTTCGGTTTCCTTCAATCTTAATAATTGAGTAACAAAGACAATCCACTGAAGTTGTGGTTCCTCATAGATGCGCAGAACCCTGGCACAATTGCGGAGGAGAAGTACAAAACTTGGCACCAGGCTACTTGGACGATGATCGAGCAGACTAAAGGACCTTTGAAGATGTGGCTTTGAAACTTTGCTAGATTTGGTGAAAACCCTTGGTATCCCCAACGAGGGGTCCACTGACCCATAGCTACCCAACGCATAGAGTCATAAAGTCATACAGCATTAGAACAGACCTTTCAGTTCAACCAGTCCATGCCGACCATCATCCCAAACTAAACTCGCCCCACCTGCTCGTGCTTGGCCCATATCCCTCCAAACATTTCTTTTTCATGCACTTATCTAAATGTCTTTTAAATATCGCAACTGTACCCACATCCACCACTTCCTCTGGAAGTTCATTCCACACATGAACCACTCTCTGTGTAAAAGAATTGCCCCTCATGTCTTTTTTTAAACCTTTCTCCTCTCAACTTAAAAACATGGCCCCTAGTTTTTAAATCCTACAGCCTAGGGCAATGACACCTGCCATTCACCTTATTTATACCCCTTGTGGACTATTGACTCATTGACTGCAGTATGACAAAGACCAAGGGGAGTGCTGGCGCGGCACGTTGAAAAATGTGTAGGGGAGGATTGCAACTCACTGACACTTGAGCACTCCTTATGTATCCATCCCATGACTCTGTTGACATTAGGCCATAGGAAATGCATTGATCTCATTGCTATCTGGCCCTTCCCATCACACCATTTGCAAGAGCAAGCAAACTGTTACTGGTTCAGATAGATGAGTAATGGAATAACTGAAGAAGGGTCCTGACCTGAAATGTCAACTTTCCTGCTCCTCTGATGCTGCTTGGCCTGCTGTGTTCCTCCAGCTCCACACTGTGTTGTCTCTGACTCCAGCATCTGCAGTTCTTGCTATCTCTAAGGAATAACTTTTGTTGTGTACTATACCCAATTTCATTAAACATCAGGCACATATTGAATTCCATAATATAACCATGTGAAACCCAAATGCAGCGATGGCTGTCAAACTAGCATTAAAAAAAAGTCCATTGATAGTTGATCATTCTCACATTCATTGTTATTGGGGGTTGCCTGTGTGCAAATGGACTGCTTTTTCCTGTGAACCTCAGAAGTATTTCATTACCTGTCAGTGTTTTAAGATATCTGTCGTTCATGTGCAAAACCTAACAACCCCTTCCCTCCTCCTTCCATTCTTCCCTCCTTCTTTCCTTCCTTTTGTTGTTAATTTGTGTCTTTGTTTCCAAATGATCTTCCAACATTGAGGTTGTGCAGACAGACCTGAATTTTCTGGTTTTATCTGTCTGAACATTTACAATTCTCCAATAGTCTGACGCCATCTCAGTATCTAAGGAGGATTGGAAAACTGAGGCCAAATCTGAAATTTCCGCCTCTAGTTCCCTCAGCATCCTTGAATGCATGTGATCCAGTCACAGAGTTGTTTAGTCATACAGCATGGAAATAGACTCTTTGATCCAAATAATTCATGCTGACCATATTCCCAAACTAAACTAGTCCCACCTGCCTCCGTTTGTCCTGTATCCCTCCAAACCTTTCCTTTTCAAGTTCTTATCCAAATGTCTTATAAATGTTGTAACTGTACCTGCATCCACCACTTCCTCTGGCAGTTCATTCCACACACTAACCACTTTCAATGTAAAAACATTATCCCTTGTGTCCTTTTTAAATCTTTCTTCTCTAACCTTAAAAATAAGCCCCCTAGTTTTGAATTTCCACACCTTAGGGAAAAGACTTTTTGCTATTCACCTTATCTATGCCCTTCATGATTTTACAAATGTCTAAAAGATCCATAGCCACCTACGCTCCATTATTAAGTGCAGACAATCCTTCCAATATAAACGGCACATTTCTTAGAATACCTCTGAGATACTAATAATTGAAAAACACTTATGTTCTTAAACATAGCAAAACAGTTTTGGTTCGTATTCAGATATTTATTTTATTTTCAGCTTTAAGGGGCGAGACAGAGCATTCAAGGTTATTCTTATCTGTAAGATTATTAAAGAACTATTAACTTTCTCCCTTCATTATGTCTCAGGGTCTAAACTAAATTACACACTTGATTGCACAGTTCCTTTTACCAAAGAATCATGAAAACCCAAGAGCGAGGGCTAGTGGGAGAGTGTTCAGTATTCTAGAAAGAGTGAAGTAATAATAAATTAATACTGCAATATAGATTGTGAAGGCCAAGAGAACAGTAAGCAATAACATAGGCTACAAGGTCATTGTACTTTGCCTGAGGACTACGGAATCAATAAATGGTCAATAATTCTTTATTACAGAGCCATTCAATGGAAAATTATTTTGAAATTAATATATTTTACAAACCTGAATTTGCTATATGAGATTTGTTGAAGATACAGCAGCTAGTTTTTTGAGCTGAGTTTAAGGTGAGAAAACAAAGATACTAATGCAGCTTGCCAGTTTTTTTGTATGAACCATGCCAATCAAAAGGATGTCTTATATCTACATATAAAGGCAAAACTCAGCTCCTCCTCACCCTCTCAATTTTCAGTCCATAGCTACTAACTACCATTCAGTCCTCCAACCACCAATCACCCTTTACCTGTGAGACTACTTAAGGGGATCCCAAGCTTTCTAGCCTCCACTTATTGGTCATATCTCTGGTAGATTATGTGTTCCATCCAATATTAAGTTGTGCCCCTGATCCTGCTACTCTCACAACACAGCTTCTGGATATTGATGGCACAGCAGTTAGGACTGCTGCCTCACAGCACCAGGGATCTGGTTCAATTCCAGCCTTGGTGACCGTCTGTGTGGAGTTTTTACGTTTTCCCCATGTCTGTGTGGGTTTCCTCTGGGTGCTCTGGTTTCCTCCCACAGTCCAAAGATGTGCAAGTTAGGTGGATTGACTGTGCTAAACTGCCCATAGAGTCTAGAGTGGGAAATGCAAGGATAGGGTTGGAGTTAGGTCTGGATGGGATGCTCTTTAGAGGGTCAGTGTGGACTTGATGGGTTGAATGGCCTGCTTCCACACTGTTGTGAATAGTGTACATAAATGTAATGTGAAATATAAAATATGAGCTTCCTCACATAATACCTGGGAATCCTACTTTATTGGGTGTATTCCCATAGGGTTCTGGCAACGAATGAAATGTCAGTAAAAATACAATTTTTAAATGATTTTCCTTGCTTCTGAGGCATAAACAAGGCAGTGATCTAGTGTGACTGAATGGATCCAGCAGCAGGAAAACACCAGATATTTTTACCCAGCTAAGTTTGAGTGTTTAAGTTAGTTGAATTGGGATACCCATAAATTCAGGCATCGGAATCATATTGTGTAATTATCCAATGTCTGATTAAGTTTGCTCTCTCCATATCGAGAGGTAAATGAAGGGTGCCATGTAACTTGTTCTGCAGTTTGACTGACTGTGAGACTGGGTATTTTATTAGGGATCAATGGGAATTTCAGATTGCTTTGTTTGGAGGATGTTATAAGTTATTTATGCTCAGAGACTATAACGACAGTCTCTGAATATGCCATGAGAAGACCTGGAGTTTCTCAACTTCTCAGAAAGGTGTAAGAAGATATCAAGCTGTAAACAGTTACTGTTAATATCCATTTACTTCTCAAATGAAATTCAGTAGGGGTTAAAATAAGTGATCAGTATTTCTCAAGATAATGTGTTTCTGATGTAATGAGGAAGTGTATAGAGGTGCCATTTTGTAGATTGGGTTACAGGTGTCTTAGTAAACCCATGACAAATATACAACATCTTGCAATTGGTCTTGTGTGGCCTGCCGTCATCTGAGAAATAGAAAAGAGTGTAAGATCAAAGCATCCAGGTCTGTACAGTAAGCAGAGAAAATGCTGATTCTATCATTCACATGTAGGACAAAGGATGATGCTCATGTGTAGATTGATGATTGAGGTTCAGTGGATTTAGAAGTGGTTGGAATATTTATCTAGAATGGAACTGACAAACGTGATCTACAACATTGTCTTAACAGTGATAGACAGTCTGTAATTAGAAGTGACCCAGCTGGGAAAGTGAAAAAAGAAGTAAGCCCTTTGGATTCTGAGAATAATTTTAGATTGGCTTCTGGATGATGAAGTGTCCACTTAATGGACAATATAACATATCATGGGAGCCTTTCTGTCATTCTAATGGTTAAATGGGAAATTGCTTTTTGCAGTTTAAACTTCCTGACAAAAATATAATATGTTTAGTCAATAGTGCTGTTCTAGTCATTTGTTACAACAAAACTCCTAAAACATTAAATATTGATGTATCTCTCTTCCAGTTGTCAATTGGAAGTTTGAATTTCTTTTTTAAAACTATCAGTCTCCATGGGGATCATAATAAATATAAGATCTTTTTGACTGCTTTGACCTCATATTGCAGAATGGGTGTTTACCTACTGAGACATCAGGAATTGGATTCTATTTCTTCTTAATTCATACTTCTTCTCTAAATTTCCACTGCTATTTTCCATCTTCACTTCTTCAATGGCAACCTGTATTCTTGACAGTTCATTGACACCTCCGTAACTTATGAATAGTCTTTTTCACTGTTAATCTATCCTACTTCCCTTTTTCTCCTTCCCTCCACTGGCAAAGACTCAGTTACATCAAAATCCTTTGCCTTGTGCTCTGGGTGAAAATTGGCAAAGCTTACTACTGAAAGGATCAAACTTCAGTGACTAGGCATAGCGGAATTTGAACCAAGAGTCACTCACTGGGAATATGGTAAACCAAAGTGAATGATCTTGAAAGAGCTTTAAAAAATCCAAGTAGTATGATGGAAAGTTGATGATATATCCCTTATGAGAATGGCACAGAATTTTGAGTGGTTCTGAAACTTACATATAAATCGAAGTCTAGAGAAGTACATGTGGTTTGAAGTTTGAAGAGTTATGTGTAGTTTACCAGACTAAAGTTTGGTGCAATGCCATAAAGATTGTGGTTTCAAGTCTGGAATACTTTCATATGAATTAATATTAGAGTAGTTGAGAATTGCTTATTGAAAGACATGCATGCATATCCTTCCTGCTATACCTTCTCAATAGCTTCAATTGTCTGTTGGTCAAGGTCATGGGACAAGGTCATGTTTATGACCAGAATACCTATAAGTTATTAGTGTTAAAAAAGGGAGGTATGAAAATAACTATTACAATTAAGACCATCAGTTAAATGAGTTCAGTGAATTTTCACTTATCATAGGACTATTTAACAAAGAGTTAATACATGTATCTCAGGCACTTGATTCATAGTGGCCAAATAGGATGTATCACATTTGGGTAAGACCCTGGTGTGTGCTCAAGTGGAGCTACAGACCCAAAGTCTGCTGAATCTTGAGAAGGAGTTAGAGACAGGTTTTCCTCTCTTATCTTCCCCTCTCCAGAACTGCAAGAGGGTTCTCCTTTTCCCGACTCTCCATCTCACTGGCCTCGATATTTGAAGAACCATCCTCTTCTGTTTCTGTCTACCCTTGACCGCCAAAATCATCTTGTCCTTCCCTTCCTTGCTAGCATTTGGAATAGATTATTTCCTGTCTGACACTCCTCAATCACTTTCAACACTTTGTTTTCTTCTTATATCACTTTCCCATGCAGTAGAAGAAGTAATACTGCCCAAGGTCCTAAACAGTCCTTCCAGGAGAAGTGGTGGTTTATTTCTACTTCTTTCAAATCAGTATACACTATTCAAAGCTCACAATGCTGTCTCCTTTAGATTGGGAAACCAAACAAAGATTGGATAACTGCCTTGCAGACACCTCTGCTCATTGTGCAAGTATGACCTGAAGCTACTGTTGCTTGCCATTTTGCTTCAGCACCATGCTCTGAAACTCACATTTCTGTCCTTGGCCCGCTGCGCTGTTCCTGTGAAGCTCAATGTTAGCTCAAGGGCCAGTATCCAGACCATAAATTCTGCTGTCCTTTTTGATTTATTTTTGTTTTGCATAGCTAATTGGAATCTTGATTTTATTTTCACATGGATTCTCTGTTCATTATTCGGGCCTGAACATTCTTTCTGGACAAATGCTTTGTTTCTTTAGGATAACTATCACCAAGCCTTTTGCTTTTTGTTACTTAATGTCTTTACCTTTTAATTTTTCCCACTCTCAAACCTATCCAAGGCTTTCCCTCTTGACCTTCCTCTCCCTCATACCAAGTGATGGCACATTACGCATATACATTACTACCTCCCCTTAGTAGTATTTGAAATGTTGCTTCTCTTGCTACAAATGTTGTCAGACCTGCTGCATTTTTCCAGCACTTTCTGTTTTTGTTTTAACATGTAGGGGGTAAGTACTCCAGTTCGCACTGTGACAGTCATTTCACTGGCAAGTGAGATAGCAAGGTGCAGAGCTGGATGAACACAGCAGGCCAAGCAGCATCATAGGAGCAGGAAAGCTTGACGTTTTGGGCCTAGACCCTTCTTCAGAAATGGGGGAGGGGAAGGGGGTTCTGAAATAAATAGGGAGAGAGCGGGAGGCGGATAGAAGATGGATAGAGGAGAAGATAGGTGGAGAGGAGACAGACCGGTCAAAGAGGTGGGGATGGAGCCAGTAAAGGTGAGTGTAGGTGGGGAGGTAAGGAGGAGATAGGTCAATCCAGGGAGGACGGACAGGTCAAGGGGGTGGGGTGAGGTTAGTAGGTAGGAGCTGGGGGTGGGGCTTGAGGTGGGAGGAGGGGATAGGTGGGAGGAAGGACAGGTTAGGGAGGTGGGGACGAACTGGGCTGGTTTTGGGATGCAGTAGGGGGAGGGGAGATTTTGAAGCTTGTGAAGTCCACATTGATACCATTGGGCTGCAGGGTTCCTAAGAGGAATACGAGTTGCTGTTCCTGCAACCTTCGGGCAGCATCGTTGTGGCACTGCAGGAGGCCCAGGATGGACATGTCATCTGAGGAATGGGAGGCGGAGTTGAAATGGTTCGCGACTGGGAGGTGCAGTTGTTTAGTGCGAACTGAGCATAGGTGTTCTGCAAAGCGGTCCCCAAGCCTCCGCTTGGTTTCCCCGATGTAGAGGAGGCCACAACGGGAACAGTGGATGCAGTATACCACATTAGCAGATGTGCAGGTGAATGTCTGCTTGATGTGGAAAGTCTTCTTGGGGCCTGGGATGGGGTGACGGGGGAGGTGTAGGGGCAAGTGTAGCATTTCCTGTGGTTGCAGAGAATAGTGCCGGGTGTGGTGGGGCTGGAGGGGAGTGTGGAGCGGACAAGGGAGTCACGGAGAGAGTTGTCCATCCGGAAGGCAGATAAGGGTGGGGTGGGAAAAATGTCTTTGGTGGTGGGGTCGGATTGCGGATGGTGGAAGTGTCGGAGGATGATGCGTCGGATCCGGAGGTTGGTTGGGTGGTACGTGAGGACGAGGGGGGATTCTGTTTTGGTTTTTATTGCGGGGCGGGGGTTTGAGGGATGAGTTGCGGGAAATGCGGGAGACACTGTCGAGGGTGTTCTTGACCACTGAGGGGGGGAAGTTGCGGTCCTTGAAAAACGAGGACATCTGAGATGAACTGGCAAGTGCATTGCTGAGATCTGCAGTGGTATGCCTTGTCGAGGAGGAACAGGATATTTTTGATGGTAACATCTGGATTTTCATATTTGATCTGCTTTACTCCATAATAACAATGTTAACTTCATTCTATTGTTACTGAACAATCCAGGACATTGTTTCAATAAGGTTTGGCTTTCTGGAGGATGGCTGTTTATTGTCCACTACCACTTCAACAGAAAAAACTGCATAATTGATGATTGGAACCTGTAGGCACTTTTTCTTCAGTTTTATAAAAGTCACCATAAAACACTCACTGATAAATAGACACTTTTCAAAAATTGTTAGTGGCTCATTTACAATTCTGTGAATATTTCCTGAACTATTATTATATTTCCGTATCTATGAAGACATTACTAACAGTACGTAACTCTCAGAACCTCTCACTATATTATGGCTTAGTTACAAAGCTTTAATGAGATGACACTCTCCTTGGGTGGTAATAAGAAACAAACTATAAGAAAATAGCACTTGAGTACACACAACTCAAGTTTCCTTTTCCATTGAATTCAAAGTGATGTTCGCCCTGTTCCTGCGATTTCAGATTTTATTGTCAAAGAAAGCCCAGTTGTGTGGGAAAGCTGGACAATGACATTGTCCCATGTAGATATTGGTTTGGCTCAGGTGGATGCATGCTTGTTTATGAAATAGACATCTCGAGCTGAACTTTCAGGGCATTGCATAATCTAATAAGATACTTGAAAATGGAAGAAGGAGCTGTTTTTCAGGCAATATAGAAATATCATCCTTGCAATCGATCCATGATCTCAGATGTCCAGCTTTCACAAACGCAATGATTAAAGAGCACTGATCACTCCAGCAGGTTTCATACATATGATTGAGATAATAATGTGAATGGATGAATGGACTCTAATACTTGTGTCTGTAACACAAAGCAGAAAGGGAGTCCTGCTGAGTAGAATCTCCTGCTGGTCATAGCAGTCGGGGAGATACCTGCAGCAATTAGCACATGTAAGATGCACTAAGGACACTGGTAACTTTCAGAGTTTCAGCTGCCACGTCCCCAGTGGCTGGTCAGCCTGGACATGACTTTTTACAGAGCTTCCAAGATCATTTGGTTATTCTCAGGTCAACCTTTAGCTTTTCTGAGCTTGTGTCCAGCATGGTGGGCTCTGACGAGCAGTGATGGTTAATAACCCCATGAAATTCCTTATTTCTTTAAGTATTAGCCAAGAGCAACAGATGAGCGAGCTTCAGATCTGGGCCTGGTCGCCCTTGACCATGTAAATGGATGGAATGTTTTGATGAGAGATGGTCGTAGTTAGGTTTTTAAATGATTGTATGTGAAATTTAATTGATTGCAAAAAAATCATAGTTAATTTCTCTGGATGTACATGATAGTAGAATGAATAAATGAGAAGTGAGAATGCAGTAATTTGAGAATGTCATGCTGAGGGGAAGATATCATGACAGAAGAACTTTTGTTTCTCTATAAAACTTCCTCTTCCTGAAAAAAGTTGGCATTGAGTCTTTGCCTCCATCCCCTGGCTTTGTCTTACTCCAGTTTGTCTCCGTCCTGTGTAACCTCCTCCTGGTAGGGAGAATGGAGTAATCTCCTCCAAATTTTTATCCTCCAACTTCTGGGAGAAGTAGTTCTTTCTGCATTGCAACAATCAGAAAACAACATTAATGAAAGACAATTTTGCTGCATGGCTCCACTAGCATTTTCCAGTTGAGATCTCAGAAAGCCTCTGGCCTGCTCGATCACATTTCTCATTGTCCCATGGATCCTTTTAGGAGAAATCTTACTCATGTTGAAATTTTTCTGTCAGCTGGAAGAACACGAGATCCTGATCCTGATAATGTTGGTTGATCGTATGATGTTGTGATTTTTGAACAGTCTCCTCTGTGTTTGACACTTAATTAATAAGAGCAAAAATGGAAATTGCTGGAGAAACTCAACAGGTCTGGCAATATCTGTGGAATGAATCAAGCCTACAGTTCTGAAAAAGGGTCACCAGACCCGAAACATTGACTCTGCTTTCTCTGTACAAATGCTGCCTGACCTATTGAGTTTCTCCAGTAATTTTCATTTTTGTTTCAGATTTCCAGCATCCCCTGTTCTTTCATTTTTATTTGTTTCCTGAGGTAGGAGGTCCAATTGGAAGGTTCAAATCGCTGGATGGCTGTTGGGAGAGGTGGGTACTGCTGAAGCATAGAGGAGAGCACAGGTCACCTCAACTTTGGAATACATTCTAGGCTCGAGCTGTTGTTATCAGTGAGGACGGTCTAAGTGGTCTGTGGGTGCGTCTGGAGCTCTCTTGCCCCTGTGCTGGAGTGATTAACAGCTAGCACTGCTGGCCACTATCAGCCTTCCACCTGCTGGACATGGCATCTTTGGTGAGTCTGTCCCTGTCAGGAATTTCCAATAACATCAGTATCCTGTCCTGAATTACCCCCTTAATGATCCTGAGAGTATTACCTGTTGCTGCTTAGTGGGTAATGCTGCCACATTAGCTTTACTTCTTAGAAGATTGCTCGGAGGTGCGTAACTGACCCAATGTTCTCATTGCCAAGTCATGCCTTCCAGCTCACTTTGTGGGGCTGTGAAGTTTCCAGCCAATGTGTTTGTTTTCCCTTTTGGAGCAGATAACACACTGGAGTCTGCAGAGGCTAATCTGGATATCAATCAACCATCTTGATGCAGGGGTTTGAGTCACCTGGGCTGATATGGTGGATTTTTGCCAGACAAAAGCATCATGACAGCTTCCTGAGTAATAGGCACTTGCACACTGAAGGAAATGATTGATACCTCACAATACCTGACATCATTGGATTGAAGCACTTCCCTGTGAACAAAATTGTGTAGATTGTCATGGAAACTTTTATTCCATCAATAGTCCTTGTTAGAACCTGCCAGTCCAGCGACTTAGACTGGTTATTAAGATTGTTTTGGCAGACCCATTAAGCTAAAAGTGAACTGTAATGCCGGCCTACGTAAAACAGCAGTGACATTCTGTGGATAGCGTTACAATGTCCATGGAGATTGATAAATATAAATACATTTATTTAAGTGTCGAGTGAATAGCTGAACTCACAATTTAGGATTTCACATTTTAACATGTTTGCTTTAACGAACAGATTGTTCACACTATTGACTATACAGTACTTTTTTAGGCAATTATAGTTTAAACTGCAGAATGGAACTTTCACCATAACCTAAGAAACAAATTACTATCAAATATGTTTCATTCTCCTTTAAGCTGATGTTCAATTTTTCCAGAACCAGTCTAAAATGACTCTTACTCCCTAAGGGTTTATTACCCATCTTTTCCATTCCCATTTTAACTCTAGAGTTAGTTTTCATGATGTGCGTTTTCCTGGGAATGTTTCCCTTTAGCTAAAGGTAAGAAAATCTTCCAGCCTTGATTTTAACTCTTCACAATTTTGCTTTTCCTAATTCACGGCTGACCTTTCATTCACATTCCTACATGGTGAACCACAGAAGCCTTTGGTCTCTAACTTCTCTCACTGTCTTCCCTGGATACCAGCAGTTTATTACTTTTGTGCGTTTTAGAAATCGTTCCCTTGTAAAGCCCACCTCCGTGCCACCATGAATCACATGGGCCTTGTATTCAGGCTCTGTTTATGACCATAAGTCACTTTTCTCTAAGTAAATGACATCTTGATCTCAACGTTCTCAACTTTGACAATCTAGGGCCGAATCTTATGTTTTTCTGAATAAGTTCAAATTCTGTCATGCTTTTGAAAGATTTCTCGCCATAAGACTAAATGAGATTTCTTGGCTGAATCTCACCAAATTAAGTATCAACCCTGTCCCTTTGTCATCTCTCATGTCCAAATGTAGTTCCATAATGCCACGCACTGTTCCCAGAACAAATTGCCACTTACCGGATATCCACAGAAAGACCAGCCTTCCTGGTGCCTGTGCCATTTCTAAAAGGTCATGTGCATCTGACGGGCACTGGCATCCTGAAGCTGACCTGCTCATTGGTGGACAGATTCTGAACTTGTTGAGGAAGGGGAAGACAATGCCGTTCTGGAGGTCCTGATAAACAGGAAGTGCAAAGGAGGGGTGTCCCCTTTCTGAAAGACCGGTAGATCAGCCTGGCTTGAGGTGTCATCCAGGTCAGTGCAGTCTGCAGAGTTTGGAGGAACTGCCAATACTACCATAAGAAGTGTAAGACCCACATTCTTTCTGTGACCTCACACTCATTCTGTCTCTGCTGCTGCACCCACCTCCCACCAGGACAGCCCACGTAAGTCAGAAAAGGTAGACAAACAGGAGAACACAGCAAACTAGGCAGCATGTGGACCAAAGGAGCAGTCAATGTTTTGGGTATTATCCTTCTTCAAGACTCCTGTCAGAAAAGGCAAAAGGTCAGAAAAAGCCTGGGTGGTTGGAGGGGTGCTTATATTAGATTCCTCGGCCCCTATTATAAGGACAGAATCCTGGCCTTTACAAGAGAGAAGACTGGGACCATTCTTGTGGGGATGGCAAAGCATTTCCGTTTTGAAAATGAGTAAATACCACTCTCCCTTCCACTCCAACTCTCACAGTAACCTGTTGTCAGTGCCATTCATTGCACCCAACTTCATACCACTAACGGTGACGCCTTCTCTTTTTCTTTTGTGTCCCACCTATCACTTGTATATCTCTAACCTCCGTAGAGAAATGGCTAACTCCTGCAGAAGTCCCCTCCTTAGCCTCTCAGAACAAAGGTATGGAGCTTCAGAGGAACTTAGGTAAGGCTGCCCTCAGGCACCCTGCCCCAGCTCAGAACCGACACCACAGGGGAAATATCACGTTTAGAAAGTTTGGGAGCACAGGCTGGTGACTGTTTATAGTGACAGCACTGCAGCTGACAGGAAAACAAAATACTCCAGGCCCGGGCACTCGGAGGACTGTCAGAGACCAGGCACCTTCTCAGGCCCGGGCAGGAAAGGGGATCCTGTTGTGTCTGTGATTAGGGACTTCACCCACAGGCGCACGGAGGAGCAGCAACAGCAGACAGGGATGTGGGAGGCCATGGCTCTTATTGCTCAGAATCACAGTAGTGCAGTGAGTCATTGACTGCCTGTCTGTCTACATTGATAAGTTGGTAGTTGCCATGGAGGCACAGGCCTATCTCCTTCAGGGGCTGCTAGAGACGTGCATACACAAGTGCAGTCTTCCTCCTCAGCCAGTAGTCCTCAGGACTGAAGTTATGGTGACTGGGGCACTGGGAATTTAGCACACACTCCAGGTTCCCTTTTCTCACAAGGAGACAGGGCAGTGCCAGGAGGTGCCTCGCTGGAGGAGGAACCACACTTACGGGCCCTTCAGAAGACTCCTATCAGGGCAGACAAGAAGAGACCTGGCCTTCTACACTCTGCCTTCCCTTCTACCCCACACACCCCAGCACCAATGCTCCCCACCAAAATATGGAAGTTCAAGCCAAAGTGAGGTCTAACTACCTCTGGTAAGAAGACTGTCAGTATGTCAGGGCCATCTAGACACAAGTGTCCCCAGGGTCAGCCAACCAAACGTCCAGAAACCAATGGACTCTATCTTCAAGCAGGCATCCTTCACCCTAGCTGCAGAACCGGGATTACACTGAGATATCATTTGAGGGAAAGTAAGAAAAAATACAATTGATGGCACTTTGGTAGCAGGGATGAAATTGTACTGTATATGAAGTCTCAGGTTTGTGAAAATGTACTTGTGTTTTCACTACATCTATTGGTTTGGATATCTGGGTAGACCCGAATGTAATTGAACTTCACTTTCACAGAAGATATACCATGGATACATAGTCTGTGTTAACAGCCTGCTGCAGTGTTTGAAAACAAGATCTATAAGACATATACATGGATTCTGCTGACACCACTGCCTCTTGATCGACAATGTCCCTGTTGTTTCTCTGGCCTCTATGCCAAAAGGTGTTGGTGTGAATAAAGTGGTCAGTGATAACTGGGGCCGGAAGTTGCGCAGTAAACAGGGAGTCAATGCTTTTCAGGTGGTCAGGGATTAGGGGTCGCACAGGTCTGCGTTCTATACAGGTCATGGGTCTGTATGTCACCTTTTTCCCTTCTTATGGGTCCCACATTGGTGGATCCAGCAGCCCCCTCCCTCATAGTTCAAAACAATGACCTCTGAGTGTGGTCACAACCATTTTCCTTTGTATTGTGTACTTTCAGTTTCCAACAGAATGAAAGGTGACAGTGAGCACTGTTCGGCCAGTGGCTTCCACCCTATATCTCTAGGTATTATGAGGTCCCAGACATCTGGATCCTGTTCCTGATGACCTTTCCTATAAACCCCACAGACAGCTCCACATGTCCCCACCGAACTCATCTATGTGATCCCTCATCTGCCCACCATTCCCCCAGCCCTTGACTTATAAGGTCACCATGTCAGATGTGGTCATATATAAGACACCCCCTTGAAGCCAGGGTGCTCCTGACCATGCACAAACCCGCCTTCCACGTTACCTTGCTCCATCCATGCTTTACCGTATAGTGACGTCCACTTATAAGTACTGTTGTTCCTCTTCACAATTGTCATTCTCCCAACCTCAGCCTACAGCCCCAATTCTGACAAATAGCTTCCCAAGTGTCCTTTTAGCAACAGCAACACCCTGGACACCACTCTCCCTACCCATCCCCCAGACTCCTTTCCCCTTAGTTACTGTGGACGGACCTGATTGGACTGACCATGCCACGCTCTGAGTGAACCAACCAGAGAGCCCGGAATGGATTTGTCCAAATCTGTGGCTGGTAGCTGTCTGTCTCCCCAAACACATTAGGTCTACGCTCCAGATTGGCTGCTATTGAGCCGCAGACTGACGGCAACCCGCTCCCTGGAATGCAGAGGCACTGAGCCCTGGAACAAGACCACCCCAACCATGACCATTGGCTGGAATAAGGGTGAGACCCCTCTGTCTCCTCTTGTGCCACTCAGGAATTGATAGGTCAGTAGTGGGCATTTTCCAGGGCTCAAGGACCCTTGGGCATAAGTCTCATCCATTGATAGCTGCTGGCCAACCAGAGGAAAGCAGCTCTTCTCTGCACAGTAAGACCATTGGCAAGGCAATTAAACATACAAAATGATGTGTACTGGATGTCGATTAGCATACTTGGCTGGACAGCTGGTTCGTGATGTAGGGTGGTGCCGACAGAATAGGTTCAATGCCTGCACTAGCTGAGCTTACTGCGAAGGATTCTCCTTCTCAACCATTCCCCTTGCCTGAGGAGTGTTGATTCTCAGTTTAAACCACCACCAATCACCTCTCTCAAATGAGACATCAGCCCTATGATCTGGGAGAATGACAATAACTTTATCTTCACTCATTCTCATGTTCACCTTGTCAATGGAGATCTGCTAGTTTAGAATAAAATACATTGTTCAACCTAGAAAAACAATGTACCACTGTAAAAGCAAATGTGAGTGCTCCTGTTGAATAAATATCTTACTTGTGTTGGCCTTCGTTACATTAAGAGCTTGAACCAATGTGTCTTAATGACAGCCCATGTGTTAATTAAAATGACAGAGGAAAAAAAGTCATGAAGGATAAGTAGAGGGAGATAGATGAAACTAAAAAGCACAAAAAGTAAAAAAAAACTCGTTTTCGCCCACCAGATTTTAGACATGATCTAAAATTTTTATAATTTTTGTTTTCAAGGTGGAAATTGCTTGGCGTACTGTCTTATCATAGTCAACAAAATTTGCACTTTCTAAAATAATGCCTGTGCACTTCTATTATTTGCAGCATTAAACCAAATTAATGACCACTTGAATAGTCATTGTACAATACTTGACCTCTATTTCTGCACCACCATAAATTGTACAAACCAAGCTAAGTGCTTTATATCACAATAACAATAAGTTACACTAACTGATAATCTGACCTCTCAAACATGAATGTAATTATGTCCCTGAAAACAACTGATACATTCTTTTGTTGACTTAGTCGGCTAATGGAGCTGGGGTCTGGTGGTGCTACAGAGTACTTGGTGGAGTTGGGTGTTGGGGTGGACAGGTGGTGCATCACTTGTAAAGTTTGGTTAAGAGACTTGTTTCTCAAGCCTGTAAATATGGAGAAGGGCAAGTAAAAGTAACAATTTTAAAAATCCTTAAAATGTTTTCAAATGCGTTGGTTTGTAGTTCGGTGATTTTAGACTCACCTTTCCTCTCGGTTGTCGAACAACAATTTCTATACTGACAGAACTCCTGGCATTAGTACCATTTTCAATGTTCAGCTGTGCACTTGGTATCAGATAAGAGGTGCTCTACATTGCTCCTGTCAATTGCGTCAGACATGTCGGACAGAGACAAATTGGTGTTCCATTTTGCTGATAGGGACCTAGAGATCTTGGTGGACTACCCATAAAAGTATAAGACCATAAAACCATATGAAATAGGAACAGCAGTAGGCCATTTGGCCCATCGAGCTTGTCACATCATGCACCAGGGTCAGGCTGATCTGACCTGCCTCATGTTACTTTTCTACCCTTCCCCCATAACCCTTGATTCTCCTAATAATCGGGAATCTATCTCAGCCTTAAACATACACAAGGACTTGGCCGCCACACTTGTCTCTGGCAAGGAGTTTCAAAGACCCTCAACTCTCTGAGAGAAGTGATTCCTTCTCATCTCAGTCTTAAATTGACACCCTTAATTCTGAAACTATGCCTTCTGTTCTTACATTCTCCAATGAGATGAAGCATACTCTCAGCATTTACCCTGTCAAGCTCCTTAATAATCTTATATGTTTTAATGAGGTCATATGCCCTGCCTGCAACAGTAGTAGACTCACCATCTTTAAGGGCATTTAAATGGTCATTGGATAAACATATGGATGATAATGGAATAGTGTAGGTTAGATGGGCTTCAGATTGGTTTCACAGGTCGGTGCAACATCGAGGGCCGAAGGGCCTGTACTGTGCTGTAATGTTCTATGTTCTATGTTCTATGTCTCGTTCTTCTAAACTCCAGTGACTAGAATCCCAACCTGTTTAGCTTTTACTCATAACTCAATCGCTGCATACTAGAGATCATCCTAGTGAACCTTCTCTGAACTGCCTCCTATCAATCTTTCTTTAAATAAGAGGATATAAAAATGCTCACAGTTCTCCAGATACAGTCTCACCAGCTGTACTCTTATATTCCAACCCCTTTGAAATAAGGGCCCACATTCCATTAGCCTTCCTGATTACCTGCTGTACCTGTGCGCTAGCTTTCTGTGTTGTGCACAAGCATCCCCAAGTCCCTTTGTGTTGCAATATTCTGCAGTTTTTCTTCATTTAAATAATATTCTAATTTTGCACATTCCCAAATGAACATTTCCCACGTTACACTCCATTTGCCGACTTATTGCCCACTTACATAATCTATCAATAGATCTCTACAAATTGTTTGTATCCCTCTAGCAACTTGCATTTCCACATATTTTCTGTCGGCTGCCAATTTGACTACAGCATATTCGCTTCCTTTCACCAAGTCATGGATATATATTGCAGTCCCAGCACTGGTCCCTATGAAACCCCTCAGGTCACAGATCACCAACCAGAAAAACAACCCCTTATACCCACTCGCTGTTTCCTGGCCATTAGCCAATTCTTTATCCAAACCAATAAACGTCCTCAATCATCATGGGCTCTTATGACTTAACCTTTTATGAGGCACCTCGTCAAATACCTTCTGGATGTCCAAATACGTCATATTTGCTGCTTCCCCTTTATCCACGTTGTTTGAGATTCCCTTGAAAATCTCTAATAAATTAGTCAAACATGATTTCCCTTTTATGAAGCTCCGCTGACTCCGCTTCATTAGGTTCTTATTTTCCAAATGTTCTGCTAATACTTCATTAATAATTGATTCCAATGTTTCCCCAATGATAAATGCTAGGCAAATTGGCCTAGAGTTATCTAATTTTTTTCCTCCCTCCCTTTTTGAATAGAGATATC
Source organism: Ginglymostoma cirratum (assembly GCA_024137785.1). NCBI lineage: Eukaryota > Metazoa > Chordata > Chondrichthyes > Orectolobiformes > Ginglymostomatidae > Ginglymostoma > Ginglymostoma cirratum. The sequence continues at coordinate 51,910,914 of JAHRHZ010000018.1, read as the reverse complement.
ACATTGACAAAAAAAAGCTCAAAGAACTGCAGATGCTGGAAATTGGAAACAAAAACAGAAATTGCTGGGATAACTCAGCAGGTCTGGCAGCATCTGTGGAGAGAAAGCAGAGTTACATTTTAGGTCCAGTGGCCCTTCTACAGAATGCCCAAAATGTTAACTCTGCTTTCTATCCAATGATGTTACCAGACCTGCTCGGTTTTTACAGCAATTTCTGTTTTTGTGTCATAATTGAAGTTTTCCAATCCTCTGGTAGTTCTCCAGTACCCAACAATTTTTGGAAAATTACAACGCATGCATCCATTATTTCTGTAGCTACCTTTTTTAGGATTCCAGCATGCAAGCCATTAATGCCAGTGGACTTATCTGCTTTTAGCCACATTAGTTTGTCTGATATTACTTTTTTAGTGATGGTAATGGTACTTAATTCTTCCCCTGTATTCTTTAGTATTAATGGGATATTTGAAGTACCTTTCATCATAATTGCCGATGCAAAATATTTGTTCAAAGCCCCTAGGGATGTGCAGAGTGTGTGTAGTTCTCTTTATTTAGCACTGGCAGAGGAGACAATCGCATCAGATGCTACCAACCTGGTATGAGATTGTCACCTGGGCTAGTGTTGTTTCCATGGTCCAGAGAAACATCCAACAAAACTACAAGAAGGTCCATGACATTGCGTGCTCCACAGAGCATGAGCTATCATCTTCTGTCCTCCACACCACCCATCTCCCACCAAGGCTATGCTCTACCACTCTCACTGTTGCATGCATTGTCTCTCAGTCATCCAATGTCTCCATCACACTAACCTTGCATGCCTTTTGTGCTACCTAGTCTCTCACTTGGGTCACCTTATCACTTTTCCCCCATCTGTACCGGTACTAACATCTGTGCCAGCCACTTTCATCTCATTTAATCCCCCGCCTTTGTCTAATTCTAGTGGAAGAAAGCCCACAATAGGGTGGAAAAGCCAAGATGATTGATGGGATGTCTGACATTAAGCATTCCTTGTACTACAAGGAGAGAATTCTGGCCCTGAGTGGCTGACTGGGTCCCCTAAGCTCCGGGACTGACGTGGGAGATCGCCCTTGATTTACTATGTCGGGACCCCATGATTGAAGGATGTTTCCCTTGTCTTGACAGAGGACTACTCACCTTAGACTTTGAGACATGGCCATTTGCTTGAAGTATATGCGGTGTGTTTGCTGCATAAGCTGCTGGTACATGGTCCAGGCGTGAAACTGACATTTCATGATGCCGTACAGCAACATGTCCACCCCCTGGATTGTTGGCTGCTGACACCAATGACTGCATTTAAAAGGCAAGTCAAGACAGAAAGATTGTTCATTTTTAACCTGTGGCTGAGGGGGAAAACACAGGGAAAACCTGTGGCTGAGGGGTAGCAAAGCAGAGGTGCTACAAGTATCGAAGTAGGCATAAAACGAATGAGCACAACGAGAGCAAGCAAGGAATCCTGTGATGGACTCTGGTGGAATCAATGAGATGAATTGCCATGTCTCTGTGCACAAAGTACCCTGGTAGTAGAGTTCTAATGGTAGGTGACAATGTGTCCCAAATATGCTGCATTGTAAGCAGATTAAAGATTTGCCATGAGGGTGGGGTGAGCTTGGTACATGTCCTATACCAATATCTGTTGATGGAGCATTTGGGCAGTTGCCATCCATGGAAAATGCCATGAGATGTTAATGACTGATGTCTATGATGGAGGGCCAGAGGAGTAAGTGATGAGATGGAGTCACCAGGTTACTACTGTTGCCATCTACTTTCTATCCAGTGGTTGGGAGAATGGAAACTGCAAATCATTGAGGTGAAATTAACTAATAATATGATGTTAATACATACTAATAAATATAAATAGATCTCCTTCCATTGAAGAGGGGGAGAATTACAAGATTACAGGAAGCTGGTGGTATTATGGTGATAGTCCAGAGGCCCAGAGTAGTACTTGGAGGACATAGGTTCAAATCCCATTATGACTGCTGGTGGAATTTATATGCAATTAATAAATCTGGAATATAAAACTCGTCTCAGTTATAGCAACCGCAAGAGCTATTTCAATGTATGTAAAATTCCATCTTGTTCACTTATTTCCAGTAGGGAAAGAAATCTATCATCTTTTTCTGGTTTGGTTCACATGACTGCTGACCTACAGCAATGTTATTACACTGTTATTATAATCTGAGATGGTGAGCCACTCATTCCAAGGGCAATTAGGGATGAACAATAAATACTGGCCTTGTGAATACCTACCTCATAAAAGATTTAAAGAATTGTTAAACCACTATTGAACCATGGTTAGACACTTGGTTAGTACATTTGGAGTACTGAATGCAGTCCTGGCTACAGTATTGTGAAAAGAAAAAGAGGCATGAGGGATGTTTGTAAACTGCACAGTTAGGGTGAGTGAGACTTTGCAGAAGTTAAACAGGGACAGAGTGAAAAACTGTGAATTTGAATCTATTTAGGAATTTGACTGGTAAATCTTTTGCAAGTTTAGTTTTGAGCAAACATCAGAATCGGATCCAGAACGAATAGTCTTTAGGAATGTTAAAATAACCACGTTTAACAGGCAGCTGCCCAGTAGTAGCAGTTATCCATCAAACACTTGAATTTGGTAAAAACTGCACGAACTGCGGATGCTGTAAATCAGGAACAAAAACAAAGTTGCTGGAAAAGCCCAGATGATCTGGCAGCACCTGTGAAGGAAAAAGTGCTGCTGGACCTGCTGGGCTTTCCCAGCAACTTTGTTTTTGAACACTTGAACTTGCTTGTTTGAATTGGGTGTTGATAACTGTAACAGGGATTTAAGAAAATCAAATGACTCATTAGAGCTCTGTATAAAAGGACGGCTTATTAAAAGCGCAAGATGACACATGATACTTAAGCTACATGATCAGAGTGAGACTGAGATGGTGTGAGTAACTGGGAATTTAAGTCGAAGTGGGAATTTGGGGCGGGGGTTGGGGGGGAAAGGGTTTACTCCAAAAACTGAACTTTCCAGAGTGAGAGGTGAGCTGGACAAGAAATAAGATGCTATCTATAGTGAGACCGATGACAACTTGATATCATGACCACAGGGAAAGGGATTGTTTGATGAGTAGGTTTAGTGAGTTTTCCCAATCTTTTATGTAGAAACTTGGTATTTAGTTTAATTCTGTAAGCCTCATTTTTCTCTTCCTCCATGAGGTTATTGAGTTTTCATAGTAAGTCCTTACTTATTTGAAGGGGAATAAATAGTCTTTAGAGTTTCACGATGGCAGGTCAGAATGTACAACTTACAGTATGTGTGAAATCATGGATACACCATGTGTCCCAGACAAAGTCTTCAGCAGGGAGTGCATCAGTTACACAAGCTGGATCTTGGAATTCAAAGAATGAACATGGGCTGAAGTCATTGTTGAGCATCCACAAGGCAGGGGACTATATGGATTCAAATATATGGAGGGGAGTCACACTAAAGAGTCAAAGTGTATAGGCAGAGAGGTAATGGATGCATAGCAGGCAGTCAAAAAAAAAACAGGCTGGTAGTGCAAGAGTTCCTTGAGCCTACCCTGCTTGTAATTGGTACTCTGTTTTGGAATCAGAAGGTAATAGTTCCTCAGGGACTGTGGCCAGATCCAAGCCCATAGTATGATGGGTGACAGGGGAGGGGGCAGAAGAATGGAAGAGGAATAAATACAGGCAATTCCATAGTCAGGGCATCAGGGAGGCATTTGTGTGGCAGTAAATGTGACTCCAGCATGGTGGGCTATCTCCCATGGTGCATGGTCAAGGATGTTGTAGTGTGGCTCCTTCTGAGGGAGGGGTGATCAGCCAGAAAGTCATGATTCACATTGCTACCAATGACATCAGTTGGAAGACGGATGATGTCCTGAAGGCATCTTTCAGGGAGTTAGGAAGGAATTAAAAAGCAGGATCTCAGCATCAGCAATCTCAGGATTTCTCCCAGCGCCACATTCTAATGAGCATATGCACAGGAGGATTGATCAATTGAACACATAGCTGGAAAACTGGTGTAGGATGAAGGGCATTTGATTTCTGAGGACCTGTTACCAGTTCTGGGGCAGGTGGGACCTGTACAAGTGGCACAGGTTACACCTTAACTGGATTGAGACTGATATCCTTGCAGGGTTATTTGCTAGCCATGTTGGGTTGGGTGTACACTAGCATTCCAAGGGGTTGGGAAGCTGAGGGGTAACCTAAATCAGAAGGAGGTGAAGTTGGCACTAGGAAGTTAAAAACTTCCAGGAAGACTAGAGTTAGAGGAGACAAGTCCAAGCATCAAAAGCAGAATGATATCCAAAAGTCAAAGTTAAGGGCACTCTACCTGAATATGCACAGAATTCACGACAAGGTATGATCTAACTGTCATATAATTGGTTCTGTGGGAGCCTGACCCCACCCATTCAGGCTGCCTTAATTGTTCCCACTTGAAAAAAACCTAAGGCCTCACAAGCTGTTTACTGATTGGCTTTGGAAGACAGCTTGATACCTTTGTCTCAATCTTTCTTCATAAAAAAAGGACAAAATGCACCTCTTAAAGCCATAGTATTGTCACAAATAGATGGTTACAATGATACATTTGGATGAGAAAATATGGTAGAATATTTGAGTGGAACAGAAACATTAGCATATACCGATGGATTGAATGGCCTGGTTTTCTGCACTATATCCTATACTATTCTATATACGGCTATTAAAATAATTCATAATTAATAAGTATTATAAAGCACAAAATTAGCTAATATTAAAAGCACAATATTTGATAATGGCCTAGCACACCTCCCATGGTAATTCAACAGGTATGGGCTTTGAAATCCTTTGGAAGTTCTGCTGGTCTCCTGTCATAACTCCAGAAACAGATTGTTGGACTTTCCAACTGGAGTGCACTAGGTCTCTAGCATTGTGGGAAGTTTGCTGTATCTTGCTAGGAGTGAACTTGCATCTTACACTTACAAGACAGCTGAGACCAAATGCTAGAGGCAGGGGCAGACACTCTTTACATTGGGAACTGCTTTCAAGCACAGTTTACAAATCAGAAAACTTGTTCAGTGCTGAGACAGAAAAGGATTTAGAAACATTACTTGAGTATGATGGAGGTGTTTGATTTGTTCAAATTTTAAAATCATTTAGTTTTGAGTTTGAATTTGAGCTAGTAGCATATGGATTTTTGTCTGTGTGTCCAAAGGGTTTAATGACGAACACGTAGGTATTTCTATAGCTATGGTGATTATTTTAAATATAGTATGAGAGAGAGATAGTTTGTGGTGTATTACGAGGTTTTGTTTTCACTGGGTGAGATTTTGTTGAACAAAGTAACTAGGGGTGGCATGGTGACTCAATGGTTAGCACTGTTGCCTCACAGCACGAGGGACCGGGTTCAATTCCAGCCTCGGGCAACTGTCTGTGTGGAGTTTGCACATTCTCCCCATGTCTGTGTGGGTTTCTTCCTGGTGCACTGGTTTCCTCCCACATTCCAAAGATGTGCAGGCTAGGTGGATTGGCCATGCTAAATTGCCTGTAGTGTTCAGGGATGTATAGATCAGGTGGGTTATAGGGGGATGGGTCTGGGTGGGATGCTCTGAGGATCAGTGTGGACTTGTTGGACTGAAGGGCCTGTTTCCACACTGTAGGGAGTCTATGATCTAGTTGTACATTGGGTATTCATATTAGAATGCCAAAGATCAATTTTGTTTTCTTTTGATTAGGAGAAATCCCAATAGCTTGGAAAAAGTGCTTTTGGGTTTCAGTTTGGAGCTTTGCAGAGTTTTGCTATATGTGTCCTCCTCATGAAGGAAGATGGTCTAACACTGTTATGAAATAGATTACCTTATTATAAGGAGCTACATTTTAAACTGTAAGAATAGAAGTGTTTGCTTTAACCCTTGAAGGTCCTATTTGAAGCTGACAAAGTCTAAGTTTGAAACAAAAACAGATATTGCTGGAAAAGCTCAACAGGTCTGGCAGCATCTGTGGAGAGAAATCAGGATTAATGTTTTGGGTTGAGTGAACCTTCCTCAGAACTCTCTAAGTATGGATGTAAGAAGATTGAAGGAAGGGGGTTCTCTTCAGCTTCTCAAGATTGGGAATTGAAATTACAGCTAAGTCAAACCCTATGTGTGATAAAGAAGCAAACTGTATTTCAGGTATTTGAGTACTGTAATGGGGTGTTATTGTGACTAACGGGATTGTATTTTACAGTGTGTTTTGAAATCTTTAAACTTGTGTAATATGTAAATAACTTGGTTTATACTGTTTTATTCTTTGTTTATTGGTGTAACAAACCTTTGTTCTATTCTTAAAACCTAATCTGTAGCATTGAGTATTTGTGCTTCAATGCAAGACCACCTTGTTAAAAGAATAAAAAAAATCTATCAAGCCTGATGTCATTCTGGGATCTGACTTATCCAGAAATAATACCAGTTGCGATCATAACACCAGGATGGGGAGATGACAGTTTCCAGCTCACATGGCCGGATAGAAATGTGTCTGATAAGGTGCTTTTGTACGTCTTTTGCTCAGTTAACTTCACTTTTGGATTAAGCATAGGAGGACATGGACTGATGTGATCTGGTGTGTCTATTGAAATAGTGACTTGCAGCTTATGAGTTCAATTATATTATATAAGGACAGAAGTCTCATCCCCTGACTTAGAAGGTATTGTTCTGCTAGCAAAATAGAATTGTTTGTAACCTGGTATATCTGTTAAAGGTGATTGAGGTCTATATCCTGAAATCAAATAGATGATATTTGTTTCTCTGAAGACTGTTGACAACAAATAAATCCCTCACTGCTTCCTAAGATCAGAATCATTACTAGGAAATTACTTTATTTTTCTTCTGTTTATTTTGCAAATTGGAGATGCAACTTTCAAGTGTGCTCTCTGAAGGGTACAACCCAGATGCAATACATCCATATACACCCACTCTGTAAAAGCCCATAATAGAATCATCAAATTCTACTGTAAGAAGTAGGCCATTTGGCCCATCATGTCTGCGTGAGCCACCAAAAGAGTTACCCAGCTAGTGCCATTCTCCACCCTTACCTCTGTGGCCCTCTAAGTTAATCACTTCCAAATATATATCCACTTCTCTTTTGAAACATCCTGTGAAACCTGTCTCCACCCCTCTCCCAGGCAGTGCATTCCAAATCCTGACAACTCTCTGAGTAAAGACATTTCTCCATATTTAGCTGTCTTGCTAACAGTCTTGAAATTGTGACCCCTAGTTACTGACATACTGACTAAAGGAAACAGAATATCCTTCTTTACTCCGTCAAAATTGTTCATAATTTTGAACATCTCAATTATTTTCTGATCAATAGTTTTTGAATGTATAGAAGGGTATTTGATAACTGTTAAATAATTTTGTACTTCTGAAAACCAACTGCAGATTGTAACATTTAACAGTTGATACTAAACCATCATCTTCTTCAGATACAGAATGAAAACCAAAGTTTTTAGTTTGCCATCACCAATCATAAAGAAAAGCTTTTAATGTGTATAACTTGAAACTTGCATCTGTTTTGTGAAGATCAATAATACCACATATAGTAATGCAACAAACTTATATTTATGTCAAAAGAACATTTGATGCTGACAATTAAGTCAAGTAATAAACTTTGCATCAAAGTTCAATGGGTCCTAATATGTTTGGCTGTGTTTTGGGGCTTGTGTGTGATTTATACTGTACAATTAACCCACACCCTTCTCTCTGCTGTAGGCAACAGTTCAAATTTCATACTGCCAGCTACTTTAAAAGACTGAAATATACACCCCAGTACTGAAAATATTCTCGGGTCACTGCAAGTCTCAGACTTGTGCAAGGCTAGCAGTACTTGAAGCGGTCCTCGATTTACAAACGTCTGACTTACGAACAGTCATACTTACAAACACGATCCTATACAGGTGTGTAATTTTAAGGACCCAACATGGAAACATTTCCTATACTTGTGAACAGCTGCTTTACATTGTCCTGCATTATATTTTGACTTGAATACAAATTGACTTGCAAACAGACTCCAGAATGGAACCCATTTTCAACCTGGGGTCTGCCTGTATATACAGCTGGTCTGCACCTACTAAAGTAAATTGACATTCTTGCTGGAATAGACACTGGAAGTAGCTGAAGTGGGGAGTCATAAAGTCATAGAGTCATAGAGATGTACAGTACGGGAACAGACCATTTGGTCCAACTCATCCATGCAGATCAGATATCCTAAATAAATCTAGTCCCATTTGCCAGCATTTGGCCAATATCCATCTCAACACTTACTATTCTTGTATCTGTCCAGATGCCTTTTAAATGTTGTAATTGTACCAGCTTCCACCACTTCCTCTGGCAGCTCATTCCCTACACACACCACCCTCTGCGTGAAAAAGTTGTCCCTGGGTCCCTTTTAAATCTTTCCCCTCTCACCTTAAACCTATGCCCTCTAATTTTGGATTCCCACACTCTGGGGAAAAACCTTGTCTATTTACCCTATCCATGTCCTTATGTTTTTATAAGTGTCTATATTGTCAGTTCTCAGCCTCTGATGGTCCAGGGAAAATAGCCCCAGCTTATTCAGACTCGCCGTATAGCTCAAGCCCTCCAACCCTGGCAACACCCTTATAAATCTTTTCTGAACCATTTCAAGTTTCGCAGCATCCTTCTTATAGCAGCGAGACCAGAATTGCACCACAGTATTCCAAAAGCGGCCTAACCAATGTCCTGTACAGCTGCAACATGACCTCCCAACTCCTTTACTCAATGCACTGACTAATAAAGGTAAGTACACCAAACGTCTTCTTCACTATTGTGTCTACCTGGGACTCCACTTCCAAGGAACTATGAATTAAATCCTTCCCTGATTTGTCTATCCAAAATGCAGCACCTCACATTTGTCTAAATTAAACTCTATCTACCACTCCTTGGCCAATCTGATCAAGGTCCTGTTGTAGTCTGAGGTAACCTTCTTCACAGTCCACATCCAGTCCTACAACTTTCTGAAATATCTGCACTCTTCCAATACTTCACATCCCTGATTTTAATCACTCTGATATTGGTGACTATTCCTTCAGTCACTTAAGCTCTAAGCTGTGGCATTCTCTCTGGAAACTTGTCCTCCTCTACTTTGGTCTCCTTTACGATGGTCTTTAAAATGCATCTCATAAATCAATCTTTTGATCATTTGTATGACTATTTACACACAGTTGAATTGAAAAACCAGAAATGTAAACATTAGGGACGATGGTACCCGAGTGGAAACAAAATCCAGTTTAGATATTTTCTAACCAGTCTGTTCAGAGATTCTAGACACCCCTGGAGCAGGTGGGGCTTGAATCCAGGATCCCAAGCCTAGAGGTGGAGACATTACTTTCCTCTCAACCCCTTCTGCTCCTCCTCTCTCTCCCGTCCTAACTCCTCTCCTTCTTCCTCCACCCTTGTATCCCCTTCCTGTCCCTCTCATCTTACCCTCCAAAAAGGAACAGTTTATAATAAATTGAAAATAATTGGAAGGAAGTTAACAAACGGCAGTATAGATTTGCAATGAGCAACATTTAAATAGGATTATTAGAATTGGATCAAAATAAACCGATTTCATACTTTTCAGAATTTTGATGTCTCAGAGAATAGAAGGATATGGGGCTGTAGTAGGCTTGGGGACCGCTTTGTGGAATGCCTATGCTCGGTTCGCAACAAACAACTGCATCTCCCAATCGCGAACCATTTCAACTCCCCCTCCCACTCCTCAGACGACATGTCCATCCTGGGCCTCCTGCAGTGCTACAATGATGCCACCCGAAGGTTGCAGGAACAGCACCTCATATTTCGCTTGGGAACCCTGCAGCCCAATGCTATCAATGTGGACTTCACAAGCTTCAAAATCTCCCCTCCTTTGACCACATTCCAAAACCAGCCCAGCTTGTCCCTGCCTCCCTAACCTGTCCTTCCTCCCACCTATGCCCTCCTCCCACCTCAAGCCTCACCCCCATCTCCTACCTACCAGCCTCACCCCGCCCCCTTGACCTGTCTGTCCTCCCCGGACTGACCTACACCCCCCCTAACTTCACACCTACACTCACCTTTACTGGCTCCACCCCCGCCTCTTTGACCTGTCTGTCTCCTCTCCACCTAAGTTCTCCTTTCTCCATCTTCTATCCGCCTCCCCCACTCTCCCTATTTATTTCAGAATCTCCTTCCCCTCCCCCATTTCTGAAGAAGGGCCTAGGCCCGAAATGTCAGCTTTCCTGCTCCTCTGATGCTGCTTGACCTGCTGTGTTCATCCAGCTCTACACCTTGTTATCTCTTATAAAAGGATATGGGGAGTTGGAAGGAAAGTGGAATTGAAGCCCAAGATCAGCCATGATTTTATTGCGAAAATATTTTCACAAGAACTGTTCAGATATGTTGTGTACACCTTTGGAGCAAGCGGGCTTGAAACCAGGTCTCCTAGCCCAGAAATGGGGCATTGTTACTGCCTACAAGCGCCCCCAAGAGTGTATTGAATGGGTACAGTCTATTCGCTGACCTGCATGATCTACTCCTGCTCCCAATCCTTGTGTTCCATTGAGGAGAAAAGAGGATTGTTTGGAAAGCTGAGATTCCATAGATGAACTGATGAGATCTAATTTAAAAAGAAGCAATTTGCACTTCCAGAATAAGGAATAAGAGTAAAATCTGGATAAATAAAAATAAGTATCTTGGAAAGCCCTAAAATGAGAGAGACAGGAAAGTTGAATGGAGAATAGGAGACGTTCTAGAAGAAGTAAAACATGTAATGGACAATAAAAAGGCTTTCTGTGGTTGCATTAATATGAAGATGATTATTCAGTTAAATGTAAGCCATTAGGCACCGAAGATCACAAGCTTTTTTTTTAACGGAGGTAGACAGAGTTATGAAATATAAATTGACTTTTTACCCATTGATAGCAAGTGTACCTACTTCATGTTTTTATTACCTCCTTAGTAACATTACTAGCCACATTAGCATGCATGTATAGTTAAAAATGTTAATATTATCATTACTGAGCTCTGATATGATTCAGTTCAAAAATTACAACAGAAGTTTGCATTTATATTGTGCCCTTAACATAAATGAGGTCCCAAGGCACTTCACAAATGGAAATAAAACAAAAAATGACATCTGTTATGGATGGAGAATTCAGGAGGGAGATACAAAATCTGACCAAGAAATGCATTTATTGTGGAGGAAAGGGAAGTGAAGTGGAAGAAATCTTTTGGGATGTAGTTTCTCAGAATAGGAACAGAGAGCCAAAGAATATGGGAAGGGAAGGGTATATAATGTTGTAGCAGCTTGCACAGTTTGGAAGAGATTTGACAATGACCGTAACTTTATTACTCATTTTACACTTGACCTGATTGAAATCAATGGAAAGGATAATTGACTTGACTGACAATGGGCTATTGCCCATTCTGCATGACTACCCACTACAAATTTATGCAATATTGATTTGAGAGGTGAAAATCATATGGATAATTTCTTTGGTGGCAGAAATACTGAAATAGGATTAAAGATGTCGATAGACAGATAGTTAAATAATTGGTTTATTAAAAAATCATGGCCCAGGGACCAAATTGTGAGACAGATACAAATAAAACAAATATTCATAATTTATGAAATGGTTATGGTTAACAATTAAAATAAAAATAACGTATAAAATAATAACAGAATTCACAATTGTACAGATTTCAGTTTAAAGCCCAATTTAGTGACAAACAGGACATTATGTTTCAGTTCGGGGAAGAGCTGGAATCGGTGGCCAGGGGACATTTTGCAGAGTTGAAGCAATGCCTTTGGTTTTCCAAATATCATGTCTGAGAAAATTGTTGTTCCTCTGTGGCTTGATATCAGATAGAGGTTACCCAAGTTGAAGGCTGGTGATGAGGAGGTAGTCGTGGCTTTCCGTAGCGTGCATGTGAAAGCTTACCTCCTGCTGCTGATGATGCTGCTGAGGAGCAGCATAACATGAGGAGGAGATGGGGCAAAGGACAGAACTTAGGGAGCTAATAGGAAGTAAAGCAATTGCAGCATATAAACTGAATGCAATCAGATAGATGAGAATGGAGCCATGCAAGCAGACATTGCACAGTGTAGGGTAACAGAGAAAAGTCAAACGAGATGAATAGTGTAGTCCAAGATATTAAATGTTTTAAGAAGAAAGAATATGAAGAAGAAAGAAGACAAGAAAGAATAATAAATTGTGGTGATGATCATGTAAAATATTGTTCAAGACTTCACATGGATCTGTTTTGAAGGTGTCAGCAGGGCAGAAATCTGATTCTGCTTTCAACATTTGAAGAAAGATGATCATTGTAAACACCAATGTAACTTACAAACCTTCCTTAAAGCAGAAAGGGAAGTGAGCATTTGGACTTTTTTTTGTGATACGGTGATTACTGTGGTACTGGATTTGATAGCTAGTAAATTTACTACATATATACTGTGAAACAATTCACAACTCTACGTGAACCATGCCCATAAAGTAATGTGATATCATTTAAAATAAATATTATGATATACAAGACAAGTCAGCAATGTCATGCGTACATATTACAAAGCAATGTAGTTTATCATTGATTGGCATGTCTGTGTGAACCATGGCTCAGTTAGTAGCATACTTGCCTTTGCTTTAGAAGGCTGTAGGTTCAAGCTCACTCAGCCCACAAAAATCTAGGCTGTTACTCCAATTTGGTAATGAAGCAGGGCTGTACTCTTAGAGATGCTGGTTTTGGGTGAGACTTCAAATCGAATGTCCTCTCTGTTGAACACAGAAGATCCCATAAGCGCAGGGAAATTTCTCCTGGTCTCCTGATCAATACCACAATAGTAGATTGTCTGGTCATTATAACACCGCTGTTCTCAAATTAGCTGCTGCATTCCTCCCATTGCAAAAGTGATGGCATTTAATCAATTATAGTGCTCTTTAAGACAGCTTGAGGTTCTGAAAGGCACTACATAAAAATCACCCTTCATTTTTATATATAATGCTTTATATAGGCATGTATTATGATATAATTTATAATGAAATGTAATAAATCCCCATCAATATACCATACTGACTTAAAACAAAGATTATTTCATATGTTCTATGATACATTTATATATTAACATCAACATGTCACTATAGTGTGGCAATTTAATAAGAATAGTAACATGTTAGTATCATGATACTATTTAATATCATTGTACCTACTGTAAAACAATTCGGTATTATTGTGATTGGTTGTCTGCTCCAAGAAGAAAATATTGAAATATGTATGTGTATTTTGATCCAAGTTTGTCTAGCTTTGCGTAATATACACTGCAGCATAATGTAATACTCAGTCTTGGGCATGTGACAAAGTTCAGTATTAACAAAGCAGTAGGAATGTAGTAATACAATTTGTTATTAATATAACCTTGTCTGTATGAGATATAATTCGTGTTTGACATTACTGTGTGCATACTATGACACAATCAGTATTAACATTAATGTACATGCACAGTGATAAAATTTGAATGTTAATATTGTTGCATATATAGCCATGCTCAGTATTACTATTATGGTGTATGTACTGTGATATATTTTAATATTCACCTTAATGTCCATGTATTGTGCTATATAAATAAAGCAGTCATATTATGATAAGATTTGACAGTAAAAGTACTGTGTACACACTGTGACGCATGTAATGTTAACAATATTATATTTGTCCTGACAGCATGTAATATTAACAATATCATGTGTGCATTGTGGCATAATATAATATTAATATTATTGTGAATGTAGGGTGACACAATTTAGTGTTAACATGACTTATGCAGGCTCTGTGACACATCTCACTGTTAATATCACTATGCCTTCTTGATATATCTCAGTACAAGTATTACTGTGCAGGTATCTAATGTTGTTTAACATTAACATTACTACTTTGATCCCTCAAATCTAATGGAAGCAGATTTGTATGTATCTGGGGTACAGAACTGAATAGTCTATACATTATTAGTTCAAGCTGGACTATGTTTTGCACCACTAATCTTCACTCTTCTCTGACAGATACAGCCACAATTCATCTATCATCCTGAAAAGCTAGGGTAACCTCCAATATTTTTATCTCCTAACTAACAAGCTGGGTCAACTTCTTCCAACGACTCCTCCAGTGACAATTCCAATACTTTTCCAACAATAGATGTGAAGCTAATCAGCCTATAGTTACCCCAAATTTTGCTTCCCTCCCTTTTTGAATAGAGATGTCACATTGGCAGCTTTCCAATTCTCAGGCACTTACCCAGAAATCAACGATTTTTGAAAAATGGTTTGTCATTTATAATAAATGATTTGGATGAGAATTTAGGAGGCATGGTTAGTAAGTTTATGGCTGACACTAAAATTGGTGGTATAGTGGACAGCAATGAAGGTTACCTCAGGTTACAATGGGATCTTGATCAATTGGGCCATTGGGCTGAGGAGTGGCAGATGGAGTTTAACTTGGATTAATGTGAGGTGTTGCATTTTGGTAAAGCGAGCATTTTGGTAAAGAAGGTTACAGAGGTTCATAAAATCACGAGGGGCACAGATAAGGTGAATAATAAAGGCCTTTGCCCTAGGATAGGGGATTTCAAAGCTAGGATGTGTATTTTTAACATGAGAAGGGAAAGATTTAAAAGGGACCTAAAGGGCAGCTTTTTTACAAAGTGGAATGAACTGTCAGAGCAAGTGATAGATGTAGGTACAGTTACAACATTTAAAAGACTTTTGGACAGATACAAGAATAGGAAAGGTTGAGAGGGGTATGGGCCAAATGCTGGCAAGTGGGATTAGTTTAGTTTGGGAAACTTAATTGATAACGACTAGTAGGACTGAAGGGTCTGTGTCTGTTTTGCATACCTCTATGACTCTACAATCAATGCATCCACTATCTCTATAGTTACTTCTTATAGGATTCTCAGATTCAAGCCCTCAGGGCCAGGGGACTTAGCCATCTTTAGCCCCATTAGTTTGTCTAATACTACTTCTTTAGTGATGATGATGGTATTTAATTCCTCACCTCCATTCTTTATTATTAATAGGATGTTTGAAGTATCTTCCACTGTAAAGACCAATGCTTACTTTACTTATTTTATTTTGAAAGTACATTGAGATAGGAAATTTTGACAAAGATGAGTAGAATGAGAACTAGGAAGGGAGAAAATGGGTGAGATAGAGTAAAATAGGGAAAATTCTCTTCTGTAATTCTGGTTTAAACTATTGGGATCATGGACCTCTCCTGAACAGAGAAGTCAGTGGCAGGCTCACCTTCTCTCAGCAAAATCACCTCACAGATATTTTATGGCCATTGGGCTGCTAGAGGCTCAAGGTGGGCCCATTGGAGAAGAAGTCTCATTTCTAAGACTTGTCTGACAATCTAACAATTGACAGTTTTCTTGTCCTAGCTGTGCTACTGGCAGTCCCAAAACAGGATGCCAATGAAACCTTCATCGAGCCAAGATAGTGCCCCTGTTGCTTATCATAGGGATTTTATGCCCTTCCATTTGCAATGGAGCATTTGGAACACACAATGCAGACAGACTGAATCAAAGGGCGATCTTGAGATATAGAAACAGTCTTCTGTTGGATCTCTGTTCTAATGAGAAGAATTCAAGCCATAGTGCCTTCCTTCAACCTAATTTGAGTATTTTTGCTAATGAACAAATGAGTTTGAACACTTCTCCAGAATACTGGAAAATACTAATTAATATGCTTTGTTGATTGACAAAAAGTAAATATTCTAAATTGTGATCAGTGTGTGAAAGACAAACAGCAGCAGGCACATTGGAAAAGGAGATATACATGTCTGACCCTGATGGGAACTATACTCTGGAAATGCCCCACTATTCTACGAGTTGGCACAACTGTGAAATAGGGCCAATTCAATATCTAGGATGGCTGGTGTCTGATAATGACCAATACCTACAATAAAAGAAACTCTTACTAGGTTTCATCAATGAACAAGAAAACCAAATACTTATTTATGATGACAAACCTATTCTCTCATATGTAGCAAAGACACGTTATTAATTACTGATAAACAAACTTAAACTATGCACCCTATAAGTCCAAACATGCGCATGTTCATTCATAAATAGGATGGAAAAGACAGACCAGATAAATAGCCTTTTTAGGAATATGGTGGCCAGAAAATGACTGTGGCAATCCTCAAATTAGTTGTCAGTCATTCAGACCTGGGTCTTGACTTGAATTAGAAGTTCTGTTTCCTTTTGCAAAGTCTTTGAGTGTTATTACTTTTCTTATTCGCTCTGTATGTGTGTGTGCATATTTGTGTGTGCCTATGTGAGTCTACATGTGTGATTATGAGTGTGTATGTTCATGTGTGAGTATGTGTGAGTGAGTATTTGCGTGCGTGTGTTTGTGTCTGTGTTTGAGTGTATATTTGCGTGAATATGTGTGTGCATATATGTGTGTGTGTGTGTATGTGTGTGTGATTGAGTGTATGTCTGTGTGCTTGTGGTGTGTGTGTCCACACGTGTGAGTATGTGTGAGAGTGTCTGTATATGTGAGTGTGTGTTTGTGTGTGTGTATGAGAGTATAGGCTTGTGTGTGCGAGTATAAGTCCATGTATGAGCGTGCATTTGTGTGTGTGTATGAGTTCGTTTGTGTGTGCATATGTGTGTGTGTTTGTGTGTGTGTGTTTATGAGAGAGAGAGATTTTGGTCTGAGTCCCAACCTGATCTCTTTTCACTCAGTTCAGGGATAAACTGCCACTTACAACCAACCAAAACCCTATTGCTGGGCAGTTGTTTCTTTTCCCCGAAGACACCTGGTACAGGTGTGCCCCACAGCAATATTGAAATTCAGCTTCCAGCATAGTTATATGCTCTTATGTAACCTTTAAGTGACCATGCATTTTTTCTTCTTTCTTTCTTCTTTCTTCAATTTGTGAAAAAAAACAATAATTCCAGCTCCCATTTTCCAGTTTATACTTTTAAATTTCTTATGCACCAAACACAAAAGCACACGCACACAATTGACAGGCACACACTCATAAATCCAGACCAAACACTGAAGTTATTGTCTGCAGAATTCTGTGATAACTATGCAAGGCAGTGTTACTAGATTTGGTAATGTGCTCCCTCTGCTCACAACCTGCACAGTGCTGATTAGTTTATACTCTACCTTGGTAAATCCCCTCCCCTATCTCCCCAGGTCTCCTCACTACTTACAGATCAGGATGCTATCTTTGAGTTAAGCACCTCAGATCTGCAAAATGCAGGTGCCTTTGGACAGTGGTGCCTGACCACCAGTCCACCCTCTTCCTGTTCCTATAGCACTGGTGACTTTCAGGATCCTGTGTTATCCATCATCTCAGTATAATGGAAACTGAGGACAATCATTAGTGGAAGCTAAATCTTTTCACTTATTCCAATTGATCTGAAAACCAAAGGCAGAACCTTACATTTTCTTGCTTAAGTGTCAATTTTTATGAAGTTCACAGAGGGTTTCTCTCCACAATGTCTAGTCCGATCTCTCATTATATCTGACCAGACGAACTTCATTAACTATATATTCTGCCCCATGGTGTCCCTATTGCCCAATTCTAGAACCATCTACTATGGGGGAGGTGATGGCCTAGTGGTTTTATTGCTAGATTACTAACCCAGAAACTCACGTAATGTTCGGGGACCTGGTTTTGAACCTTGGCTGATAGTGAAATTCGAATTCAATTTTAAAAGAAAGTTAGGAATTAAGAATCTATTTATGACCACTGTTGAATATTAGAAAAACTTGTCTAGCTCACTATTGGTCTTCAGGGAAGGAAATATGCCATCCTCACCTGGTATGGCTTACTTCTGACTCCAAACCCACAGCAAAGTAGTTGACTTTCAGCTGCCATCGGGGCAATTAGGGATGGGCAATGAATGTTGGTCTAACCAGGGATGCCCACATCCTGTGAATGAATAAAACAAACTCACTGTACCGGGAACAACTTTCCACTATCAGGGATGTCCTGGAATGTAATGGTATTCCTTGTATCAGTGCCAACTTTAAAAGGCTGGTGTGAACCCGGAAAAACACTGTTAGTGTGGAACTTCCCTGAACGGTTCCTGATATTTGCCTTGAACATGGTAGAGAATGGAGGATTGGCACCGCACTTTGCAGGCAGGAACCTGGAGATCCTACTGGACTGGGTGGAGCAGATGTAGGGTTTCCATTAGCTTCAAGACTGGTTGTGGAGACCATGACACCAGACTATGCCAGCCTGATCTGAGGTTGCCATCTGGGTCAATGAATTCTCAGACTTCTGAAGAAATACATAGCAAAGTAGAGAGAGAAAAGGTCAATTACCTTCTCCACTCTGTCTCACCCACTCTCCTCCACTTCAACCGTCAACACCACTAACTCTGTATGTCCTCTGCTCTGCCTACTCACTCACTCAGGGAATCGCCCCCACCTACACCAAAAATAATATGTGTACCATCCACTTTCATCTCCTTTAATACCTGCCTCTGTCTCATTCCAGGAGGAAAATAGCCCAAAATCAGATAGAAACATTCAAGGTGGGTGGTGAGTTGTTGGATATTTGGCTCCTCACCTCCTACATGGAGAGGGCCCTGAGTCTGACTACCCTGAGTGGTTGACTGAACAAGCTGCTGGCCTGGTGTCAGAAGCTACCCTTGACTTCCCGTGCCAGGACACCATGACTGAAGGCTATCTCCCTGAGTTGACTGAACGCTGCTGACAGCCATGTTAAGCTTCCTGGCCTTGTGTCGCACTATACGGCAAGACAGGACAGCAGTACAATGAGCTTGGTATTCCTGTCTGTGGAGTGGACTGAAAAAGCCTAGGGCAAGACAATGCAAGGGTAAGCTCAAGCTGAGTGAAAGCTAAGTGAACAAATAAACAGGCTGGAGGTGTAGCCTCATCTAATCCAATGTGAGCTGGGTGCTTGTCCTGGAGTGAAAAGTGTTCTTGCTGCTACATTTCAATGATAATTTCCAGTGTGCCTTAAGGTGTAGCATCAAAGTATAGAAGTGTACTGTAAGTGGATCAGTGATGTGTCCTAGAGGTGATCAAAGGCTGGCACACGTTGGATGTCAATGTCTGCGGACATGGTCTGCATGTAGCTGGAACATCACTTAAGATAGAGTCATAGAGTCCTACAGGATGGAAACAGACCCTTTGGTCCAACCAGTTTGTGCCGACCATGATCTAAAACTAAACTAGTCTAACCAACTGTGCTTGGCTCATATCCCTCCAAACACTTTTTATTCATGTATTTATCTAAACGTCTTTTAAACGTTTTAACTGCACCCGCATCCATCACTTCCTCTGGAAGTTCATTCCACATATGAACCACTCTTTGTGTAAAAAATGCCCCTCATGCCTTTTAAAAATCTTTCTCCTCTCATCTTAAAAATATTACCCTTAGTCTTGAAAACCCCACCATAGGAAAAAGACACCTGTCATTTACCTTATCTATACCCCTCATGATTTTATAAACCTCTGTAAGTTCAACCCTCAACCTCCTACACTTCAGTGAAAAACGTCCCAGCGTATCCAGCCTCTCCTCATACCTCAAACCCTCCATTCGCAGCAGTAAGCTGGTACATATTTTATGAACCCTTTCCAGTTTAGTAATATCCTTCCTGTAACAGGTAGATCAGAACTGGACACAGTACTCCAGAAGAGGCGTCACCAATGCCCTGCACAATCTCAACATAAGATGTTTGTATCAGTGTCTAACATAGAGGTCCTTCAGAGCAAATACTGTGCTAAAATCATCAAGTACCCCCTCTGACTTACATATTGTGTATTCTCAGCATGTAGTTTACTTGTGTTACAACAGGAAGCTGCGCATTAATGAGGCAAGATATGCAGTTAATATATTTACTAACAAGCAGTAATTCACTTGAGTAAGTAACTTGCCACTGCCTAACAAGAATCACACCTTGACATCTGGAACTTACTTGAAAGACACAGCGAGTTTCTCCCAATATTGACATAGACTTCATTGGATTTTTTAATGTGATTCAGCTATGTTTCTTGTTGTAGCCCATGTCATTCAATCCACTATAAGATTCCATCTCTCAGCTGGTACATCTTGCACACTATCTTGCTGTATATTTTGAAATGTATAGAATTGTAAGGTACAGAAACTGAGAAACAGGTAAAACTGAATACTTTGTATGATTTCTCTATTAAAAAGTCTATCTGCTAATTCAGTTAACAACGCTATGAAAGATCTGAGATAAAAGGTACCTGCTCCTATGATGCTGCTTGACCTGCTGTGTTCATCCAGCCCCATGCTTGCTATGAAAGATCTGTTGGATTGATAGTAAAATTATTGTCTGTAACACAGCCAATATTACACTGTGTGTAATGTGATAAAATGTAATATTTACACACTGTTCAATATTAACGGCACTGTGTTTCGCACAATTGAACATTAATATTAGTAGGTCTGGATTGTAAAAATTATTTTGTGCTTTTTTAAGATATTTGAGGTGGCTGGACTCATACAGTTATTGAGCAAAATAAAGTTATTCAGAAAAGTGGTTGTCATTTTTTTCAAAGTTTCAAAAGTAGTTTAAAAAGTCTTGAAGATTAGTTCTTGGGTAGTCATAAATACTTTGTCAGTTTTGAGCAGTTTAAAGACTTATTATTCTGTAAAAATTACATAACTATTCAACTGGGTTCTAAGAAGGAAAGAAAGTGTCAATCATTGCTTTATGTAAGAGTGATGCTGAGACAACCTCATTTTCTGTTGTGCCTGCACTGCTAGTGGAACTGACTATTTGAGAGGGCAACGACAAATAGGACTGAAGTTGTCTGGTCCTCATTGGACAGTGGTCAAAGTGCTTATGAATGTACTGAAGTCAGTCAAAAGGTTCACTAGGGACGAAAGCACCACATGACCTCTCAGTTATTCTAGCGTGGAAGATGCATGCATCTTTCATGAAGGGTTACACATTTTCATAAGAAATCTTGATCAATACAAAAAAAATTATCACAACATTCACATTTGTAACCTAGATGCTAAAAACAACATTGTACACCAAAGAGATCCCTCCACATATTGTGTATATCACCTGTGGAGATAATATAACACAATGTTGTCAATTCAATCTTTATACAGTACCACTGAAGACTGACCCAATGTCTGTAATTTCTTAGCAGTAATATTGATTGTAGTAGAGAACTCAACGGTTCACATGACTAATTTAATCAGAGTAGCAACCATACAGGATGTATGATGGTGTTCTTTTGTGTATGATATTTGTACGCTGTATGGTGCTAACGGAATAAAATATGAACAAGGTATTCCTAAGTGTTTTACCGCGCATGAGAATTAAAGGTATTACAGTGAGTGAGAACCAACTGCGGTTTCTGATTTAAAGCAAGACATAAAAAGATTTCAGTTAATAATGATTACTACATTAATTAAATTGATGGGCATGTTGCTCTGATGTGGTTGGGTGAAATTTGCATCAGTTGCAACTTGGAGTTCAAAACCAAACTATAAGAATTTTAGAATGCTTTCTAACATAAGGTATGGTGCAGTTCAAGTAGAAAAGTACTGAAGGCAAAATTATATCGTTGCATTCAGCTTTGATATTAAGTTTGCTTTGGAAATGATCCAGTGGTCCAGCCGCTGGTTTCATCAAGTGCTGCACTGTGATCATGATTTGAACTTGGCCTAGTGTTTGATTTCACAGGCAAGGTATTTAGGCCTTACCCCATCAGATAAACAGGAAAACATTCTTGTAAGAAAAGGAAGTGGGGAGATAAATAATAAGAATCTTGAAGAACAAAGCCATGAAGATAATATAAGTGCATAGTTCAGTAAATACTGCATCGGATGGAGTGGCAATAAAACAGAAAGATTTGACCCACATTTTTTTGCTTGGTCAGAGTCTCTGTTGTTGGAAGCAAGGTAAAGGAAATAACAGAGTGCTGAACTGAATGATGCAGAGGAGGAGAGGATACAGGTTGGGTGGGAGCAGGGAACAGATAATGTACATAGGCTGTGGGACAGTTTGCAGGGAAAAAAGTCAGACTGAGTATGTTTAGACACTGCAGAAGTGTTTTCTTTTTTAATTCATCATCCGCAGGATGTGGCCACTGCTGACAATATTTTTTAAACAATTTAGTGCCCATCCCCACTTAACTTTGCTCACCTTCTTGAATTGCTGCTTATCTTGTAGTAAAGGCATACCCACAATTGCCATTTGGGATGGAATTGTAGGATTTTGATCCAGGGATGAAGAAAGAATGATAATACGTCTTCAGATGTGTGATTTGTAGGGAGAATTTGGAAGTGGTGTTACTTGCATGTGTTTTCTGCCCTTATACTTGCTGGCTGTGTCATTGTGAGCTTGGTAACAAATTTTAGATGCACCTAACAATTCCATACTGACATTTGAAGGAGGGATGAATTGTGTATGGGTAAAATTACCATTGTCCCACTGGACTATAGTACTGTTCTCTTATCAGAGAGAGGTGACTGGTGGTGCTTTAACCTGCGGCCACCATGCCTCAGGCAAGAGCCCTTCTTGGTAACCTCAGCCAATGTGGGAATTGATCCCATGCTGTTGGCATCACTTTGCATTGCAAACAGCCATCCAGCCAACTGGTGGGTGAAAGCAAAGTGGCTAATGGTGCATTTCCAGGAGTATAGACTGCCCTTCTCCTCAAAAATCATTAAAATATCAAATTCTGTTTAATTCTATGCATTTTAAATTTCAGTTTAATATTTGTTAGTCTTAAAAAAATTAAGTAATATTTTGATTTCAACAGGCCAACAGGAATCTCTTCGCCTACGTAAAGCTCAGGTCCTTCCCAGATCCAGCCACGCATGCATATTCCAGTGGATAAGGCACAGTATGTGCTCCAGGCTTAAATCACAGAGAGATGCCCTCCTATTTCAAATATCCTGGATTACATAGGCTTTTTTTTCCTTTCCCTGAGCTCTTACGTCCTCTGGCCTGCCTCTCCCCTATCTAATAACCCAAGCTACTACTTTCATTCTTCTATTCAAACTGGCATTTTTTGCCGGGTTTGGGTCACATGGGTCAGTTCCTCAAAATGCGGTCAGTATGAAATATTCAAGCTTGGACAACTGTATATACATTACTTCACCCATTTCTTCTATAAAATGTGAATAAAGTTTAGATATAGGCTGTGCTAACTTAGCCTATGTCGCACTGCATGCCATATTAGACTGTGAGTAGAAAAATCAACCAAACTGCCTGCCTCTAATGCTTGAATTTGCCTGATTTAAATTATGTGAACATAAATGAAATGGAGCATTTGACTCGCTAGTTTGTGCCTAGATAACTTGGGTTTCAAATTTACGCATATCGCAGTTTTTACAGGCCCTAGTTCTGCTTAGCTTCAGAGAGACGGTATACAAAATTACTCAACTCTTCTGTATTCATTTCACTTAGACCTGGCACTGTTCAATCTCAATTTGTTTGCATCCTGTAAATATTTACAACAGTCAAAGAGAATAGAGAAGTTAGACCTCAGCACATCTGCTGAGATCTCACTGTGGTGCATTCAGGACACAGAATAATATACCTGATGGAACTGGAATAAACTGATGTAAATAAACCAGACAATCTCTTCTCAGAATATTCATTTTCCTCACTTGAAGAACTGAAGGGAATGCTTCATAATGATTCATGCCATCTTCTTTTAAGTTTTACAAATGCTGCATACAAGGATTTATTGGTTTAAAGATCTAAGGAGGCCACAGTAGCTATTTTAGCAAATGGATGAAGAATGCCTTAAAGGAGCATCACCTTATTTGAAAAATAATGCTATTGAGTAATATGAGGATGAAGCTCTTGTGAGTGAATGCTAACAGGTTTTATTAAACATAATCAATTGACAAAGGGTGATAAGTGGTTTTTTTATGATTTTTTTATTCCCTTTTATAAATCCTATAGGCTCAGGATCCTGCTCTATGTGATCTGACATTACTCTGACACAGCACCACTGTACATGCTCAATATAATAGCTATTCCTAATGTAAAGATTTAATTAACCCTTTATTCCACGTTTTGAAAATTGTTTTCTGTATGAATCAGAAGACATTAGTTGGCCTGGTTGTTCCAAACAGGGAGAGGAAGCCAGGTGTCTTGCAGCCTTGATTCTTTTATTGTTAATTGACATAGATGAAAAATGTGGACCACAGGGCTGTCACAAATGCCTGAACAACAGACCCTGAGAGTGCCACCGCTCACTGGGAATCAATGCAAAAGTGACAAGATGAATTAATTGAAATGTGCATGCGTGGCCCATCCTCACACTGAAATCTTCTCTTTCACCCTGAAGGCATTTACCTTAAACTTGGCAGGGCTATTGTAAAATAGATATGCAGTGAGCGGCAGGGCTTCCTTCTAGCTTCATGTCTCGAGGGTGACTCTGTCTCGAATCCTATAAACAAGGTCATTTGTACAAAAGGGCTGTGCACCCATTGCTCTGTGGGTGTTCCTCTGGGCTCCACCTGACATGATGCAGTAAGTGGCTCAGTGGTTAGCACTGCTGCCTTACAGCGCCAATGACCTGGGTTCGATTTCAGCCTTGGGTGGAGTTTGCAGATTCTCTCTGTGTCTGTATGGGTTTCCTTCATCTGTCCTGGTTTCCTCCCATGGTTCAAAGATGTGCTTAGCTTATGTGGATTGGCCATTTTTAATTGCCACTTAGTATCAAGGGATGTGCAGGCTAGGTGGATTAGCCATTGTTAGTACGGGATTACAGGCGAGGGTGGGTCTGGACGGGATGCTATTTGGAGGGTTGTTGCAGACTTGATAAACCGAATTGTAGGGATTCTATGAAGCTTGGCAAATCCACTCCTCTATCAGCCAGAGGCAAAAGACAGACTGTCTAGGCTGAAGTGTGACAAATAAACTAAAAGGTTCAGTTCCAATGTGGTTTGTAATGATGCTTCTACTTTCCCCATCATAAAGGTATGCTTTCTATAACAGTATGCTTGGAAGAAACGGTGTGTTCTTCAATGGAAAGCACTATCCCAACAGCACCACCTCTATTGAAGATAGCATCTCCCTGTCCAGAACGTACAATTTCCAAGTTGGAATGCCAGCCCTCAAATTAAGACTATTGTACGCTTCTCATTGGCAGAGAAGAAATGCCTGTTTCCACGCTGTACGATTCTAAGGCCTGTTGAAAAGGCTTAATTACACATTTCTTGCAGCATTTTATGTCAAAAACTGCTTCCCCAATAATGTTTAAATTATCTCTCAGGTAGTCAGATTTCCATTAGATGTGACCAATATTATTTCTGTTTAATCGACATCCAAATAATTACTCTCTGGAATTTATCTGGCACTGCTAAAGAAATAAAGAACTCAAGAAGCAGTGGGCTACTGCTCATGTTGCCAAGAATAAATCTGTTACTATTCGAAAATGCAAAATCCATGGATCTCCATTTATTCTATAGTCAAAGCATTAGGCTAAGATTAAGACAACAGAAACTGCTCCTCAGAACATGCATTACTCTGGCAAGGCGACTAACTGTAGCATAATGATTTGACAATCTTCCAATGTCAGGTAGTAGTGAGAAGCTGATGTAGGCAAGCTGGCAGTGCGTCCCAAATACAGTGTCAAGAAAGAGGTCTGAAAGAAAGTTGCAGATATTGTAGCATATAAATTCTCCTGATAGGCTGCAGGTTAGTATCTTTTGAAGGGAAGTCACACGAGATCTTAAATGGTTGCAATGTATACCTTCCTATGGATTGCCACCCTGCAGTGACTTGAAAGAAATTCTGGGATTTGCATTGTAATCAATCAAAACCTGCATCACCTTTCTAACTGATTAAAGATTTAACAGGAGGGAGTCAGCCAGCCAATTTAGATTCATTCAATACATTTACATTAATTGTATGACCTTTTGATCTTTTACTTACGAATTCTGTGTTTTGAGGCCTGTCTTACTACACCTGATGTAGGAGCAACATTCCGATAGCTTGTGTTTTCAAATAAGCCTGTTGGATTATAACCTGGTGTCATGTGATTTCTGACCTTGTCCACTCCGGTCCAACACCAGCACCTCCACATCACCTTGCTGTGGTGGAAGGGATTAAGAGTTCTGCTTATGGAGTCAATGGTGGAGTCAGGAGTTCTCAACTCATGGTAGGTCTACCCCTGGCGGTAAGGTTGGAGGGGAGGAATCAGATAAAACGCAATCCAAAACAAGTCCTCAACAGCAATCCAGGCAGAAGATATTCATGTCATAACAATGGATGTAACGGCTGCAGCAGCAGGGAGATTCCCAGTCATCAATGTTTCCTTAGAACCTGATCTACCTTTGGTCAAGGACTACGTATTTGCTGATGCACAACAGCAATCCCATGTTAAATAATGTCCTGCACAAGGCATTGTATAATGACAATGTATATGATTAAAACTGCTACCTTAAAACAATATGGATGGACAGCATTCAAATGGTTGTTGAACTTTTTAGTTTGGATTTACTGTTCATTCTACTGACACAATTTGATTGGAAAGGGTTGTGTTCAGAATTAAAGGTAGCCTCTGAAACATTCAACAAGTGAAGATCGTCTTTAATACCACAGGTTGCATAGAAAGACCCTTCAAAATGAATGAATAAGACACCTGTTCACCATTCTCTGCATGTCTGCATAATTATATATCACTGTTCTTCATCAATGTTTGGTTTTTAATCTATCTTGTTAAATGTTCCATCTTTCAAAGTGCCATTGAATTTACCTGAAGTACGTTTTATATGTTTTTTGAAGTTAAATTCGTAAAATGGAGTGACAATTTCTTGAAAGAATTCAGTCAAATGATTTAACTCTCAAAAGGAACACTTCTGATGAAACTGTGAAGTTGTTGAATAATTGTAAAAACTAACTAAAAAAAAATCTCTATTTTTGTGGCTTGTAACAGCTGATCCATATCCCTGAAGTTCTAGAGTGGGAAAATCACAGTTGCAAACAATCTCTTCAACCAGTCAAAATTGACAGTTTGACAGGCTAACAGCATGTGTTGTATGTACATGTGTACAGAGATATCTGTGTTTAAGCATGCATGTGTGTGTGTGTGCGCGCGCGTGTGTGCGTGCATGCACATTTGTATTTATGTATGCACCTTATGTGTGATTAGAAACAAAACAGATACACATCGGTTAACAAAAGAAATTGTAGTAAACCTATTCCTTATGGGATTGCTTAATGAATTTAAAGAAAGATTTTCGAGAAAAATTGACACAGCTATGTCACAAATTCTAAATCTGTTTATAATATTGGAGATATTTTAAATTAATTTGAAAGAAGGTGTTACAAATATTGGTGACCTGATTTTTTAACAATCAGGGACCATAAAATGACGATATAGCAATCAAACAGTTTTATTTAAAGCAACCATATGGAACCTGGCATATGTTTATAGGAATTGTTTTGTAAATCTGATTTTTATTAGTTTTGAGGAAACAGCTTTACAGAAGCCACATGAAAGCAGACATTGCCTGTGCAGGTATGTGCCAGAATTAAGCTGCAATGGCTTTAATCACTTCAAAGTAGCGCAATCATCTTGGATGCATCAGACTCTGCCAGCATGTTCAATCTGAATGGTGTTCTAGTGAATTAATAAACAGTACAAGCACTCAACTGGTTAAGTATAACATTGCAACAATATGACAAGGTTAAGCTGTGCTAAAGAGAAATTAATATATTGCATTTTGGATGATCATAATTACGCTGGGATGGATTCTGAGGCTCCCCACAATGAAATAATGCATTTTTAAAAACTATTTTAACAGACTTTAGTGCATGATGGCAATTGTATGACATGAAAATGCAGAATAAAGATCAGTGGATTCAAAGGCAAGCTTTTTTCATTTTTTTTGTGAGACATAGTTCTCTCTGGATGGATAATGTGAAAAAATGTGAAATATGTTAATGGCATTTGTAAGCCTGATGCATAAAAACAAACTTTTTCCTCCCATTAATGACCTACAGAATGAGTTTCAGCTTCACCATAATGCTTCATAGGTTTAGCATTTCTCAGCTGCTATGAATCATCAGTGCTAATATATTCAAAACAGACGACGACCAACTGCTGCTATCAAAGGACTTGCTTGAATAACTGTAATAACTGGAAAATTATTTTGATAGCCTGAAACAATCTTATATATCACAGAACTTTATTAAAATAATATCAAATCAAATTAGCCTGTATCCCACAATAAATTAAGTAACAGGTTATGCTGATATTAATCTCAGCTTGCTTCCAGGCATTGCAGCAGGAACATTTAATAAGTTGGTCCCTGTTGCTCTGAACTTGCACAAATCCACAAGTACTATGCTTATTGAGGAAAACTACATCAAAAGACTCAGTCTAAATAATGTGCTCATTCAATGCCTGTAGTGAAATAATTCTTTGGAAAAAAAGATGAAGAAATCTCACGAGACTTGTGCTTAGATCTTGACCTGTGGGGAAACATTTTTTTCACAAATCCCCTGATTTCTGGCTAATTTAGAGTTGGCATGCTACAACAGCAGTGAGGGGCATACCCTGAAAAAAAAGATTGGCCAGGATCAGGCTGACTGCTGGATTCATACAGGGTTAAATGGGATATAAAGAATTTAGCACTGCAGTGAGGTGGAACAGGCACCTGGGGAGCCTCTTTTTCTGCTTCATAGTCTTTATAAATCCTTTCCCTTTGCAACAAAATTTTACATGTATAATTTCTCACTGAATCACTTAGCATTGTTAAAAGGTCAGTTATTCTTTAGTTTGCCACGACTATCATGTCAACCATCAACTGTCTTACTAACATAAATATGTATTTAGTAACGTGTCTATACATATGTGACCATATATAATTATATGTATGCAACTCTGTATGTTAAAAATGCACTGCTATAAAATGTAAAATGTCTAAACCACTTTCTGCAAAACTTAAATTCTGTTTTACAAAATGGAAAGAGAATTTCTTTTGTATTTTTCTTGTCCAGTGGGTCTACTGCATATGGAGGCATGGTGTATGATCGTGTTGTTAGATATGTATGTTGATGGTTAGTCTCAGCTCTTTATTTCACCAGCTTTATCGCCCATCTCTTTCACTACAGTCCAATTTTGTAAATATAACTATCATACCTTGAATAAGGGTAGATGTGCAAATAGTTTTTAATTTCTGTGATTCTTTTGCTTTCTAATTTGCTGGCGCATATTTGCCTTTTACACACAATTGCCTTCATTCTGCACGAGGGTGACTCGAAACCATGGGATGGATTTTCTAACTCCACAACCCTTAAAATTGGTGTATGGAGCCAGGTACAAAACACCCATTCATTTCTGGCCAAAATGTTTCTGCCTGTAAGGGGAAGAGGGCACTGAATGTACATGTGGGAATCATAATCTGGTTGTTGATTTAGAATTATGTGAGAATTTAAACAGTCACGGTTTACACTGCTGCAAATTGTTGCAATTTGTGGGAGCATAAACACTTCTGAAGGCCTCCAGAAAGGCATTGGGTGTGTATCTTTTGCAGACATTTGCAAAGTTATGTTTTGAAAACAGAAGCGTCCTTTCAGAGATAGAGATTGGTGCCAAACTACAGAGGGTGGAGCGGGATGTCATTGATGTGGGTGTGACAGTGGAAGAGCATGTTTGTGTGTCCCTTCAGGAGTATTCCTTGCCTCAGAACCGGGACTGCCAGGCTATCCAGGTGAGGAGGGTGTAACAAAGGAAGGAAGTTGGAAGAACTGGGCTTTGCACCATCTTATACATAGTCAGTAGAGAAAGGGCAGTACAGCAATGTGCAACCAAAGCCAAGGTACTCAGCCAACAGTTGACATAGCTACCACAAAGCACAGCAAGAAGGAAGCGGAGGAGGAAGTTTTACCTTGAGTGAAGGATGTACTGTTTCTGAAGGAGTTATTGACAATTTTAAAAAATTCATTTATGGGATGAGAGCATCACTGGCTAGGCCATCATTTATTGCCCAACCCTAATTGTCCTCAAGGTAGTTAAGAGTCAAACACATTGATGTGGGTCTGGCATTACATGTAGACCAGACCAGGTAAGGATGTCTGTTTCCCTCCCTAAAGGGCATTAGAGTACCCCATGGGGTTTTCCTAACAATCAGCAATGGATTCATGGTCATCCTTAAACTCTTAATTCCAGATTGTTGTTGAATTCAAATTCTACAATCTGCTGCGGCAGGATTTGAACCCAGGTCTGTAAAACATTTCCTGGGTCTGTGGATTAACAGGTTCAGTGACAATACAACGATGCCTTCATTTTGCCTGAGAGGAAGCCCTCATGCTGCGACCAACCAGTCCATATATGGATACTGTGGTATTGAAGATCCAACAGAAGAATATTGCAACTAAATATTACATACAACATTATATTCCTCAGCGCTTAGTGTCTGGGCTAATATTAAGCTGTTAGGTTACAACAGAGAAACATGTTTCCAGTGGAGTGTCATGCTTTGAATGATCTGAGACAAGATGGAGTCAGAGATCTTTACTCCCTCAGGCCGGGGAAGGTCTATCGAGTCAGAAAGTTCTTGACTTGAGCTACCTGCCTCGATAATGAAAATCCAACTCAGAGCTTTTCCTCAGTGATTCCACAGCAATCCTCATAAAACAACCACATCTCTACTGATCCCATCCTGGCCTGTCATGCCCTTCTTCTATGGTACTACTCTTCACCTTCATCATCATTGACACTGGCTTTTTAACTGTTTCCCCTGTGGAATTGTTTTAAGTTCCTTCATCAGCAAATCCTTCCTTCAATTTGTAATCTCCAGTTCTACAACCGGCTGCGGATATGCAGCTTTATTATGTCTTGTGATCTTCTGATACTAGCCTCTAGAATGACTCAGATCACTCTGTTCTACTCAACATCAGTGTCACGGCCTTCAGCTGTCTGGACGCAACTCGCTAAGACTTCTTTCTCAAATCCTGAACCATTCCATCTCCCTCCACACCTTTAAAGCATTCATGGATCAAATGCCTTCACTAGTTGTACAAAGACTTACTTTTCCCTCATTATCACAACCTATGAGATGACTTTGTATTTGTTTCTATTCTAAAGCAGTAATAGAAAGACAAAATAAAATGTTGTGTTGCACTATCTGAGATCAAATGTGCAGTCCTTTCAACAGATATAATTATTTAATGGGGAGACCTACATTGAAATGTCAAGCAAAGCTGGTCCCAAGACTCATGATTCTGTGATTCAACAGTCCAGGCCATATCCATTAGTGCTCAAACAGCCACAGCAGAATGAGATTTTTGCTTCTTCATCGTTTATCTTTATCAAGAAATTGATAGACTTTTAAAGTCATCTAAACTTAAAATAAAAAACGAGATTAATATACTAAATGGAAATAAATTCAAACAACTGAAAAATAGCGAGGTGCAGCTGGTTTCTATAGTCAAATGAAATAGTGAGATCATTCATCACTGACCATATGGATAGGTGCTTTTCTAGCTGCAGGGTCGTCATTTGTGTATGTCGAAGGTTCTTAACGGAACGATCTCTTGGAATTTGATTGCATGATAAGATAAGGTATCAATATGTTTCTAAACAATAGAATGATCACAGGACATACTCAGTACATTTATATGGCATGTTTTCCTGTAGTATAGCATTTCACAATTTATCATTGTCAGAAGATCTTAGCCTTTGGATTCTAGGCAGAGTTCCATTTGTCCAAGGCAATATTTTAAATAGGATTCGTCCAAGATGAGTGTTTAAATAGCTGTCATATGTCCAGCAAGTAAGTTTCCAAGCTGAATAACGTTTCATTCTAGGCCCTCTGCTCATTTAAATTTTCCAGTGAATTAATTTCATTAGGAGCATAATTGAGGGAATGAGGTGCTAAGGTAAATTCCACTGTCTTTGCTGAATGCTTTCGCAGAAAAAGATAACAACCATCAAGTTCATTATTAACTCCTATCAATGCTCCAGAAAATGTGGTAGTGCCAATTTCATTTTCATAATTCAATGAAATAACTCATTCACTGGCATGTGGTTTATTTGCTTAAATCATTAAAATAGTGCAAACGCAATAAATTGATCAATTTCATTGCTGTCTTCTCTGACATACGCCTTGAAAAGATTCAGATTTTCAGAGCCAAATTACCTTTTAATGGTACTAAGCCTTACAGTTTAGGAGATTATTTTACCTATCTTTTAGTAAAAATAATTTACATGTCTAAATAAGAAAAGCTGTTTTCTGTGGATAAGTAAATTCCTCTCCACAGTCAACTGCTTCTTGTTAAGAGTGCAGCCTTATTCAAATTAATTCAAAACTTCAAACTCAACCCTAGATATTTATCAATCAAGCTATTCAAAGCTGCTGTTACAGATTTCTGGAGCGGGTGGGAC
This sequence comes from Ginglymostoma cirratum, assembly GCA_024137785.1. Lineage (NCBI taxonomy): Eukaryota > Metazoa > Chordata > Chondrichthyes > Orectolobiformes > Ginglymostomatidae > Ginglymostoma > Ginglymostoma cirratum. The sequence continues at coordinate 51,878,522 of JAHRHZ010000018.1, read as the reverse complement.
TTGAACCTAAATCTTCAGGTGCAAAGGCTGGGACACTACCACTGCACGCTCAGAGCTCACACTGAATCTTACAGCCACCTCCCACACCCCCATGTCATATGACATCAGCAGGCTGACGTGATGATGCTGTCAGTGTTACATGATCATGTAGGGAGCGAGCTGGAAGGAGGAACTTGAAATTCAAAAGTAATAGTTGTGAAACTAAAGCGCATTAGACTACATAGACATGATAAAACATCCACCACTACTTAATCCTACATTTTTGTTAATGGTATCTTTGGAGCACTGGACTTTAGTCAGCCACATTGTCTGTGGGAACTTGATTGCAAACAGATTAGTCTTCAATTTACTGCTCTTTGCTTCAGACCAATTTCCATCACCTCACTAAATATAAAATGTAAGTAGTTTTCTTTAAATCAATACTTCAGGGTCATCACCTTTTTAGGTTCACATACATTTTAGAAATTGAATGTATTTTACTGTTGTCCCCTTAATTTTCCCTTTGTTGTGTGCAGAGAGGACATAAACTGCCATAATTTGCACCAATTCATAAAATGCCAAACAAATTGCCAAGGGGAAATTATTAATATGTAAATTATGTAGTTACAGGATTAGAAGACCCATTTTTAAAAGCAAGCACAGGGAAAATGACTGTTGACAGGAAAATAATGGTAGGAGAGACAGTTGATGTTTTAATTCAAAAGGACAGTATTAGTGAATAGACTATGGTTATTTGGGTTTCTGTATTCTAATGGGAACTGAGAACCCATTTCTAAAATGACTGACTGCAACATAGGTCTTCTTTCAGATGTATCTTTTCATTGCAGTTTATAAATAACTACACATCACTCGCACAAGAAGACCTTGAACACAGTCTCTTAACGTGTCAGCACCACCGACAAAGCTAAATCTCCTACTCTTTTACTCAATTGTATTTTTAAATTATCCATGCCACTCTAAACCGTCAAATTCTTCTTAAAACAAAACACAGCAATCTCCAAAATGTGGCCATGTTTTAATTACAGTGTGTGTGAAGATTTTCCTCAACTTGTGATTCCCTTTATTGGAAATGTGTGTCAACTTTACTGATTCCGAAATGAGGCTAATTCTATGACAAAAATGTCAAAGGGAAATATCTAACATTCAACACTACTGTGCTCATAGGTTACCATATGTGATCTGACAGTGCAGAAAATGCTGCATACCTAGCCATTTCAGATATACAAGAAGTACCCACTAAAGCCAATGATTCAGTATCTTTTAAATTATGTATACAAAAGAGTAATTGCTTGGTCTGAAAGCTATCAGGATATAAATTAAGATATTGAAGAATTAAAATATGAAGGCATTTGAGGATGAAGATGATAGTTTTGAATGGTGCACGTTTCTTTTTTATTTTTATGTGCATATGAAAAACTATACATGAACCTAAAATAAATTGTGTTAAATAAATTAGGAACTACAGTGCCTTCACTTGGCATTATTGAGGCATTTAGACAGTCAAAATGGTGGTGCTTTACTTATCAATTTGATTGGTGCCTCCTTTGGCCCCTGGAAATTTAGCTGCCAAAAGGACCCAATTGATCCATGTACCTGAAGGAAACAACAACACAATTTTGATTTTTAAATAGGAGTTTTATCATGCTGACAGGACTCCTCTGCAATTTTCATGGAGACATTAGGCTAGCTGCTCAATAAATAGCTTTTATAAGTAAAGTGGGCGGTTGAGGAAGTAAACTGGGGATAAACAGTGAGTCTGAAGTTAGCTGTGTGTTTAAAAAGATGTATAAGTCAGCACTGATTGAGACAGAGCTACATGTTTACAAGGAGAGGTTTCTCTTTTGTGCTTGTGACCATTTGGATATTTTGAGTGTGGGAATCATTTTGCTAAATCTTAATTGGGAGGTGGTGCAAGTTGAGACAAAAATTGAGAGAGAGGTAAGGCGCAGAGGCTGCTGCATAGCTTTCCCATGCTCCTGGGAAGTCTCCCAGCAAACATTGCCCACCTTCTCAGCTGTTTCCCAGGAGGTTCCTCGTAGTCAGACATGCGTGGCATCAGGCAGGGGTTGGCCACTGAAGAGGTCACACATCCTATTGTCTCTGCCAAATATTCTGCCCTGTCTTCCCATAACCCCCATGTCACAAATCCCATCCAACCTCACTGACATCATTGTAACTAGGTCACTCAGGTGGACCTTATAGAATATGAATTCCCTGATTGAGGATGTTAAGCTGGTCCAAACAGGGAGCCCTGATTGCCCGACAAAACATCCTCACACTGTGAGAGCTGGCTTTGAGGGAGCTGGACCTGTGCCAAGGAGTTTTCATGTGTAAATAAAGGGTAATTTGGTGACAGGGTACTGGCCTCTGCAGAATTATTTCACTTACCTTTGATTGCAGGTCCCAAGGAATGCACCAGTAATATAGAACTCTAGCCTCGTATTCTAGGGCATGGGTTCAATATGGTAAAATTTGAATTAAATTAAAATCTGGAATTGAAAACATGGTCTAATGGCGAACATGAGATGACTGCCAATTGTTGCAAAATTCCATGTGGCTCACTGACGTTCATTATGCTGTCCTTACCTACTCCTGCCGACAGTTGACTTCAGATCGACAGCGATACTTTTCTTTAAACTGTTGACTTTAAACTGTCCTCTGGGCAGTTATGGAAGGACAATAAAAACTGGCCTGTTAAGTCATGTTGGCATCCCACAAATGAGCCTTACCATTGCTCAAAGGCAGGATTGAATGTAACAACTACTGAAACACCATGTTTGTGTATTTTCAGCCAATGGACAGCAGCAATCCAAGAACATGGTTCGCTACTTGTGACTTATGAACAACTGGGACAATCAAAGCTCTCCCTATTCATAATGTTTCTATCCTGTGAATTAATCAATAAATTTTTGTGCAACCCTAAGTTCTCTTTGGTGAGCAGACTTTTGGTTATTAATTGCTAATTGGTCGCATTCTTGATGACACCTAGGTCACTTTGCTTTCAATCAAAACATGATGGAACAAACTATTATGGTGATCAAGCAACTTTTCCACTGCCGAGTACTATCTGGAGAATCTTGAAATGACATGCTGGAGCATTGACATGATTTGTTGCAGTCTGTTGTATCTGGCATGACCTCGCCTTTATAATGGTACAACCTATGGCAACAGATGTTCAGTGAGCAACTGAAAAGGAGGAGGAGCATGGGGGCAAAGAAGGTAATAAATATTTGTTTGTTTGGTTTGGTTTGTTTGTGATTGACTCAGCTGAGGTCAGTTCCCATGAACACGACACCAAATCCTCATCTCAAATTATATCTTGTCAATGGTCATACCTTCCTCTTGGCCACATTGTCGTAAAAGCAATCGACAACAATTATTCCAAGTAAATTTTAATCAAACAAAATATCCAATATTCCATAGAAAGTCATTTAATCACACTTGTGTGTTCCGTTAGTGCCTGCCATGTGCATACCTTTGTCTGGCCTAGTGTATTCTTTTCCAGTGAAGGATAGAACTCGAGCCAATCTTTACATACTTCTATGTTTATTTAGAGAGTTACAACCATACTCCACCGAATATCACAACCATTGTTCGGTCAATTTGGTCTAAGTCTATTTGGAACAGGCTCAAATGAATACCTAGTCAATAAACACCACAATCAGAAACAAGAACAGAAATTGCTAGAAAAGCACATCAGATCTGGCAGCATCAGTGGAGAGAAATCAGAGTTAACATTTTGGGTCGAGTGACCCTTCCTCAGAGCCACAATCATAACATTCAAATACAATTCATTACATTGTGTACAATGCATCACCTTGTCAGATCTCATTTAAGGTCCCTAACACTTCCTTCTGACTTTCTTTTTCAACACAATTTGATGCATGGTGACTTGCATCCATCCATTTAATTTTAGAAATTCCTCTCTCTCCAGCATTTGTTTCGAGGTAGCATGGCCAATGCATAACCTTTTTCCAGTCACTCTTTTGAGAGTTTCACGTCTGCTGTTCTTCAATTTAAGGACAAGTTTCTCAGGGTTATGACTTTATGCTATGATCGAGCAAGACGATTTTTGACCCAAATGCCTTTGGTCACGTGGTATAAGTCATAACCATGGAACATTACCTCTGATCACTGACAGATACACTGAGCTGTTAATTGCTACATTAGTTTTTTTCTAAAAAAAGCCAAAAGCCACAACATGACTGCAGATGCAAATTCAGTAGCTGTGTGGAAAAGAACTCTGGAAAGTCCCAATTGTACAGAGTCAGGAAAACTTCAAAAAGAAAGATTAAAAAGAAAGCGATAATTACAGGCTGATACCCAACACCCTCACAGCAGGAGGTCATCTCCTGTAGTCGTGTTTATATGTTACACTCCCAGGGATATACAAAACAGAAGTTTAAAAGAAATACATTAACCATCTGGAACACATTGACGGAACTGAGGGCATTGTTGTCAAGTTTGCAAATGACACAAAGATATGAAGGACCAGGTAATATTGGAGAATTAGACAGGCTGGGAGAATGGGCATAAAAGTGGTAGATCGAATAAAATGTGGGCCAATGTGAGGTTAGTCATTAAAGGAGGAAGATTTTAGTCATAGACTATTTTCTAAATGGGGAAAGGCTTCGGAAATCTGAAGCCAAAAAGGACATGTAGGTCCGAGTTCAGGATTCTCGTAAGGTTGACATTGTAAAGGCCAGTATTTTAGCAGCTAAAATACTTTTATTAACTATTTCTTTAGCCCCTCAAGCTAAAAGATAGCATTCCCCATTTTCCCAACTCCCTGTAAGAAATAATACGAAATCAGCTACAATTGAAAATCCATTAAAAACATTAGCAGATGAAACATTTTTAAAAATGACCAGTTTCATGTTTTTGGGTTATCTAAGGATGGCAACTCAAGCATGTATATCAAAAGAATTAATTTATTTACCGTTTCGTTTGCAATAATTAGGCCCTGGACAACTTTTGCAATTTAGTATGGTTCCCCATGGGATACCCGAAACTGTTAAGTTCCCAGGTGAGGAGGGATGTACTGGTTCCCCTTATTTATTTACCTGATACTCCCCCACCCCCAATTTTCCTCAGCGAGACTAGTTTAAAAAGGACCCCTTCCCTTGTGGATGCCTTCTTTCCTTGACCCAACTTAACTTTTGTTTTAACCAGAATTTCTTGGACTAACAAAGACTGAGTTTAGTGGCTATTAAACACAAGTGCAGTGCAAAGCATGTACATGCAGATTAGATGTAAGAGTAAAGTCAAAAACGTTCAAAGAACAGATATACAGATGAGTTGCAGAATTGTTCACAAAGGGCAGATGGTTGAGTACTGCAGCTGTTGCATTGCATGTTACCAATAACATATACAGTGGGTGAACTGTCAGTTACATGGTCCTTAGTTTTGGAGATTGGTTGAGATTCTATAGTTCTGATGCCTTTTGATTGTGATTGAATTCCAACATTCAGTATGAGAGAATACTCTTTTGTTGTCCCGTTTCCTTTTTAACTGGTTTGCAGCAGTCAGAGTTGAAGGCATCTCTACCTCCAACATAGGGGTGACTAGGGGATAGTTCTTTGACTTTTACCTTCACTGTATGTTCATGCACCTGGCACATATAGATATGCATCATATATAGATAGGGTGGTTAAGAAGGCATTTCGCATGCTTGCCTTCGTTACTCAGATCTTTAAGTACATTCATCATAGAATTACTGCCATGTGGAAACAACAAGTCCACACCAGCTCTCAGAGCATCCCGCCCAGACCCATCCCCGGGTAACCCACCTGATCTACACATCCCTGAACACTATGGGAAATTTAGCATGGCCAATTCACCTAGCTTCACATCTTTGGACTGTGGGAGGAAACCAGAGCACCCGAAGGAAACCCACACAGGCACGGGGAGAATGTGCAAACTCCGCACAGACAGTCACCCAAGGGTGGAATTGAACCTGGGTCCCTGGTGCTGTGAGGCAGCAGAGCTAACCACTGAGCCACCATGCCGCCCTAAATTTTCAGGATGGCATGGTGGGATTTGAAGTCATGGTCTCTGGATTGTGGTTTCAGTGACACATTCACTAACTACTACAGGCCTGACACATTGGTGAGATCTCATCTGCAATACTCTGTCCAGTTCTGGTTTTCCTGTTATAAGAAGAATATTATTAAGCTGGAGAAGGTTCAGAATAGATTTACCAGGATGTTGCCAGGACTGGAGGGTTTGAATAATGGAGAGAGGTTGAATAGACTGGAACATTTTTCCACTGGAGCATAGGAGCTTGAGGTGTGATCTTATAGAGGTTTATAAAATCATGAGGGGTATAGATAAGGTGAATGGCAGGTGTTTTTCCTTAAGGTGGGGAATTTCAAGACTAGGGCCATAATTTTAAGATGAGAGGAGAAAGATTTAAAAAAGACATGAGGGGCATTTTTTTTTACACAGAGAGTGATTCATGTGTAGAATGAACTTTCACGAAGTGGTGGATGCGGGTATAATTACAACGTTTAAAAGACATGTAGATAAGTACATGAATGAGAAATGTTTGGAGGGATATGGGCTAAGCGCAGGCAGGTAGTACTACCTTAGTTTGGCATTATGGTCGACCTGGGCTGGTTGGACTGAGAGGTCTGCTTCTGTGTTGTATGGCTTTGAAAGAGAGTGTTCAGTCCCACTAGACTACTTCAGTAGAGCTGAAACTGATTTTTTAATCCCTGTCCTTGTATGTTCTTGGTAGGTAAAATACATAATGCGTCTGCAGCTTGCAACACAATCTGAAAAAGGTGGCATTCTGATATGAAGAGGTTTATGAGTCGCTCATTATCCTTGTAGCTTGTAGGGATCACAAAGAAAGTTCTTTGACAGTTTTAGGTATTATATCCTATCGGTCTCATGTACAAGGTTTTTTATTATACTTGCAGTTATTGTCTCTGTAGCCATCCTTTTTCAAAATAAAATCTTGGAATTTACAGCTAAAAGATGTCCACAGCACGCTGAGGTCCTGGTCTGTGGTTCTGAGGCATTCATGCTTAGAACAATTTTGATATTAGGGTGCTTCATTTCAGTACTCAATGCCAATACCATCAAAACTTTAGCCTGAGTGACCAAACAGTTCAATTGGCCAAACTTGTTTTGCAATAGCTGTCTATTTCTTCTTGGGATACAGCATCATCTTTCTGCAATGACCTAACTGATAATCAATTGGAATGTGAGTAACAATTGCAAAATAGGATTGTTGATTTAAAGTTATTCTGAAATCACATTGCTGACTATCTAAATCATTTTAAAGCCTCACAAGTCTGCCTCTCAATTTTAAATTTTACCTCTTGTTATAACATTATGTTTCTCAAATGTGGCAGTCCTTCAATACATGGAATCACATTTGGCCAACATCATGAAATGATTGAATCTTTTCCAATAAGATAGTCTTGGATCTGGTCTTAGTTGGACACAAAATTTAGCAAAACAAACCTCGCTAAAAAAAATGACCAACCCTGGTATCCTCCCATGAGGCAAAACTGATAACTTAGAATGAACACCAAAATCCTTCCCCAACTATCTAATTATCTTTGCTTCACATGAGATTGTTAGCTTATTTCTGATTTTATTGGCATCTACCAAATCTTCACCATCTTGAAAACATCTGCTTTTATTTCTGTTCCAAGCCTGCTCTGTGGTTTTTATTTCATTGTCTAATTTATAAAATAACAGTTTCTACTTGTACTGTTGGTTCAACAGTTGTGAGATTGCCCCCTTGTATGCCTGAATGGTCTTTCTCCAGTCTGTGACCATTAGCTGATGCAAGAGTCAATTTTGAATCTACTTGCATTGCACTTGCTTATCTCCACCTTGCTTCCTGCTGTCACCCTAAACATTTAACCAATATTTAAGCTTATGGAAAGTTTACTGCTTGACTCATCATTATTGCATCCCTCCATTTATTAGGCTCTTCCGAAATATACGTCACCTCTTGTTAATTAGCTTCTGAATAAGATGACCCTTTTTTGTGTTTCATGATTACTACTATCCAATGCTGCCCTGTTCCTCAGGACCTTTACCATAAAACACATGAAACTTTGAAGTACAAGGTGCTTTCAATTTGTAGATTTGTAGCCAATTCTGAATCTTAACAATTTGATTGCCGTATTTAATAGGGACTATAGTGCTATTCTTTTAGCTGGGACTTTCCATTTCCTATGATGCTCTCAATGCGCCAACATCTCCTGAATTAAGTTTTGTCTTTGTCTTAGATGCTCTTAAATGATGTCTCAAATTCTTCAGTTTGCCTCCAAATCCCGTCATCCTGTAAACACTAACTAATTGCTGTAACTTCCACAACAGGAGGGCTCTCATTGAGAATAGACAGCAATTTATGATTTTGCTCAGGGACTAATTGATAAGGACTATTGCTTCCAACCATTTTGATTGAATTCTTTGCATGTGTTCATCTATTACCGTTATGATTCTTGTAAAAATGAACTATCAAATTTTAACTTTCATCATTTGGTTATCAAACCTGGAACAATTCACAAACTAATTCTTTTTTAAAAGTTATTATTTAAATACTGACATAGATTGGCTGCTGTGTTCTCCTGACCATAGATTGACCAAGTCCAGAAGTCTAACCTGGTATAAGCAAAATCATTTGTGCCAAAATTGTCATTTTATATAAAATCATTGAAACAAAACTATTGAATCAATGTCAATAAGTTCATATCTCCTGGTTTAAATCACATTTGTATATTAGATGCATGTATTGAATGTGAAAGGCTGACGTGCCATTTAGCCAGCTTGGAAAGAAAATGGAGCTAGACTTGAGATTTTACAAATGAACCGTATTTCAGTAGCTGCTGAAAGTACTTACAGCTTTGAAAGTTGTGACTTGATGTTTATCGTTTTATTTGTTGTTGAATTTGCCATTGACAGATTGAATTATCTATCATCAGTGGGAAAGTTTACATGCGTCCACATCTGGTCCCATTCCACTACTCCATGAATTTATCTGTAACCCTTTTATCTTTACCAAATGTTATTGCAGTCTCTGGGTGTACAAATTTCAGATTAAAAATGTTTTGAGGAACAGGATGGAGTCTTTGGTCCATACCTCTAGATTCACAAAACTACATCATTAAAGTTATATGTGTGTGTGAATGGAAAGTTTACAAAAGGATGTGCGGCCATGATATAGGATTCACATGTCAGACCTCATAATTCTCACGAATCTCTCTTATAAGCCTCAAAAATTCTTCATCAGCCTCATCTGCGTCTTTTAGCAAGACTTTTAACTTATGCAAGTGAGGTGTGAAAATGGTCTATGTAACTATAAGATGTTTTGGTACTATTGCCTGATGCCTTTGTTTCTTATGTAATGCATAGCATCAGGTCTTGTTGAAAAGATATAATTATGTTCTGACTGAGTAAAATGCAGACACATGGACTTTTCAGAAATAATTCCCTTAGCATGTACCATGTGAAGTTTCATTTGTACTGCTATCATATAAGGAATACTCAAGAGCATAGCTATCTCACCAGGGAATATATAATTATTTATAAAATGGCTTACGCCAGCTATTTTATGTGAAATTACCATTCTCTTGATATATTGTCACTAACAAACTTAAAACACATAGTACTTTTGTATGTCTTAACCTTCATCTACTCTCATTACTTGGTGAATATCGTTACCATTTCAACCAATCTATTCCTTATACTGTTGCAGTACAATGACAAGTAACACTGAACAGTTAAATACGTCTGAGACAAAAAACTCAAACATGACTAAAGTTCCTTGTTCATTGTATAATTTATTCAGATTAATCACTATCTTCACCCCTTTCTTCAGAGTTCTCCGTGTCATGTGCCCTTTTATGGACTCTGCCTTTCCACGTTACGTAGTTTATTACATGATACTTTGAGTCAGAGCTGATATACTTATCACCTTGTGGCTTGGACATTCCATGAATTCATTATCTTATTGTCACAGTTTCAATTATTTTTTCTACTGTAATTGCTTGTTCTGCTAATGTTGCTGTCATCTTAATTCTACCTGTCTTTAACCCTTTCCTTATGTTGAAGCTTTTGTTCAACATCTGGATCATTTTGGAACTTGGCAATTGTTGTATCTTGTATTCTTTGTGTCATGAAATGTCCCATTTGTACCATGGAGGCTGAAGGAAATGTTCTTTTCCTCAAGGTATTTTTCAAGCAGGCACCTAATCTCAAATGTCCTTCTTTGAGACCGAAACATCAGTAAGACCTAGGACCCTGTCCACTTGAGTCATTGTAACATAATCCAGCAATGAAAATACTAGTACTGATCAAAGGATCCCTAAATTAATTTTGTCAATCTTTTATACAAGCTGTTAAACTCCATGATATATTCTTCTACAGAATAATCTGTTTTAAAAAATCTATCTGAATCTAATTATGCCTCATAGGCATTTAATTAAAGATGATCTGCCTCATAAATTTCATCAAGAACTCTAATAGAAAATCTAATCTGTCTTAACTATCTAACTGGTGAGAATTCAGCTCACAAAATACTGTACTTTTGATTTCATTTCTGGTAGAAAACAACAACAAGGCTTACCTAGTTTTCCCATTGCTGGGGAAATAACCCAAGTTCACACATCTACTTTGTTCTTGCCCTGGCTGCACAGTGACATGATATCTTTTACATCAGACAGCCTCACATCCTAACATTTTACACTTGCTTTCTTATTTACAAATAACTACTAAGATTGTTGTCTTTTGACTGACTTTGTCTTGTACCTTTCCAACTTTCACCTTTAGGCAACCGTTCTCTGCTGCCACATTCCTTTACAGGAAGGCTGTGGGTAATGTATAGAACTGGAGTCAATTTTTGCCACATTTTTATTCATTTACAGAGACAGATAATGCAAGAACATAGTTCCCAAACCAAGAGCTACAGTTTTAGACTCTGTCTATCTATTTGGAGTTCAAGTGAATGCCCAGTTAATGTCCACCATCTGGATAGAATGAAGAACAATTAACATGCAGTGTTGTGTAATGATATACCAAATGGCTGTAGTGTGGCTGGTGGAGGGCTGTTGACATTTAGTGATAAATAGAATAAGTACAACAAAGAAAGTGGTTATTTTTCTTGTCATGCTAGTGCTAACTCTCTGCAAGAACATTTCTGCTAATTCCACCCCATGCTCCTCCCCCATAGCCCTGCACATTTTTTTTTCTTCAGATTAGTATCCAGTTCCCTTTTGGAAGTTCTGTAAGTCTGCCTGCACTGCACAGTGACCCTAGGCACTCATTTAGAAAGTTGCACTCCTTCATATTGCGTTTGTTCTTCTAACAGAATCTTCCTTTGGCTTTCACTAATGAGAATTGTTCCTCTCAATTTAATCTGTCGAAACCCTTATGATTTTGAACACCTCCATCAAATCTTCTTAACCTTCTCTTTTCTAAAGAGAACACACCCGAGCTTTCTCAATCTATCTACATAACTGACATTCCTCATCCTACACGAATACCAGCAAATGTGTGAATGATTCTTCAGGAACAAGGACTATGCTGCATCTATGTGGCTCATGATATCATTTTGATGTTTATAGCCTATTGCTGATCAATGCTGTCCTGAGTTAAGTCACCACTCCCAACTCCCACAGAGTTAATACTATTCCATTGTGGCTACTCATCGCCTGCTCTTCCACTGATCAGCATTAAATCAGAACACAATACACAATCAAAATGCCACTGCATTCATTCCCTCTATCTGCTGTGCTGTGGCACTGCTCAAGGTGAACTACACAAACTGTTCTTCACAATGAGTCACTTTCTTGGGAATAATGTAAACACATCTTCTCTTTGCTGGTCCAATTTCAATATCTTTCTTTTAAAGACCAGGGGTTCAGAACTTTATTGCTGCTCTTTTCAGAAAGGGTTGGACTTTTTTTCTGCTCTAGCCAACACTGTCCATTCTGTCCTTGCTGGCTCCTGCTTACAGCTGATATAAATTTCATGCTATACACATCCCTGTAACTCACCACAATTGCTATAAAGGGTGCTGACCTTTGGGCTGGTATCTGATAAAACCTGAGGGGGTGCAGGTTGCTGATGCTGCTACAGATTATCCTCTTTAAGGGCCAACTTCTGAAGGTAACGAACTAATTATAGCCATTTCTCATCTGCTACTCCCACCTCATCATTTCTAAGTAAAGGGAAAGCCCTCTGTCTTGAATGTGCATGCTATCTCCCACTGTACTGAACTAAGGCCTGAATGTGAGGAAGATCTCAGCCTCATAATTTTCTCTGGCTGAAAACAGCAAATGTTGGCGATCACAGCAGGTCAGACAGCATCAGATGAAACACTGAGCTCTGATGAAGAGTCATCTAGACTTGAAATGTTAGCTTGTTCTCTTTCCATGGATGCTGTCTGACCCACTGTCATCTCCAGCATTTGTTGTTTTCAGAACAGATTCCATGATCTGCAGTAATTTGCTCCTATACTTGTTCCCTAGCATTGTGTTCCAAATGGTGCTACAGAACTTGGGATGCCTGCATGTAAGGTTTGAGATTTATTATGAGACGGGCTGTGTGGCATTGAACAAATACTGGACAGAAAGAGAAGAGAAGACAAAACGGGAAAGCCACAGGTTTGAGATATGGGTGAGTAAGGACAAAAAAACATATCCATGTAACATCAGTATACAGCAAATACAATTTGCTTACAGGGATCACACACCAGCTACTGAAGCAAAAGCAAAATATGGCAGCTGCAGATCTGAAGTGAAGCCAAAAAAGCTTGAAATATTCAACAGGTCTGGCAGCATTTGTAGAGTGAAAGAAAATTAACATTTCAGGTTGATACCCTTTTATTAGGATTTTCTTGTAAAACAGTCATTGAACATTAACCATTAACTTTGTGAAAAGTTAATTTTCCAGTCCAGTGACACTTCTTTCAAAATGTTATATCTGCTTTCTCTCTGCAGATGCTGCCAGACCTTCTGAGTTTCTCCAGCAATTTCTGTTTTAATTTCTGATCTTCAGCATCCTGTGTCCTTTGTTTTATAGTCATTGGAATTGTACTATTTACTTTCTCCCCTTTCCTAAGGATAGTTGTTCCTTTCCACCCTACTGCATCTCTTCAATCTTCCAAGGTCACAGCATGTATGTCAAACTATTTTCACGAGGCAGATATCGCATTAACAGTGCCATTTTGCTTCCTGGGGCTGAAGCTTGGTGCTACTTTGATTATATATTTATTTTAACTGTTCAATGCTCTGAGAGTTTTATCTACATGTTCCAACTATATTTAGCCAGTTATGCAGAAGATACAGCTATGATTCCTTTGCTTATAAAAAGAACGATTGGTGGAGGATATATATAAAGCTAGATTGGAGGCACTTGAGGCATCATAAAAGATGTTTCCTCCGAACATGCAGATAGCCAATCAATATGTGATCGCTTTAGCTCCTAGATTTTGCTGCCCACCACTGCCTCAGATGCCTGTGCTTTTCCCTTGTGGCTGTATGTGTTGATATAACAATTGCTAGTGGAAGGTTGGTGGCCAACATCCACCAGGAAAACAACATAACTCTGTTTATTAGAATTACAAGACTTTGAATTCCTTTGTAATTGAATCTTTTTAGACAGCATCTTGTAACTTTTGCTACATATACCAGGTAGCAGTTCTCTGTTATACAAAGAAGGTCATTGTTGCTGTCTTCCGGCAAACTATGTGCCTCTTTTCCTTCTCAATGCAACCAGATAAACAAAGGTGCAGGGGGAAATTGACGACATTTATGTGGCAATAATTAAAACTGCCCAATTTCTGCCCTCTATTTCTGCAACCTTACTTATGCTAACTCTGAATCTACTCATTCCCATGGGGTCAGGTTGAATGGTGGTTGGTGACAAAGGTTCCCCTGTAGCTTAAAAGGCTTAAGGTGGCTTTTGAAACAAGTGTCTCTGAGGGAAGGCTAATGCTAGCCTTCCTATTTTGGTATGGAGAGATATAGGTGCATGTTTAAAGTTCCTGCAGGTGTAGACCAGTGGACATGGTTGTAGGAAACTCTCCTAATTACTACTGTAACTGCATATCTGTGACTGCACCCACAACTACATGAGTAATTCTTTGTAACATTATAATGGAATAGTTGCCATGATATGTTCATCATGGCATCTTATCTTGCAGAGAGACAACCACTCAGGAGGAAATAAAGCTCTTGCTATTTGCAGTGAATGATGGAGAGCAGTGAGGGGACAGTGAGAGATCTTAGAAATCTTGGGAGTGGGAAGACATTGTGAAAGTTTTTTCTATTTCTCTACAGGATGTGACCATCACCAGCTAGGCCAGCATTTGTTACTCTTTCCTCATTGTCCCTTGAGTTGCCATTGTGAACCGCTGTAGTCCATGTGAAATACACACAGTCAGAATACTGTTAGGAGGGGATTTCCAGGATTTTGACCCAGCAGTACTAAAGGAATCAGTAACACAGTTGCATGTCAGGATGGTGAGTAGCTTGTCACGTAGATGGTGGTGTTCCCATATACCTGGCCTTTGTTTGTAAAAGTGGTAGATGTTGTGAGTTGATGCTGTTGATGGAACCGCGGTGAATTGCTGCAATGTGTCATATATGTAGGACACACTTTACCAATGAGTGATGGAGAGAGTGAATACTTATGGTAAATGTTTTATGTTCAGTCTGATTCTCAAGGATCTTTTAGACCAGTTGCAGTTTCTCTTTTGTGATCTTGCTGCTGCAGAAATCTTCTGGCCTGTCTAACTATTTATAACGTTCTGCAGCTCATTAGACACTTCCTGTTATAAGTTGCAGATGTGTCCACAATCTGGAACATATACATAAAAAAATCTCCATATCTACGCAGAGATTAATGCTCTCCAAATATTTTTTTCATTTGGAAATCAGGTCCATGAGATCTGCTTCACTGGACTCCCTAGTTGAAGAGAGCCCTTGGTGGAAATGTGGGATTGCCCCTCTCTTCTACTTGTCAAGTTCTTGTACTAATTACTCCCCAATGTTGCACCCATGAAAAGCATTATTCTCTCGTTTGTGGTGATTTTGGATCCTGCTGCACACTAAGGAATGGGGCAAGGGCATTAAAATGAAAAACAAACTGAAGCCTGATCTTACATGACTGTGTCAGGATCATTTGAACAATGCTGGTTTCTGTGACCTGTCTGGTCCAGAAGTCTAGAGGCCAGACATCTCGTAAATGTTAATTTCAAGCTTCCACCTGTACACTTAAGAGCATGATTTAAACTTAATGCTGCGTGATCCGGTGTGCCAAAATTTACAAACCGAGTAGGAAGTTGGGCGTAGGATCAATTGGATCAAGCAGGCGAGCAATTCTTATATTACTGTTTGTGAGGCTAGAAAAACCAGCAACCACTTTAGTAGATCTTCTACTGTGAATCACAGCATTGTCCCCCAAACCCCTAGTGTCTCCTACTCCTACCCAGCCCCCACCCTCAGCCATCCCCACCACCACCTCAGTCAATTGTTGGTCCAAATCTTCACACCATACACTGACAATCGTTATGCCTGATGGGAATCATCCCCAGCAGCCCTACCCTTCTGTTGCCAACTTTCCCATTCAGCAGCTAAACTGTGTGTGATTCTGTCTAGCTGTTGGCTGAGAGATGGAAGAAAAAATGATAATGGGGTTAAATTAATCAGGACCTCTGTTTTTCTGGGATCTGTGGAATCTCCTTTTCCTAACACATTCTGCTGCCTCTATTTCTTCCCGAATGTTTGTCTCTTTGGTAGGCAAATTGTCCTGGAGCTGTTGGTGAGTGTATGATAACAGTTGTGGACCTGAAGTTGTTATTGCTTGGGACTGACCTTTCCTCCCAAGGTACTCTGATGATGACATTTGTAGATGTATTTTTTTTTAATGTCTTGAAGATGTATATAGATCACACCAGTTTTCGTGTTTAAACAGGAGCTTTATTTACATTGCTGTTAAAATGTCTCGACACAGTCATGCTTCCACCTGCTTGTTTTCAGTTAGTTCCTGTTTCTCAGTCACCACACCAACTTTGAACTGATAGCAGACATGACAGTAAACAGATACGTACATTTGAACAGCAAAGAATCGAATACTGCACTGAGCATCTGTTAGCATGCTCCCTTGAAGAAACCCTTGCCCAGAGAAAGGACTTGGCAATTTTTTTAGAAACCACTTACAACTAACACCATCTATAACAAACCTTGCCCAGGCTTCACAAATTTCTCATGTCTCCAACCTTCCTATTGCTCACATGCTCTAGTCTTTGTCTCTTATTTGCAGAGCTTTTTGAGTATGTCCTAGAGTTTTCATTAGTTGTGTCTCTCACTTACATTTATTGAGGAGACAGGTGATGAGGAATATGATTGAAATGAAAACTTTAGTTCCTTCTTATGAAAATATGCTTTCAGCAATCTAAGTGTATTGCAGATAACATTATCCATATTTGGTGGCATATAATATGTGATTTGTACTGGCCCATTGATATACACTACTTTGATATTCCTTTCTATGGAATGCAATATGAGTTAAAATTGGGCAGAGTTTATAATAGTGGCAAATTTCCTTGACAGAGAAATCTGCTCACATTAGAAAATGTCAATCATTTGGCAAGAATTTTGTCACTTTTTTCAGAGTGAAACATGGCTGGCAGACATGGAGAGGCAGAGTGGCTCAGTGGTTATTACTGCTGCTTCACAGCTCCTGGGACCTGGGTTTGATTCCAACCTCAGGCAACAGTCTGTGTGGAGTTTGCGCATTCTCCCTGCGTGTGCGTGGGTTTCCTCAAAGTGCTCCGGTTTCCTCTCAGTACAAAGATGTGCAGGTTAGGTGGATTGGCCATGTTAAAAACTTGTTTATAGTGTCTAGGGTTGTGTAGGCTAGGTGGATTAGCCAATGAAAAATGTGGAGTCATATGTGTAGGGTAGGGGGCTGAGTTTGGTTGGTTGGGATGCTCTATAGAGGGCTATGTCAACTTGATGGGCTGGATGGCCTGTTTCTGCACTGCAGGGATTCTATGATTCTAGATATAAGGAATGCAAATGTTGACATTGGGACCACAAGGGGCAGTTATTTTGACATTGGGAATAAAGAACCTTACCTAGACAATAGAATTGTTAACTAACTTTACCTTGGGATTAAGTTATTCTACACTGATCCTGAAGTGTTGAATGCCAAAAGTAAATACAAAATTCCATTCTTCACTTGCATGACATTGAAAATTTCAGCTCTTTCATCCACCTTCTCTCGCCTGCTTTCTATTACATGTAAACTGGTGGAAAGCATGGCTCAGCTGCAAAGCTGGTGGCTGGGTAACTCAAACTAATGATTATTTAACTTCTTGTAGAAATGTAAAGATTTTACATTGTGGGATCAACTAATATGGGGACCTATAAAGCAGCATAATCCATCAAAACTATATCAGGTACTCCCTCTTCCACTGAACTGCATATAGTATATTAATCGGCGTCTGAAAATACCCTGTCTAAATTTACAATCAGCTGGGTGGCAATTAATTGCTGTCTAATACATTATGACTGTTATCTTAAACATACTGGATGAGTGACAGCGCATTAAATGGGCAGATCTGTCTTGGTCTGACACACAAGAATTGCTTAGATGATCGGTCCTGACCCAATATTTCCTTCAAAGGAGAAATTGATAATTTAATTTTCCAAGATCACATGCAATCTTTCTTTTTTAAACAAATCATAAAATCCTGACAGCAATCAAAATGTATCATCCTTTGATGGAATTAATGTTTATGCAATTATTTCTTCAGAATTTAAGTTTGCAAGGGGAAATGTATCTGATGAGTTGCATGAAGAAAGCAAACTTCCCTATGTGAGTAAGTGAAAGGAACATACGTGTTCATTCCCACTTTGTACACAGGCTGAATTCAGTTGCTTACAGGTCTTGTTATTAAAAAGAAAAAAATTGTACACGCATCACAACTCATTCCTTACTGAGCTATTTGCTTCAGCGTCAAATGCACTGGAGCATTTGTCCTGAGAAGATGTCAGATGGCATCTTTATTACAAAGTGCGGCATGAATGCGATTATAACTGTAAGTTTCCTCCCAGTGGGAATGTGAAATGAATGATTTAAAAGGACCTAAGTTTTGGTGAATCAAACTATCTTCCTACCTGTGATCATTTTCTGGACCTGGGGTGAAGTAATTTGTATCAATATATCCATCAATTTAAATGGCAAAAACAGTTGCTGCAAAAATGGGCACAAGGTACTTCTGTTTCAATGGTGTATCTGATCACTTCTGCTTAGTTCAGTCAGCGAGATAGCTAGCACTGGTTTCAGAATAATGCCAACAGCACAATTCCTGTTCTGGTTGAGGTGGATTTGGGACCTGCCTCCTGTCCTTGAGAGTGGAAGGTAATGACAAACCATCAGTAACGGAACTGCCAAGAAAATGGTCCAGGACGAAGCATCAGCAGATAATAAGCTAAGAAACAATCAACATGTACGATACCATCTTACAATTGCCTACTATTCCAATACACGAGCAGTGGTCCTTGCAAGTGTGCCTTGGCAAAAAAAGGATCTGGTTGAATGACATTTTCAAGTGGTCCACCAAAATTGGAAGGAATAGACTAGAATTATTTTGCTGACTCATTTGTAACATAATTTCCAGCAAATATGGAGTAGTTTTAAGCTTCAATATTAAAGACTGATAGTTGCCACCATTGGGCCTCAAACAAATTTTGTCATTGCACAGGTGTGTTGATTGCGTGAGTGAATGAAATGACCCCAACCATTGATTAATATTCCACTCTTCCACGAGCGCTGTTAGTGGCACAATAAAGTGTTTATGACAAGACTGTTCCTTCAGCTTTCTTTTACATGAATGTCATTGTCATTAAATGTACTTGCTGTCACTAAAGTAGAGGAAAAGTTTGCTGTAGTTCATAGTGTCACTTTTGACTTGAAGGCTTTCGGCTATATATTATTGCTGTGCTTTTGTCTCAGGCTTAATTGATTCTCATAGAAAATTGGTTTATTTGAATGGATAGTGATGTTCTCTGACAAATGCTGTTCAATTTCAGCAACAAACGATCTTTTCATCAGCATGGCACAATTATAGTACCACCAAATTGGGTTTTAAAGCGTAGAGTGCTGGAATTGAGTAGAGTGAGAAATGGACCCAGACCCACCCGCATGGTCAAAGACTTAGGCCATTTTAAATCTCCACTTTCTTTAAATGAGCCAATTCTGATGTCTAAAACCAGTGAGTGAATTGGTACCAGCATATAAGAGGGTGATCTTGAGTGCCGGGGATGTGAGGAAACAGTGCAGGGCATCAGGTGATTGGGAGCAGAGAAGAGTGTTCCTAAGGTGATTAAAGTTGATACACAGGAAGAGGGAAACAAGCATAGTGTGGAAGGGGTTGGGAATAGCAACCTTCCTCCTCGCAGCCTACAAGGAAACACTTAAGTAATATTAAACACTTTTGTCGTGTTCTTCTGGTCCAGTTTTTGCATTGCACTCATATACAATCAAAAGTTAAAATCACATAGAATCCAGAGACATCACTGAACTTGAACACTGGAATATAAAGGAGATTCCTACTTTGGCCGTGACACTGTCTGGACTGTGGCTGTTAAAATGGCAGCTGGTGCCAATATACCATGAATATTAAAGTTTAGAACAATGAGGGGTGATAATATTGAAACACACAAAATTCTGAGGTTGATTGATAGGGTAGATGTTGAGAGAATGTTTCCATTAATGCAGGAACCTTAATCTAGGAAACATATTTACAGAGTAAGGGAAAATCCATTTAAAACTGAGATAGGAAGGATTCTCATCTTCTAGAAGGTAGTTAATGAGTGGGATTCTAGACAACAAAGAATTGTGGCAGCTAGATCACTATTTAAGGAGAAAGTAGATAGATTTTTGAAATATTCAGGAGTTGACGGCTTTGAGGAGATGGTGTGTAGGAGGAATTGAGGCCCAGGGTGTATCAATCATGATCTTACAGAATGGTGAGAGAGGCTTGAGGGGCTGAATGGCTTACTCCAGCTCCCTCTTCTGATGTGCAGCTGGAAGTGCCCATGTTAATCACCCACTGCTCAGCTTCCTTTTGGAGGGGTAGAGTGAGGCAGTGTTCTAAATGGGCCTTTTGATTCTGCCATCCCTGAGGCTTGGTGGTTGCTACTGGTTGAGTTGTGTATGAAAACAATGGATGAGTGAAGGGTTCACTGCTATAACACTATGACTAACTGTATTTGTAGTGAGAGAACATCATAACAGAATAATAAAAATTGCAAGAATCAGCGATTATCTTTTTACCTTCAGGTTTGGTAAACAAGTGTTCAGCTTTCATAAATGTTATATTCTCATAAAAAAAACATTCCATGGTGCTTGCAAGAATGATAGCAGCTGTAAGAATTTAATGTAGCTCTTATTTTTGATTGTCAATTGAAGATGAATACTTCACCTTTAAATGATGTAATGCTCTATTTTGTGTGATAGGCAGAGAGTTTCAAGCTTACTAGACTGCTTTTAATGTAGTATTATTAATTAAAATGCATTTCTGGAAGCCATCTAGTGTCAATAAAATGGACTTCCTGCGTCATAAAATAGATGCAGCTTCATTTTTTTTCTCACTCTCTCTCTCTCTTTGCTTTGCTGATTGCTACAACAGAGAGCCCTGCATTATCAACCTCCAGGGTGGACACTAAATCTTTTGACGCAGGAGGAGAAGCGATAACATCTGAACTAAGGGTGCTTTAGCAGGGCATGCTTGACAGATGTAGCAAGGCCTTTTAGGATTTAGGGCTGGAGCATATCTATTACCCGTGCTGCGGTGAAGCTTGGCAGGAATTCACTGGTAATCTCCCATGAATTTCTGTCCAAGTTATCACAGTCCCTGAACAAGCTCCTGCAAGATGTAGAGTCATGACGTTTATTTTAGGAGAGACACAGCGGTGGGTTTAGACTTTTAACTCTTCCCAGCCTAGGATGTTTTCCAGAAGACAGCAGGTTACACTGTCTGTTAAGATGCACTATCAATTGACTTGAACATAAGTTTCATATGTCTGAGTGACATGTTGACAAAGAAATGTTTTTTGTAACCTGAAGTAAAGTAGCTAGCCCTGCATGATAGCTCAATCTTAGGCCTCAGGCTTTACTTACATGAACCCGACAAGCTGTAGCTGTGGGCGTTGTCAGGTAGTTCACCGAAGAAGACAATTTGCATTTTGTTGGCAGTGGTCCTCAGGTAGATCTTGGAAGAAGGCGATCAGTGATGGGGAGGGCAGAGGAAAGGAGAGAGGCAGCAACCAGCTAAAACAGGGAGTAACCTAAAGAGAGATGGATGCAGTGATTCGGGAAGGCAATGGATGGTGATGTATTGATTTAACCTGGAGCTGGAAGGAGCACCTTTGCAATTCAGAATTCCATATCCAGTTAAGAATAATTTAAAGCTTATCTTTTTGATGGTGGTCTCCAAGGATTGTTTTCGATCCAATGCTTAGGCAGCATGCAGATGTGAATTTCTATTGTGCACAGCAAAGAAATGTTTTTTTCAAACACTATTGCTGTCGTTTCTAGGGTTGTATATTTTTGCGTCTGGATACTAGCACCTTCGATTGTGTGAGATTTCATATCGTTTATGTGTTTTTTGGATCATACTGGGTGTTCTTATTGGCTGAATCTCACACATGTTTGGTTAAGTCCGAGTTGCCAAGTTCCCAGAACAACTTGCCACTCAGCAGACATCCCACAATTGACCAGCATCCCTTGTACCATCCTTAAAAGGACAAGCACTGTCAGTATAGAGCTGCTCTGAACAGTTCCTCATGTTGGCCTAGGACAGGGCAAAGAGAGGAAATTTAATATCCCGTGTGGTAGGCAGAAACTTGGAGATCTCGTTGGACAAGATGGTAAAGAGGTGGGCTTCCTCATCCCCCAGGACCAGTATTGGAGGCCATGACACTAGATTGTGCCCATCTGCCCTGAGGTTACCAGCTTTTCTTTTCCTTTATTCAGTGGATGAGGGGTGTCATGGCTAGGCAGCATTTATTCCCCATCCCTAATTGCCCAGAGGGCAGTTAAGAGTCAATCACATTGCTGTGGGTCTGGAGTCACATGTAGGGCCAGACCAGGTAAGGATGACAGTGTCCTTCCCTAAAGGACATTAGTGAACCAGATGGTGTTCTCCTGACAATTGACAATGGATTCATAGTCATCATTAGATTCTTAATTCCAGATATTTATCTACCTTCTGCCATGGCAGGATTTGAACCTGGTCCCCAGAATGTTACTCAGGTCTCTGGATCACCAGTCCAGTGATAATACCACTAGGCCATCATCTCCACTTTAACCTCAGGGTTAAAGCAGTCTTAGTCATCTGGAAGAATAGCCAACAGTGGCATAAGAAGGTCAATGACATTCTCCAGTCCACCAGAGTGAGTACCATCATCTTCCTCCCAATACCTCATGCTCTTCTGCTGTACCCATTCCTCACTAAGGCTCAGGACCTACCACTCTCACTAATGTTTGCAACATCTTCCCTCGCTCCTTGACACCCACTTCAATCCCTAACACCACTGACCCTGCATGCTCTCCATGCTGTCTACTCATTCACTTAGGGCACCTCTCCACCTGCACCAAAAATAACAACGGTGTCACTGACTTTCATCTCCTTCACTACCTGCTTCACTCTCATTCCAGGGTTAAAACAGCCCTCAAGAGGACAAAGAGCCTCAAGACCGAAGGTGGTCTACCTGGCATCCTGATTCTGACCACCCTGAGTAGCTGACTGACTGAGACTCTGGACTGGTCTCAGAGGATGCCCCTGACTTACCGTACTGGGATCCTCTGGGCAAAAACTTGCCCCTTGATTTGACTTAGGACTGCTGACATCTACGTCAAGCCTCCATAAGACCCTAAGTCCAAAAGATATAGAAGCGGAATTAGGCCACTCGATCCATCGAGTCTGCTCCACCACTTGATCATAGCTGATGTGTTTCTCAGCACCATTCTCTTGTCTTCTTCTCTTACTTATCAAGAATCTGTCTGTCTCTGTCTTCCTGCCTATGTGTCTGTGCTAAATGGAAAGGCAAGACGGAAGTAATATGAGCCTGGTATCTCTAGTTGAGAGACCAAAGTGCCAAAAGACAAATAAAGGTAAGACAATGCAAAGTAGGAATATTGTGACCATTCAGGTAAGTTCAGAGTGAGAGTGTTTTGTGGAAGCAAGCAAAGAGAATGTTTTGGGAAGTAAGGGAGGAAATTATGAGACCCCTTGCAGAAATATTTGTATCATCTATAACGATGGGTCAGGTGCATGATAATGGCTGTAGGGTGACTAATGTTGGACCTTTGTTTAAGAAAAGTTGGAAGGAGAAACAGGAACTATAGAGCTGTGAGTCTGATTTCGGTCACAGGTAAATTATTGGAGGTGATTATAAAAGATAGCATCTCTAGACATTTAGAGATTGGTTAGGGATAAGGTTTTGTGAGAGGAAAATCGTGTCTCACAAACTTGATTGTGTTTTTTGAGGAAGTTCCCAAAAAGGTTGTTGATAGCAGAGCAGTAGACGTTGTTTGTTTGGATTTTGGTAAAGCCTTTGACAAGGTTCCGCATGGTAAATAATTAGTAAAGTTAGGTCACATGGGATTCAGGGTGAGCTTTCCATTTGGATACATAATTGGCTTAATGGCAGAAGACAGAGACTAATGTTGGAGGTAACAAGCATGGGGCTGGATGAACACAGCAGGTCAAGCAGCATCATAGGAGCAGGAAAACTTGACGTTTCGGACCTAAACCCTTCATCGGAAATGGGGGAGGGGAAGAAGGTTCTGAAATAGATAGGGAGAGAGGGGGAGGCGGATAGAGGATGGATAGAGGAGGGGATAGGTGGAGAGGAGGCAGACAAGTCGAAGATGCCACAGTGATGCCACCCAAAGGCTGCAGGAACAGCAAATCATATTCAGCCTGGGAACCCTGCAGCCCAATGGCATCAATGTGGATTTCACAAGCTTCAAAATCTCCCCTCCCCCAACCGCATCCCAAAACCAGCCCAGCTCATCTCCACCTCCCTAACCTGTTTTTCCTCTCACCTCAAGCCACACCTCCATCTCCTATCTACTAACATCATCCTGCCCCCTTGACCTGTCCGTCCTCCCTGGACTGACCTATCTCCTCCCTACCCCGCTACCTACACTCACCTTTACTGGCTCCATCCCCGCCTCTTCGACTTGTCTGCCTCCTCTCCACCTATCCTCTCCTCTATCCATCCTCTATCTGCCTCCCCCTCTCTCCCTATTTATTTCAGAACCCTCTTCCCCTCCCCCATTTCTGATGAAGGGTTTAGGCCTGAAACGTCAAGTTTTCCTGCTCCTATGATGCTGCTTGACCTGCTGTGTTCATCCAGCCCCATGCTTGTTATCTCGGATTCTCCAGCATCTGCAGTACCTTTTATCTCTAATGTTGGAGGGCTGCTTTTTGGACTGGAGGTCTGTGACCAGCAGTGTTCCACAGGGATCAGTTCTGGGTCCTGTTTTGTTTCTCATTTATATAAATGATTTGGATGAGAATATAGAAGCCATGGTTAGTAAGTTTGCTGATGATACCAAAATTGGTGGCATTGTAGACAGTCAAGAAAGGTTTTCTAAGATTACAAAGGAATCTTGATCAAATGGGTCAATGGGCTGAAAAATGGCAGATGTGGTTCAATCTGGATAAATGCAAGGTATTGCATTTTGGTATAACAAGCAAGGGTGGGGCTTATACTATTAATGATAGGGCCTTGGGGTGCAGGTAAATTATTCTTTAAAGTTTGCATAGCATATAGATAGGGTGGTTAAAAAGGCGTTTGGCATTCTTGCCTTCATTGCTCAGTTCTTTGAGTATAGGAATTGGGATGTTATGTTGAGTTTGTACAGGACATTGGTGAGGCCTCTTCTGGAACACTGTGACCAGTCCTGGTTGCCCAGTTATAGCAAGGATATTATCAAGATGGAGAGTGTTCAGAAGAAATTTACCAGAATATTGCCGAGTATGGCAGGTTTGAGTTATAAGGAACAGCTGGGCAAGCTGGGACTTTTTTCACTGGAGCACAGGAGGTTGAGAGGTGGCCTGATAGAAGTTAATAAAATAATGAGAGGTATAGAGAAATTTGATGGTAGTTTCCCTAAGATGGGGAATTTCAAGACTAGAAGGCACATTTTTTAAGGTGAGAGGAGAGAGATTTAAAAAAGATGTAAGAACCAAATTATTTACACAGAGAGTGGTTTGAGTGTGGAAAGGTCTTCCTGAGGGAGTGGTGGATGTGGGTACAATTACAACATTTAAAAGACATTTGGACAGAGATCTGAATAGGAATAGGTTGGAGGGATATTGGTCAGGAGCAGGCAGGTGTGACTAGTTTAGTTTGGGATTATGTTCAGCATGGACTGGTTGGACCAAAAGGTCTGTTTCTGTTCTTTATGATTCGACAACTCTATGACTTTATAAGAGCCAGAGAATGTCATGAGCTGGGTATGTGTCACTGGGCACTCAAGGTCCTTGCTGTGGCATTAAAATGATAGTTGCTGGTGAAGCATTGAAGCATTGAAGCATTGAAGTGTAGGAGAGTCCTACAGGAAAATCTGAGATATACCATGAAGCTCTCTGAAAGGCTGACATATATCAGTTATCAATGTCTGTAGATGTGGCATGCATGTGCTTATGCCTATGGACCATGCCCTGAGATGTTGATGCCTAGTTCTCAGTGTCCAACATTGGTGGTTGTTCAGAACAAGTGGTGAGCTGAATTCACTAGGCACCTGCCCTAGTATCCATGTGGAGATTTCTCAACTTCTAGCTTGTTTGGTAGGATAGAAGGCTGACTATCAATGAGGTGAGTTGGGCAATCAACAAGGGTGTTTAACCAACATTACTTCCCCTCAGTTGGCAACTCATGCTGGCTAGCAAGACATTTATTGTGCCATCTGTGAAAAGCAAAAAAAGTTGGAGCCAGGTACTCCTGTAATAAAGATCAGTCTTGCTGGATTCTTATCTGATTCTGTCACAAATCTTATGTCGTTCATAGCCTACATCATTCAGACCCCCTATAATATTCCAACCTATATTTTGTGCATGTGAAACCTATTTGTCAGTCTTTTAAATGCAAGGGATTTGAAATTCTTTCCATGTGGGGATTTGCATGTTTATGTAGGAAGGGCAACTGGATTTTCAATGTATCGGGACTTATATTTCAGACATCCGACTGCACACCACCCCCTGATAGAATGGGCTTTCCTGGCTTAGTACCAGAGTGGATTGTGAGTCTTTGGGAGTGCTCACATAACCTCCTCTTACATCCAAATACCTCCATACATCTTTTCTCCTGTATGGCAGTGTAAGAGTTAGGCTCCATTCTGGCTGCTGTTTGACTTGACTGATCACAAAGCTATTTACCGGAGGGCAACTCAAAAAGAAGGTTGAGTTTATCCCTGCTGTCAGTTCCCTGGTCTAAGCATTGTTAAAGATCACATTAGATTTCTTTTCTTGACCTGGGTGTCTGATCCCAAGGGATCTTGAAGAGAGATTGCACTGTAAACAGAGTTATACCACTGGACAGCAGCTAAACACTGCCACACTTTACCAGATTTAAGTGAGAAACTGGTCAAATTTAACCACAAGGAAGGTGTGAACTTGTGACATCGGTGACCTAGGGCTATCAACACTGTCACAACTTAAATCGAGTGTGCACTGTTGTAAGAGGGATATCGTCTTGTTTGAAAATGGGTCACGTACATTGGACAATTCTAACATTGTGTAAAATCAATGATATTTTATTGAAATTTTTCACAAGACTTCATTGAAGTAATATTACTCATTTTGAAGAGAGCTCTGATGACCTAAGAGCAGATTTTCCACAGACAATAATTATTGTATTTCCAACATCATTCTGCTGTTTCTCACATGAATAACCACAGGACAAAGTGAGTGTCCAAACTGCAGTGACAATGCAGAGAGGATAGTTAAGGGTTTATGCTGTTTACCACAAAGGCCTTGTAAAACAATGTTCCCTCCATATGAATATGTTATCTGCTTTCCTCACTGCATGATATGATTTGTACATCAGATGTATGTTGGTTTGCAGTTCAAATAATCACCTTGAGAAAGAAAACTGACAGTAAGAGCTGCAGGGGCTTGGTCAATCTTTGCCCCCACTTGACCCTGAAGTCATATGCTCATGATTTTGGCTGAGGTTGTTTTGAAAATTAATCCTACCTTCAAAACTAGAACAGTTTCTTCTAATTCACTACACTCTGTGGGAGAGGAATAGTTAAACCCCTCTCTCTATATATCTCTCTCTCTGGCTTGTGTAGTTAAGAGTGTAAGGAATAGAGTTCGCAAAAGGATGGCACAATGGCAGACCAGAAACATAAAGTGTGTGTAATCATTCAGATACAAGTGGCACCACTCAAAATTGCCTCCATATATCAGTGCATGGTTTACACACAAAGGCATGAAGGACGCTAAAAGGTCATGAGTAAAAAATATATATCAGTCTTGGGTCTTACTCCAGAGGTATAGGATGGTGCTTTGTGAAACAGGTATGAGAAGCGCTATATGATGGGACAGGATTTTTCTTTAAGCAGCATGCAAACGTCAGCAGAGAAGCCAAGGTATATACTCACAATAACCTCTTGCAATGACCCTTGGTGACATGACAGATAGCTCCATTCATCTGTGGGTGAGCAGCACAGGCTCACTGCATTTTTCACATCAACCTGGGGTGGATTTGTTTGTGGAGAGGAATGTCACAGTCATGAATGCCCTGATCAGTCATGTGCCCATGACAGAAAAGTCAGGCTGGATCTCAAGGGGGCGGGAAGTGTTTGGGGCAGGAAGGGTGTGTGGCGGCGGGTGGGGCGGTGTGCGGGGGCTGTCTCTTTGTCATGCCAGCTCGCATCAAACACAACATCTTCAGCTGTCAGATAATGGAGATGCCTCTCAAGAACAGTGAGATCAGCAATGCAGTATAAATTAATAATGTGGTGTTTTAGCTGCAATTGCCTTGTGACGTTACTGAGATTTCTTTTGTGTGTGTTTGCACACAGAGATTGCTGTGAAATTAGGTGTCAAGTCAGTTGCACCAGTGAGGTTTGGTTTAAATTTGACCCTCTGCTTTATTAACAGTACAACATTTTAAGATTAGTTTCCTTTTCTAGCAAGACTCTATTGATCACAGTTTATAGTTATAATCCCTTTCGAATTCATCATCTATGACTAACACCACATTTATTGATTAGTGTTGACTGATGTCCTTGTGCATCTAACCACTGAAGTATGTTTCATTTTTTTGAATGTTCTGGAAAAACCTCCTTGTCATTTGCAGGTTTGCTGCTAGCCATAGGTCACTTAAGTGAAAAGTTATGACGTGTAGCTTTGAGTAACCCTCAGAGGATTTCACCAGCACTGTCTTCTTCCAAATTTTCTTCAGTAACAAGTGATGCTGTAACCTCCTGCATCTGTTTTTCATTGCTTTAACTGATTATATCAGATCATAGTTTGCATTTGTATAGATGAGGGAATTAATCCTTGACTTTAAAGGAAAACAGGAGGGCCCCATTAAGTGATACAAAAGATGACACCCATATACTTACTTATGTTTTATTGGCTTAATTGTACTGGCTGGATGCACCTCTGGGAGCAGATATTTTAGGCTGCAAATTTGTTTTGGTCCATTTGGGTCTTCAGCTTCATTAATCTGTTGCTGGTGAGCTGTGAAATACAACCAGTTCTGAGATTAAGTTATACCGACTGTCTTGCTGACACGTTCTCTCAGACAGTTCATAGGCGGAAGGGAGAGTAAATCAGGAGAGAAGGAGGGAAGGAAGTGGATGGTCAATGGAGGTGGAGGGGGTGATTGAGAGGGGCCTGAGGAGGGATAATCATCAATCTTCAGGAGCCTGTTGGGACTGAAGGAGAGCTCCAGGCCATCCCAGCTCCAAGTTCAGGTAAAATGACCTTATGTGCAACATTTTGGTGGTTCTTTTTCACTGATGCATAGCTGTTAGGCTGAGGTGCAAGTATAGGTTTTCCTTGAAGATCATAGGTGCGTACGGACTCCTTCCTGCTGAGGTTCCTCCTGCTCCGACATCCTCGGCAAACATCTTTCCCATTGCTTAGGCTCTACTCCCTGTGATGTTACAGCCCAGTGGGAAATGTAATTCTTGATCCATTGTCTGGAAGAATGTGATGTATTCAGAGACCTTTGAGAGGCATAAAATCCCTGCATTTACTCAGTGCTGATTTGACCAAATTTTCACGATGTTTTCCACGACAAACCTGCGAGTTGAATGTTAATGCTTGGAAATAGTCTGGAGGGAGGGGCCATTGTGCAACTGAACATACTTCATGTATTAAAGTGAAGGTATGCCTAAAAGCTGCAAAGTGTCAGTATGACAAGGCATCTGATAAATCAACAGTACATGCTGACTGACGCACAATCTGCCTATTTTGCGTACTTCTGGAACACAAATGGATTGTCCTTGCTATCATTCTCAAAGTCATGTCAATCAGTGGTTGGAGCTGCCTGCCACTCCCAATTTTTCAGCTCTACAGGCTCTTTCAGATCTGAAATCATTGATGTTGCTGAGCTGAAGGTTGGGACTGGAGGTGTTGTTCTACATCTCACAGTATATTAATATACCTTTAAGCAAAATCTCGCGACAGCATCACGGTATCATAGCATGTGACCGGTGGGTAAAAAGATTTCGTACTCCATCTTAACTGGGATCGCATAAAGCATGACATGCTGCTGGAAATATCCTGCTTTCATAGCTTATTACTATAATGTGAGCATGGGCAAGTGTGCTTGTAAATGTAAATGTAATGCTTCTATCTAAAACTGGATGCAATGAACATCTGTTGGATTCTTCAATACCTCAATATCAATGCTCAGTTTCTTATGTTACATGAGATAACATAAACATTTACACGTCAGCTAAAAACACCCAGTTGGAGGAAAATTCTCATCATGGTCAGCAGTGATGACCATCTATATACAAAAAGCTTATGACTAGGTGTCAGATATTTGAAAAACTAATTGAAGATCAAACAGCTTTGAACATCACAGAACTTGGATAATCAGCAATGTCAGTTTCTGAGAGTACAGACAACAGCAGAGATCTGAAGGCAACAAAGATGTTAGAGCTAATTTCCTTTGATTAGGATATGTTAAGTTCTTCCAAAATAAGAAAAATTCGAAGCGTGCTTTACATAAAACCAAAAAGACTGAATTTACAAATATAATCAAGCTATAGGCTACTGAACTGTTCAGAAGGATAGTGAGTACATCTGCCCCTCTTAAAACGAACTAAAGTGACACTGATCTAATAAAAAAACCGCTAAATGGTCCTAAAAGTGCACCTCCAAAGCACTGCTAAAAAAAATCCTTAAAGCACTAAAAATTGTTTTCTATATGAGAAAATCATACCTGTGAATAGACGTTGGACAGCTCTTTTATTCTATTTCTCCAAATTGGCACAGAATAATAAAATGGCCACAACCCATAATCGCTGCATATTTGGTGCAGAAACGTACCACTATAAGCCTGCATTTCTTAAACTACAAGCCTACAATTCTTAAAATTATAGGCTTGTAGAAAGAAGGAAAACAAAAGGAGTCAGAAGTTAAAAAAAAAAGCAAAATCAGTGAAAGCAAAAGAAAAATTGCACTGAAGTCTACTACAAACAAAAAAAAGCCCACCAAGAGAAGAGGGACATTTAATTAAATATTCAGCAGCATCTGGTGACACCTTTACTGAATTACAACTATTCAGACAACATAAGCAGTTCTATATTATAGAACAAGCAACATATGGTCCCAAGAAAAGAGCTCTAAAAATCTTGCTTGTTATTGACATGGACAGATTTTGCAGAATTAGCACATCCAGTCTTTCTATGGGCAATTGGAAATCTAGAAAAGATGTGGAAAGCTCTCATTGACCAGCTCAAGGCAAAAATTAACTTTAGGATTAACAAACTTCAATTCATGTTATATAGATAGCAACCCCAAGACTCTATTGATGAATTTGTCTGATGCTGTCATAGCAAAGCCCGTCACTTTTCTACAGAGAGACTCATTGAGTTAGTTATCACTTCTACACCATTTAAAACTTGAGGAAAGATTTTTTTGGGCAAGAAAAGTGCCATACCATCAGAAGTGTTGCTTGAGGGTGGATACAAGTTTGAAACCATAATGTCAGGTCAACATCAATTACACACTTCAGATGCTAAAACTATTGCAAAGTGCATCAGACTAACAAAATCTGCAGATATGATTTGTCACATACACCCAAAAGCTGTCCAGCATGAAATCTGGTTCTAAAGACCACGCCAGACCTCAGAACAAAACACAACTAGTGCTAACGTATTACCATGATGTATCTTGAAAGACATGAACTTTAGTAAGTGATGCTTCATGGTATGGGCCTACAAGAGATTATTGCAAAATGTATAATGGGTTATCTAGCAGAATGTTTAGCTCATCAATATCATTAAATGTCAAGCAACAAAGCAAAATTTTCACATTGCATCATTATATTTTCATGCAAAACCATTGAAGAAGGAATTACCATCCTCTGTAAAACTTATACTTAAAAGGCAAATGTGAATGAGCTGACCCAGCAACCAATATTTGGAGACATAGAACATTCTTCTTCAAATGCAAATGAATATGAAAGAGAAACATGAGTGATCAGGTAGAGAACTACAAATCTATGTACTCGGCAGATATTGTGAGGTAGACATGCAAAGACAAATATATGGATACCACAAAAAGGTTTCTAAAATAGACAACTCATCCCGATCATACAAATCATACTGATCAAGATACTGTTTTGTGAAGAAGCCGAAACCAGTTCAGACTGATGTGTAGCACACAAATCATGCGCAAAAAAAAGGAAGCACAGTCCAACAATGATTGTGCAATGACATTGAATGACAGCGACCAGCAGCAGGATAATCAAGTTGTCAAACAAATGCAACAGTGAATAACGTACCTCGCCAGATGGGTGTACCAGAGCAGGAGAAGTTGTCAAACCTCTGAAGTGTTACACTAAAATTTGAAATGTTAGTCTTGTAAATTCTGTTTCACCTGTTTGTACAATTATCAAAAGGACACTATGTGCCCATTTTCAAACATATATATTTGTCTGGACTAATTTTCTATCTTTGGAAAAAGGGGGATGTTACTTTAGTCTTACAGTCAGTATCTCACTATCCCTTCATAAGACATGCCCATGATATTATCACAGCATTATAGCATGTGACCTAAAGGTAAAAATCACACTATACTTCTTAACTAAATCATTTAAAACATAAAATACAACTGGAAACATGCTGCTCTGTGTAAATTAATTGCTGAATATGAGTCCAGAATGAGCTTGTGAATGTCATCCTTGTATATAATAACTACTAAATGTCTGTTAGATTTTTCAATAGCACAATATCCATATCTAGTTTCTGATGTATACTAAGATAAGCATTGTTGTAAAGGGTAAGAACACTTAACTGGAAAAAAAATCACATCAGGCGTGCTTTCCTTTAATTGCCCAATTTTAACCTAGGTAATTTCTGAACTATAAATGCCCTATTTTCTCTTTCACGTTTCTCATTAAAAATGGTATAACTCCATTTGTTTAAGTTTTTATTATAGGAAGGAAGCAGAAAAAAACCCAGCAAACCTTGTAAATTAAATTGGGAAACATACTTACTTTGTACATGCTATTATGAACTCCAGACATTATCTCAAAGGCTCATTCATTCCTTATCCCGTGATCCAATGGGCAAATAATAAATGGTCTTATTTAAATATTTAAGACAAGTGACATTGTATTTTTATCTGGACTCAGTGTTAGAGTGTGAATTTAAAGACTTAGCAATGTCAGGGTTAACTGAGAAAGGATGAAATGAGGAGTTTATGAATTTGAAGATCAAATTGCACTGGTAATCTGCACTTGGGCTGAGACTGTCTGGAAATTCTATCTATTGACACGTGGACTTCTTGTTGACAGTTTCTGATGTGTGAAGAGACTGGGAAGCCATTAAGACAATACCCTTGAAAGTCACAATTATGAAGAAGCAAGAGAAGAAACAGATGGACTATATAAAATATTAAGCAGCAATTACAGGTCTTGTGTGTCACCAGATAATTTGTGACCCTCACACAAAGGTTATAACGGCAATCCAGATCTCATGAGCTCTTTGGTAAGGGTGTGCTTCTCCAATGAGTCAATACGAGAGCAGTGTCACTTGCTGTATGACAATCTGCTGTCATGGTCATCTGCCTATGCAGCTCTCATTGTAAGATATCCAATAGAAAGCTCAGCAATTTCAAATAGGGCATGCATTTATCCGATGACTTAGGAGTGGGAATTGGTCTTTTGACAGTACTGAGATAGGGTTTTCCAGTTTACATGAGATTTTTATCTGAGGTCTATAGTTCCTCACTTTCTCTTTCTCTCCCTTCTTAAGTATTTGGATTACATTTGCAATTTCATGCCATAGAGTCAAACAGCACAGAAACAGGCCCTTTGGTCCAACTTGTTCATGTCAACCAAGTTTTCCAAACTAAACTAGCCTCACTTGCGTGCATTGGGCCCACATCCTTCTAAACCCTTCCTATTCATGTACCAGTCCAAATGTCTTTCAAATGTTGTAAATGTGCCTGCATCTACCATTTCCTCTGGCAGTTCATTCTACACACTAACTGCTCTTTGTGTAAAACAGTTGCATCTCATGTCTTTTTAAAATTATTCCTCTCATCTTAAAAATATGCCCCCTACTTTTCAGCTCACTGCCCTGGGGAAAAGACCTTTGCCATTCACTTTATCTATGCCCCTCATGATTTTATAAACCTTTATAAGGTCTCCCCTCAATCTCCTATGTGAAAAAGTACCAGCTTATCCAGCCTCTCCCTATAACCCAAACCCTCTGGTCCCAGCAGCATCCCGATGAATATTTTCTGAACCCTCTCCAATTTAATAATATAGTCTTCCCATAGCAGAATGACCAGAATGGTACACAATATACCAAAAGTGGCCTCACCAACGTCTCGTACAACAACAACATGATGTCCCAACTCCTATACTCAAAGGTCTGAACAATGAAGGCAAACCACGCTAAACACCTTCTCAAAGACCTTATCTACCTGTGATACAACTTTCAAAGAACTATGTACCTGAATCCCCAGGTCATTCTGTTGAACAGCACTACCCACGGCCCTACCATTAACTGTATAAGCCATGCCCTTGTTTGTTTTACCAAAGTGCAATACCTCGCATTTATCCATATTAAACTCCATTTGCCACTCCTCAGCCCATTGGCCCAATTGATCAAGGTCCCTTATTAACATGAGATAACCTTCTTTGCTGTTGACTACATCACCAGCTTTGGTGTCATCCACAAACATACAAACCATGCTGCCTAAATTCTTATTCAAATAGTTTATATAAGTGACAAATAAAAGTGAACCCAGTACTGATCCCTGTGGAACACCACTGGTCAGAGGCCTCAAGTCTGAAATACAACTCTCCACCATCACCCTCTGTCTCCTGCCGTCAAGGAAGTTTTGTACCCAATTGGAACGTTCTCCCTGAATCTCATGTGATCTAACTTTAATAATTAGTCTACCATGCAGAACTTTGTCAAAGGCTTTACTAAATTCTATGTAGATAATATCTACTGCTCTATCCTCACCAATCTTTTTGATTACTTCTTCAAAAACTCAATGAAATTTGTGAGACATGACTTCCCGCGGCACAAAGCCACACTGACTATCCTAATCAGTCCTTGCCTTTCCAAATACATGTAAGTCCTATCTCTCAGAATCCTCTCCAACAACTTGCCCACCACCAATGTCAAACTCACAGGTCTATAGTTCCCAGACTTCTCCTTACAGCCTTTCTTAAATAAAGGCACAACATTAGCCACCCTCTAGTCCTTGGGCACCTCACCTGATCCATCATGTACATCGCCTCCTCCTTCAACACTGCTGACTGTATTTCATCTTGTCTTGCATGTAATTAATTTGGCCCAGATTTATCAACCTTTAATCCAGTTGATTTTTCAACTCCATCTCTTTAAAAATATTAATTTCTTTCAGTTCAACACTTTCACAGATCCCTTAGTTCTCTAGTATTTCTGGGAGATTTTTTGTGTCTTCCTGCATGAAGACAGGCACAAAATAACTGTTTACTTTTTCCATTAGTTCCCTGTTATCCATTATAAATTGTTCTGTCTTCACCCATAATTGACCCACATTTGTCCTTGCTAATCTTTTCTTTATATAAAGTTAAGCAAGCTTTTACAGTTTTATTTTAAGCCTATCTTACTTTTTTCTTTATTTATCGGTTTCATGGTCATCTTTTGCTGGGATCTAAATTGTTCCCACTCCTAATGCTTAGCATATTTTCTGGCAGCCTTGTAAGCCACTTCTTCTGGTCTAATGCAATCTTCAAATTCTTTTGTGAGCAGGGATTGATTCATCTACCTTTTGGGGTTTTCTGCCTTTAGACAAATGTGTGTTTGCTATAGAACATGTAATGTTCGTTTATATATTAGCCATTGCCTCTCTATAGTCAAATCTACTTGTATTCATCGTAACCAGCTCACCAGCCACACCTCCATAAATTCCTTTGCTCAGACTAAAGACCCTCATTCAGAATAACGATATCACTTCAAAGTTAATGTAAAATTTATTATATTATGGTCACTATTTCCCAAAATCTCTTTCAAAATAAGGTTATTAATTAGTCCTTTCTTATTATATAATACAAAACCTAAAACAGCCTGATCTGTCATTGGTTCATTAATATACTATTCCAGAAATCTATCTTGTACACACTCCAGGAGTTCATTCTCCATAGCATTAGTTCTGATTAACTTTATTTGGTCAAATGTAAATTGAAATCACCCATTATTACTGTATGACACGTGTGACATGCACCTCTAATTGCTTGGTTTATACTATGCCCACCATGATTCAGTGCTCATAAATAACTCCCACTAATGTTTCCTGTTTCTTGCTTTTTCTTAGATCTTTCAATTTAAAATCTTGGTTTATAATTGTTCTGACCTCAACCCTTATTACGAGTGCTATGACACCTTCTTTTCCTTTTTGCCAATCTTACCCAAATGATAAGCATTCTTGAATGTTTAGTTCCCTGTATTGGTCACCCAGTAATCATGACCTTATAATGGCAGTTAAATCATAATAATTTACCTTAATTTGTACCTTCAAATCATCTACATTGTTGAACATACAATATGTATTCAGGCAGAGCACTTTTAACTTAATATACATGGATACAAACATCCTCTCTATGGCTAAAATATTTCATTTATTTAAATTACATTCACCAAACAGACGATTGTAAGAAAGGTTGAAATTCCTACATTATTGTTTCTCAGCATTCAATAGAATACTGTAGGAGAATAGTGCATCTTCAGATGTTAGCGCAGAAAGAGTTAATGCTTGATCGATGTTAATCTATTGAATTTTGTTTATTGTGGGGTTAAGATAAGAAAGTTCCACAGCCTTTACAGAGCTGAATCACCCTTCAATGAGGCTGCCCTTGCTCATTCCAAGGCCCCACCTGTATAATTGCTGCGGGTCAGTGATGCATTAGTTTTGCATTTGGCCAGGGAAGCATGTTTTCAATGTTTAAATTGTTCTGAAAACCTTTCTGACTCCTCTAGTCCTGCTGTTGCCCATAGATCACTTTGGGAATGATCTAGGTACACATGTGGCCACTGGCCAGACATGTGTAGTGAGAGTTTTCATGGACTGTTTGCAGTGTGCAATTAATCAGTAAACTGCATGGCCCGGTGAAAGTGTGTGACTGGTCACCTTTTGGCCAAGCATAGTCACTGATTGAATGGAACAATGGTTTAACAGTTTTATTGCTTATTGCATAATCCACAAACTATATTTGCTGTTCCAAGGTCCAAATATAGGTTGGGAATATAGTGGCTATAAAAATATTTGTGCATTTTTTTGTCAATTGAAATCAATGCTGAAATGGAGGTGAGGTGTTGATTAAAGGAAGGAAATATGGTGAAAAATGAAGAGTGCTGATATGTTGCATGATGCTACATTTTGTTACCATATTTTCTTACAAAATTGTTTTGGAATTCTTCACACATTAATCTCGCAGATGACATAAATTGATGTTGTGTTTTTCACAACAGCACGCTGCAATGGCCTTTGTAGGTCAAAGGTAATGGAAATTAGTTGTGCCAAGAAGAGAGGTGGGTGTTGTGCTCTATCTGTGATACCTGTAATACTCCGGCACCTTTGAACCATGAGAAGGTTCAACTTCCTGTTGCTTTGTTGTGGATAAAATGAACATTAACCAGAATTACAGACATTGTCAGCCACCATTTATAGTCATTATGGCAATTACACAACATAGGTTATTCATTTTGCAGTTTTTATTGAACATGGATTGTGCCTACTTACATTATGGAACTGTTTCAGTAAGCATTAGGGATGGTAAAAAAATGAAGGATAATGTGAATAAAGCTTCTTCCATTCTCGTTTACGGGTAAACAAGACAAAATGATAACACAATCTACTTGCCCTCTTGTGATTGTCTCAGAAAACAAAAAAAAAGTGAAATAAAGCCTTTTTAAATTTTTCAGTGTGGATGCTCATAAACTGGTCTGCTGTTAAAACTGTACTGCTTAATATCTTTCCAGTTGTTACTGACAGCAATATTAAATACTAGTTTATGCAAACTCTCACATAGCGTATGAGAAAACCAAAAAAAATTTAAAGACAATGGCTCAAAGCATTCCTTTTCTTCATCTTGTCACCTGAGCTGCAAACCTGCCACACAATGTTGTACATACAATGGAGTCTGTAGCAGCTGTTGCCAAACTACAGAAGCATTCTGCAAAGCTGATGACATTGACTATTCCAAATATCGTAAACAAAAGCAATAAAGGATTCTAAATGCTGTTATTGATGAGTGATAATTCAGGACACACCATTTGACATTCGTTTCAGTTGAAATTCTGCTTAAGTCAAAAATTTCTATTCATGGTAAACTAAATGCCATGGTTAGGATCAATCCCTTTCTTGGCGTGTTTTTAGATCGTAATTACATTCTGCGGTCAGTCATTGCAGCACAATACCTTGTTAAGCAAATGATTGTGTAATTGTGGTTACAAATTAAGACTGTGACTATTCTAATCAATCTGTATTAGATAAACAGACTTAGTGTCTTGTCATCAATACTCTACTCATGCATCTATTTGATTGTTAAAAATAGTAGCTTTTGCCCAATAATAGAGGCATCAACAATGGCTCAGTAACAATACTCCCACCTCAGATTAGAAGGCCGTGTGATCATTCCTACAGCAGCACAAAGTCTAGACTGACACTTTGGTGGAGTACTGAGGGAGCACTGCATTGCCAGACATCCTGTTTTCCAGTTTATTAACGCCCTCAAGTGGATTTAAATGATCTCATGGCATTATTTCAAAGAGGAGCATCGATGGTCTTCCTTATGTCCTGGTCAATGTTTATCCCTCATTCACCAACTGGAAGCAGATTAGTTGAACATTCTCACATTGTTCTTTGTAGGAGATTGCTGTGCATAAATTGGATGTTGCATTTCTCACATTGCAATGGTGACTGCACATCAAAGTACTTCATTGACTGTGAATTAATTTAAGATGTTCTTAGTTTGTGAAAGCTTCTATATATCATGTGGACCTTTCTCACTTTTAGCTTAATATCTATTCAGCAAACTAACCATATCTATGTTGAAATTGTAAATCGTGATTGATTAATTTGTTAGAATTATTTGAAGATGTAACCAGCACAGTGGATAATGGGAATCCTGCAGATATAGTATATCTGGACTTTCTGAAGGCATTGATAAGATGTGGCTTAACAAAAGGTTAACATGTAAGGTAACATCACATGTGATTAGGGGTAATATATTAGAGATAGCAGGAACTGCAGATGCTGGAGAATCTGAGATAACAAGGTGTAGAGCTGGATGAACACTACAGGCCAAGCAGCGTCAGAGGAACAGGAAGACTGATGTTTCGGGCCTACACCCTTCTTCAGAAAAACCCTTCTGAAGAAGGGTCTAGGCCCAAAACGTCAGTCTTCCTGCTCCTCTGATGCTGCTTGGCCTGCTGTGTTCATCCAGCCCTACACCTTGTTATATCATGGGTAATACATTAGCTTGGTTAGGGGTTTGGTGAAACACAGAAAGCAAAGAGTTGGGGATAATGGATCTTTTTCTATTTGGCAAGATGTAAGTGGTGATGGGATTTGGTCCTTGGGCCCCAACTGTTTACGCATTATATCAATGACCTGGAAACAGGGATAGAATGTATTATAGACAAATTTGTAGACTACACTAAAAATAGGTGAGAAAGTAAATTGCACTAAAGAAATGAAAAATGTATAACTAGATATCGATAGGCTGGGTGAATGGATCAAAATTTGACAGATGGAGTTTAACATAGATAAGTGTGAGGTTATCCATTTCGGTTGGAAGAATAGAAAAACAACTTATTATCTAAATGGAGAAAACCTTCAGAGTACTTCTATACAGAGGGATCTGGGTGTCCTTGTGCATGCGTCATGAGTATGAAGTTAAAGCAAGTAATAGCGTCATAGAGCCCTACAGCATGGAAAGAGACCCTTCGGTCCAACTTGTCCATGCCAACCACGTATCCTAAATTAATCTAGA
This sequence comes from Ginglymostoma cirratum, assembly GCA_024137785.1. Taxonomy (NCBI): domain Eukaryota; kingdom Metazoa; phylum Chordata; class Chondrichthyes; order Orectolobiformes; family Ginglymostomatidae; genus Ginglymostoma; species Ginglymostoma cirratum. Next base: position 51,838,776 of record JAHRHZ010000018.1, on the reverse strand, counting down.
GATAGGAAGAACAGCCGATGCTGGAGAATCTAAGATAACAAGGTGTAGAGCTGGATGAACACAGCAG
>JAHRHZ010000018.1:51790787-51838309 GCA_024137785.1 Ginglymostoma cirratum | reverse complement strand
GAAGGGTCCAAACCCAAAACGTCAGCTTTCCTGCTCCTCTGATGCTGCTTGGTCTGCTGTGTTCATCCAGCTCTACACCTTGTTATCTAAATTAAACTAGTCCCATTTACCACCATTTGACCCATATTCCTCTAAACCATTCCTATTTATATACCTATCCAGATGCCTCTGTAATTGTACCAGCCTCCACCACTTCCTCTGGCAGCTCATTCCATACACGCACCACTCTGCATGAAAAAGTTGCTCCTTAGGCTCCTTTTAAACCTTTCCCTCTCATCTTAAGCCCATGCTCCCTAGTTTTGGACTTCCTTACACCGGAAACAGACATTGGCTATTTACGCTATCTATGCCCCTCATGATTTTATAAACCTCTATAAGTCACACCTCAGCCTCCAATGCTCCAGGGAAAATAGCCCCAGCCTATTCAGCCTCTCCTTATAGCTCAAACTCTCCTACCCTGGCGACACCCTCATAAATCTTTTCTGAACCCTTTCAAGTTTCACAAAATCCTTCCTTTGGTAGGGAGACCAGAATTGCACGCAGTATTCCAAAAGTGTCCTAACCCAATGTCCTGTACAGCTGCAACATGACCTCCCAACTCTTATACTCAATGCAATGCAAGACCAATAAAGGCAAGCATGCCAAATGCCTTCTTCGCTATCCTAGCTACCTGTGACTCCACTTTCAACATGAGGAAGTAATAATGGAATTGTGGAATTTATTGCTAAAGGGGTAGAGTATAAAAGCAGGGAAGCGTTGCTGCACCTGAGCGAGGCACAGGGGAGACCGTACCTGGAATACTGAGTACAGTCTTGGTCCCCTTCCTCGAGGAGGAATGTAGTTGCATTTGAGGCAGTTCAGTGGAGGTTCACAAGATTGATTCCAGAAATGAGGGGTTTGTCTTATGAAGACAGATTGCGCAGTTTAGGTCTGTAATCTAGTGAATTTAGAAGAATGAAAAGAGATCCAATTGAGGGATATATGATATCCAAAGGAAATTGACAAAACAGACACAGAGCAGATGTTTCCCAATATGGGGAAATCTTAACTGAGAGATCATAGGTTTTAAGATAAGAACTATCTCATTTAAAACAGATATGAGGATGAATACTTCTTTCAAAGGGTTGTGAATCTGTGAAATTCATTACCCCAGATTGCAATGGATGCCTGGACCCCGAATAAACTTAAGGAGAAGGTAGACAGATTTTAAATTAGTAATGGGCTAATGGGTTATGGAGAGTGGGTAGACAAGTGGAGTTGAAGCTGAGATGGGGTCAGACACGATCACATTGAATGGCAGAGCAGGCTCGAGGGGCTGAACTGCCTATTCCTGCTCCTAGTTTTTATGAAGGTATGTCCTTCAGCAAGCTTTAAAAATGCTATATCAAATGAGAGCAAGAATACAGAGAATCCATCACTGATTGCCACTTTGGCGGAGAAAAGAACTGACTCTAAAGCAGGAATATCATTGTGCCGTCTTAATAGAAAATTTAGTCAATTGTGTGCAAGAACAACAACGCAAGTACAATATGCATCAAGTGGTTGTTCTGTGAATGCTCAGTTTGAAGCGTTTAAAAAGTTGTCATCTTCAAATGGAAGCTCAACACAGCTACCCTCTACATTTGATGGGCATAAAGAAAACAAAATAGACTAGTTGATCTGAGATAACAAGCATGGGGCTGGATGAACACAGCAGGTCAAGCAGCATCATAGGAGCAGGAAAACTTGACGTTTCGGGCCTAAACCCTTCATCAGAAAAATCTAGTTAAGACTAGTTGATCTATTTGCTCTTACTCTGATTCTCGTAGTATGTTCTGGCCCATCTACGCTGTTGTTCCAGAAAGTAGGAGGCAACCAGGAGATCATCCCATCAAAATGGAGGTGAGAAATTCCATAGGAGATTTTCAACATCTTTAATACAAAGGTTAAAAAAACTCACAAAAACGCTGCATAACTTCTCTCACTCTCCCTCCAAAAAAAACCCCCAGAAATTAATAAGGATGTTGTTAAAGTTGACCAGCATTGAACATTAGTTTCTCACAAGGGAATAATGGAAAGATGTACAGCGAGAGGCATAGAGTTAGAGCTGACATTTTGGAAGTTGAAAAACTCTAGCATTGAAAGCAGAAATACAGCCGTTATGAGTAAATATATATTTGACAGCAATTAACATCAGATAGTTGTCAAGGAGACAATGCCTCAGTGTTAAGTAGAAGACAATTCGAAAATTATACAGCCTATTATCATTTCAATGTTGTTGGTGTGAGGATCTTGAAGGTGATTTCTTTTTAACTTTGTTTAATATTTTTCATCATCATCAGAGGATGTCTCCAGTACTACAATGTTGCAGTTAGTCAACTCTTAAAAACGATTATCAAAATCTATTATAGTGTGTTTGTTACCCATAGTGATGCATTATCTATTGTGTTGCTACACAACCCCACAATAGCCAATCTTTTTAATGTCAAGATGTATTGTTCTGAGTAGCTGTAGAAGAAAGAAAGAATTTGCTTTTATATTACATTTTCAAGAAGTCCTAAAGTATTTCATAACCGATTAATTACTTTTTAAGTGTATTTACTGTTGTTTACAGTCAACCATTAATAAGGATGTTAGAATGCTTTGCTTTTGTCAGTTATCTAGAACGTCATTGACGTTCCTTGGTTATAATAGCTGCAGGTCGTAATATAACACAAAGCATTACTAACCATATGGGACCTTTAAAAACTGGTTCATGAAAATTGTGGAAGACTTGATGCGCTCAACCCAGTAATGTAAGTGGCCAGGTTAGACTTTCAGGGTATGGGGTCCTTACCCAAGTCAACGCCCACCTTAAAAGGCCCTTGGGAAAACTGAAAAACTGAAGAATGCAGTGTGAACCCTAGAATCAGGTCCTGGTTATCATTTTTCATGACTCCTTGGCATCTCCTGACTCCAGGAAAATGCAACATTTTACCTGAGCTCTTTTTGATGGTTGGACTTGTATCATCCACGGAATCTTCAATTTCCAGGACTGTGTGGCTGTAGTAGGCTGCACTATATCCCTCAGTCTCTATGACTCTGATATTGAACTTTTGCAACTTTCAGGCGATTTATCCCCAGCTACAATTGGGCTACATCCACCATTCACTACCCTATGCAACTTTGTCCCCCTTAGTCCTAAGAACAATATGTGTCCTCTTCTTGAGAATGTTTTGGCCTCAACCACTTTCTGTGTCAGGGAATTTCACAGGCTCACCCTTCTCTGGGTGAAGAAATTTCCCTCATCGCTACGGAAACTTGATTTGATTTGATTTATTATTGTTACGTGTACTGAGATACCATGAAAAGTATGGTATGCTAACCAGGCAAATCAAACCTTACGTAAGTACATCAGGGTAATAGAACAGAATGCAGACTATTGTGTTACAGCTATGGAGAAGGGTCAACGCTAATATCATAAAATCCCAGTGTGGAAGCAGACCATCTGGCTCATCAAGCCCACACTACCCTTCTGAAGAGCAACCCACCCAGACCCACTACCCTATCTTATAATTCTGCATTTCCCGTGGCCAATCCACCTGACCTGCAAATCTTTGGACTGTGTGAGGAAACTGGAGCAAACCCACGCAGACACAGGGAGAATGTGCAAACTCCACAAAGAAAATTGCCTGAGGCTGGAATTGAACATGGGTCCTTGGCATTTTGAGGGAGCAGTGCTAACCACTGAGCCACCGTGCTGCCCCTAATATATAAGAGACCATTCATAAGTCTGCTAACAACAGGGAAGAAGCTGTACTTTAATCTGTTCATACATGTTTTCAAAACTTTTGTATCTTCTGCCAGATGGAGGAGAATGAAAGAGAGTATAACCAGGGTGGGAGGGGTCTTTGATTATGTTGGCTGCTTTCCCGAGGCAGCAGGAAATATAGATGTAGTCAATGGATGGATGACTGGCTTTCATGATCGACTTGGCTGCATTCACAACTCTCTGTAATTTCTTGCAGTCTTGGGTAGAGCACTTGCCATATCAAGTTGTGATACATCCAGGTAGGATGCATTTTATGGTGCATCCATAAAAATTGGTAAGAGTCATTGTAGACACACTGAATTTCCTTAGTCTTCTGAGAAAGTAGAGGTGTTGACGTGCTTTCTTGACTGTGGCATTAAGGTGGATGGACCAGGATAGATTGTTGGTGACATTTACTCCTTGGAGGAGCTGCAAGCTGAAAAGAAGCTTTGTTAAAAGTTCATTCACAGGATGAGGGTGTTGCTGGCTATATTGGCATTTATTGCCCAGACAACAGTTAAGAGTCAACCATATTGCTGTGAGTTTGGAGTCACATGTAGGCTGGACTTTTCTTTCCCTAAAGAGCATTAGTGAACAAGATGGGTTTTTCCCCCCGATAATCAACTCATTACAATCTTAATTCTAGAAATTATTGAATTCAAGCCCACTATCTGCTGAGGTGGGATTTGAACCCCGATCCCCAGAGCATGAGCTGGGTCTCTTGAATAACAATCCAGCAAAGGTACCATTCGGTCACCACTTCTCCTGCATGCTTTCCCTTGCACACTTCACTATCAACTTTCAAAAAACAGAGGAGATACCATGGAAGAAAAATGTTACATACAGCTTTATCCAAATTTACATTGAATATCACTGACTACATTCTTTTGCCAGTTATGACACCGTGTCCTATAATCATATGCGGTTTATAAGGTTTTGCACTGAAGTTTTAAAAAGGAGCATATTTCTCCACATAACATTAAGTCAGAATCTTACACCTGTAATAGTCATACTGCTTTTATCTTTGGAATTTTCCCTTATTTCCTTAGAGTCTGCAGGATTTAGTTACCTAACAATGCCTGAGTCATGATGAGATAGTGTGTGCTGGCAGTGCCCCAGGCAATGATTATTCACCTGGACAAGTTTTCTTCGGTATTTAGTGCCACAATGATAACATAATCTCTAATAAGGTCAAATATTTAGCTTCCTCTTCTGCAATCCTTTTAAATTTTCATTTTCCTTCTCCCCTCAGTTCACATTGCAATTGCCCAGATCAGATTTCGACTACACGTTTGCTTTCATTTCAAGCAATTTGGACCTGGTGGAAGCCTCACTGCTGAGGGTGTGGTTTTAACAATGAGCTATCCGGCTGTACAGGTTTTGCACTGTTTCCTAGAATCTGCTCATTGTCCCTTTGTCCATTGTTGATCGAAGTGCTTTCCCATAAAGACAGCAATAATTTTCCACAATCTTTTGAGCTTATTGCACAAGAATAACATTAATTGTTACAACATAATGGGGTAAGCATTCTTAGGTGACTAGTTTTAGCCACAAGAATGGGGACGCGACTGCAATATGGACCGTACTGGGAAAATTTGCCCAAAAATTGGGCCTCGAGCCTTATGGGTAATTGGACGAGCACCCAGCTCCGTTATGCCTTCATGGAAAACCTCACCTATTTGAGGAAATGAACATTGGCCCAGTTGGCTTGCTCAAAACTGTCAGAGGGTGGGTGGAAGAGCTGGATTGTGGGCTAGAATATTGTAGTCAAGAAACACTCCTGCTCCTTCTAGTTTCATGGGCGCTTCCCCTCTATCATTTTAAACCAACTTACCTCAGGCTGCAGTGATCACTAATGAATCCCAAGGAGAGGAGATCTGGCTTCTGCTCCATTTTGCAATACACTCCTTGACATCTCTTAGGATCCTAAAGCTTGTTTTACACAGTGTCAGGCGTGCCTAAAAAAATGACCTGATCCAGTAAAGAGTATAATGAGGTTCAATTTTTATCTCCTTGTTTTCTGCACTCTGCAGTAAGCCAATATTTTGTGGATCTCTCATGTACCAGTCCTACCTGCCAGAACAAGGGCTCAGTAATTATATATCAGAGGTATTACATTTCTATTTTTATGTTAACACAGCCTTCTGAAATTCTCCAACTTTTCTGTGCACTATTATGCAATTGCTCAGATACATTGTCCATCTGATTCCCTCTTAAATTTTCTTTCCTTTTCTTCATACTGTCATCAGATTGAAGTGACATTATGAGAGGAAGGTCTGCAGCGAGAGTTCCAGTGGGTAAAGGAGCGTGAACCTAAACAGCTTCTGGAGACTGCTGTTGGTGAGTAGCAGGTAAGTTTTGAGAAATTGCTATTGGAGCAGTGAGGACCAACAGCATTACTTTATGTTAAAAGTACCTGACATTGTAAGGATTAATTAAGTCAAAAGGATAAGACATGGCGGAAGAGCTCCAAATTGCAGTCTGCTCATCTTGCTTGATGTGAGAAGCCAGACACATTTTCAGTGCCCGAGACCTTCATGGGTGCAAGGAATGTCTCCAGCTGCAGCTCCTGGATGCCTGAGGTTCAGAGTTGGAGTGGGACGCTGTGGAGCATTCGCAAAGGGGAGAGTATCATGGATAGCATGTATAGAGAGGTGGTCACACTGCAGACTCAGACTCCACAGGCAGGAAGGGAATGGGTGACCACCAGGCAGAACAGGAGGGCTAGGCAGGCAGAGCAGGCATGTCCTGTGGCCATTCCCCTGCAAAACAGATATACCGTTTTGGATACTGTTGCGGGGAATGGCCTCTCAGGGGATAACAGTAGCAGCCAAATTCATGGTGCCATGGTTGCCTCTGCTGCAGAGTGAGGGAGAAACAGGCATAGAAATGCTACAGTTATAGAGGGTTCAATCCTGAGAGGAATAGATAGATGTTTCTGTGTGGCCAGAAACAAAAGTCCACGATGGTGTGTTGCCTCCCTGGTGCTAGGGTTCTAGATGTCTCGGAGCAGTTGCAGGACATTCTAGAGGGGGAGAGTGAACAGCCAGTGGTTGTGGTATACATTGGTATGAAAGACATAGGTAAAAAAAAGGATGAGGTCCTAAAAACAGAATATAGTGAACTCGGAAGAAAGTTGAAATGGAGGATCTTAAAGTTGTTTCAGGATTACTATCGGTGCCATGAGCTAGTCAGAGTGGAAACAGCAGGACATATAGGATGAACATAAGGCTGAAAAGGTAGTGTGAGGGGGAGGTTTTCAGATTTTGAGAATTTCGACCGGTTCTGGGGGAGGTGGGACCTACACAATCTGGATGGGTTACATCTGGGCGCAACCAGGACTTGATGTCCTCGACGGATATTTTATAGAGTGGTTGGGAAGGGTTTAAACTAGTGTGACAGGGGAATGGGAACCAGAGGAGTAGGGCAGAACTTGCAGAAATTGAGGGAGAGGTAGAAACTGATGCAAACATTACCAAGAACAAGAACAGGCTGGGAAATGCTGCTAAAAAGAGCAGAGGAGGTGGTTTGAAATGCGTATGTTTCAATGCGAGAAGTATAATAGGCAAGGTAGATGAACAAAGAGCTTTGGTTAGTACTGGGAACAATGACATAATTGCGACTACAGAGACTTGGCTGAAAGAGGGACAGGATTGGATTTAAATGATTCTGGTGTGATAGAAAGGAAAGTAAAAGGACTGGTAGAGGAATATCTCACAGCTGTACTGAAGGAGGATACATCAGAGGATTCATGCTGCGAGGCAATATGGGTAGAACTCAGGAATAGGAAAGGTGAAGTCACAATGCTGGAAGTATACTACAGGCCTCCCAACAGCCAGCAGGAGATAGAGGAGAGAATATGTAGACAGATTTTAGAAAGATGTAAAAACAGCAGGGTTGTTGACGTGGGTGATTTTAACTTCCCCCTGTATTGAATGGCGCTCACTTCATGCTAGAGGCATGGATGGGGCAGAATTTGTAAGGACCATTGAGGAGGATTTCTTGACATAGTATGTAAACAGTGCAACCAGGGAAGGTGTTATACTGGACCTTCTTTTGGGAAATGAGCCCAGCCAGGTGAATGAGTGGGAGAATTTCAAACGGCAGGTGATAGGAGTTCAAGGGCGGCACATTCCTGTGAGAATGAAGAATAGGTAGGGCAAGTTACGTGAACCTTGGATGTCCAGGGATGTAATGATCACCTTGGTCAAAAAGAAAAGGAAGCATATGTAAGGTCTAGGAGGAATGGAATTGACAAAGCCCTTGAAGTATATAAGGAAAGCAGGACAGAACTCAGACAAGGAATTAGAAGGGCTAAAAGAGGTCATGAAAAGTTATTAGCAAACAAAATTAAGGAGAACCCCAAGGATTTTTATACATATATAAAATGCAAGAGGGTAGCCAGGGAAAGGGTTGGCCTATTCAAGGACAAAGGAGAGAATCCATGTTTGCAGCCAGAGCGGGTAGGTGAGGTCCTAAATGAATATTTTGTGTCGGTATTCACCAAAGAGAAGGAAGTGGTGGAGGATGATCTCAGGGAAGGGATTATTGAATTTCTAAGCCAAGTTGGTATTAAAAAGGAAGAGATGCTGTGCATCTTATAATGTATCAAGCTAGATAAGTCCCCAGGTCCTGACGGGATCTATCCCAGAATATTGAGGGAGGCAAGAGAACAAATTGCTGGAGCATTGACAGACATCTTTGTATCCTCTTTGGCCACAGGTGAGGTCCCAGAGGACTGGAGAATAACCAATGTTGTCCCATTGTTTCAAAAGGGCAAAGAGATAATCCAGGAAATTACAGGCTTGTGAGACTCATGTTGGTGGTAGGGAAATTATTGGAAAAGATTCTCAGGGACACGATCTATATGCAATTAGAAGCAAATAGGCTTATTAGCGATAGATAGCATTGTTTTATGTAGGGCAGATTGTGCCTCACAAACTTGATCGAGTTTTTTGAGGAGGTGACGAAGATGATTAATGAGGGAAAAGTGGTTGATGTTGTCGACATGGACTTCAGTAAAGCCTTTGCAAGATCCCTTATGGCAGACTGGTACAAAAGGTGAAGTCACATGGTATCAGGGATGAGCTGGCAAGATGGATACAGAACTGGCTTAGTCATAGGAGACAGAGGGTAGCATGGAAGGATGCTTTTTAGAATGGAGGGCTGTGACTAGTGGTGTTCCACAGGGATTAGTGCTGGGACCTCTGCTGCTTGTGATCTACATAAATGATTTGGAGAAAAGTGTAGCTGGTCTAATTAGTAAGTTTGCGAATGATACAAAGATTGGTGGAGTTGTGGATAGTGAGGAGGATTGTCAGAAGATACAGCAGGATATAGATCAGTTGGAGGCATGCGCAGAAAAATGGCAGGTGAAGTTTAATCTGGACAGATGTGAGATGATGCATTTTGGAAGATCAAATAGAGGTGGAAATTATACAGTAAATGGCAGTACCCGTTGGAATATTGATATGCAGAGGGATCTGTCGGTGCAGGTCCACAGATCACTGAAGGTGATGGCGCAGGTGGATAAGGTAGTAAATGAGGCTTATGGCATGCTTGCCTTCATTGGAAGGGGCATTGAGTATAAGGATAGACAATTTCTATAAAGCTGCAGCGTTATAGAACTTTAGTTCAGTCACACTTGGAATATTTCTTACAGTTCTGGTCACCACATTACTGGAAAGATGTGGATGCTTTGGAGAAGGTGCCAAAAATGTTTATCAGATGTTGCCTGGTATGGGGGATTTTAGCTATGAAGAAAGGTTGGATAGACTGGGTTTGTTTTCACTGGAACGCAGGAGGTTGAGGGGCGACCTGATAGAAGTTTATAAGATTGCGAATGGCATGGATAGAGTGGAAAGTATGAGGCTTTTTCCCAGGGTGGTGGGATCAATTACTAGGGGACACAGGTTCAAGGTGTTTGGGGAGGAAGTTCAAAAGAGATGTGCGAGGCACGTTTTTCACACAAAGGATAGTGAGTGCCTGGAAAGCGTTAGCAGGGGAAGTGGTGGAAGCAGACACAATAGCAGCATTCAAGAAGCACCTGGATGAATACATGAATAGGAAGAGAATAGAGGGATACAGATCCTGCAAATGAAGACAGTTTTATTATGGAAGGGCAAAATGTGTCGGTGCAGGCTTAGAGGGCAAAAGGGCCTGCTCCTGTGCCAAATTGTTCTTTGTTCTTTGATTGTATGTGGAGGGTTTCCTGATTTTTCATATTATTAAATACATGATCTAGATTAGGTACCTCATGAGTTATTACACAAAACTTACGACTGATGGAATTGGGTTAAGATGGATTAATGAAGCAAAAATAGATGCAAGGAATAAATGGAACATTTTCAGATTGCCAGGACATCACTAGCAGAATAAAACAAAGACTTGCATTTATATATCTCCTTTTATCGTCACCAGACATTTCGAAGCACTTTATAGTCAACAAAATACTTTTGAAGTGCTGCTATTGCTGTCATATAGGAAGACTGCTTCAGCTATTTTCAGTGCATATTAATCACTTAGCAAAAGGGACTGAGTGTAATGTATCCATTTTTTTCTGAAGATGGATGGAAATGACAAGTGGCAGAGGATACAAAGAGGTTACAGAGGGAGTAGGTAGGTTGGTGATTATGGAAAACTTGGCAGATGGAATACAATGTGATGAAGTTATCCACATTGGCAGGAAAAATAAGAATATAAGGTTTTTTGAATGGTGACACACTTAGAGATAAATATATGCAGAAGGACTTATGTATCCTTGTACACAAATCAACTAAAATTAACATTAGATTACAGTAAGCAACTAGGAAGCTTTGATAGCTTTTTGTGGCAAAGAGATTGGAGTGCAAGACTGAAGAAGACTAATTACAATTCACACAGAAGGTTGACCACTGTTGAGGTCTGCTTAACTAAAAAAAATTAAATACAATTCCCCGAGTGGGTGCACAAAAAGTGTTCATGAGACTGGTATCTGGGACGAGAGGAATGCCCTAAGAGGCAAAATCAAGTGGACTAGACCTGTATTCCCAGGATTTCAGAAAAAATAGAGGTGTTCAAGTTGAAAAATATACAATTTCTTAAGGAGCGTGACAAGTTAAATGCTGAAAAAATGTTTCTATGATTGGTAAGTCTAGAACATGAGGGTACTGCCTTAGAATAAGGACTTGTGTATTTAATACAGAGGGAGGAAGCAATTTATTTACTCAAGGAGTTGTGAATCTTGTGAATTTTGTAGCCTAGAAACCCAATCACTGAATATATTCAAGACTGAGATTGATACATTTTTTGACTGCCAAGAGAACCAAGGGATATTTCAATAATAAGGAAAGTGAAGTTGAGGTAGAAGAATCAGCCATGATTTTATAGAATAGAAATAAATTTAAAGAACCTAATGGCCTACTCCATATCTTTTTTCTTACATCCTTATGTTCTAATTGGGGGAGCGGGGCTGCAATTTGCATAGGATGATGAACTAGCACAAATAAGTGTGCTTTTATTGAGTGTATTTTGGGAGATCTCAACTGCTCTGTCAGACATATTGCAACATGAAAGTAAGGTATTCCACATATTCTTAGCTTAGTGCAAAGTAGGTTTAATATGTGTAAAGGATAGCAAAGGGTGAAGGATGCCTAGTAAAATAGATAGGGAACAATGAATTTACAACAAAACATCCATACAACAGCTCCGTGTAACCCACAAATTATCTTTAATAATCTGTCCACAACATAGCAGAACTAGAAAGAAAAATCAGGAGATAGACTAATGCTGGTTGTGTGATATTTGCCTGCAATATCATTTGACAAGTCCATTGTACTCAAAGGGTTACATTTATTTACATTAAAGGGCCTCTGCCACTAGCATTTGGTACCAGTCTTCCCTGCTTTACTGTTCGTTTTTACCACTAGGCATCTGACATCATTTGCATGTTTCCACTGCTTTACTAGATCACAATCACTTAGACCTTTGTGAGCTGTTATTAATTTCCCTGAAAAAGATTTAACTTCCCTGGGGTTATCTAGGGACTAATTTTCTTTGTGAATTCTCAAATTCAAGACAGTTTAATATGGAAAAAAAAGGAGTACAATATCTGAGTAATACCTTTGCAAACATCACCCTTTCTTCAGTCTTCTGTGCAAGCATTACCATTTTGTGTGGAATTTAGCCATTGTATTTGATGATACACTTTATGCAACTGCTACACTCTAAGCATTGACTTTTTTTTTCATGCTAGATTAAATCTACTCCAATATGTAAGTGTATGCATTCAAGAGGCAGGTTCAGCTGGTGACTGCACTAAAAAGTTTTGACATAAGAAAAGTAAAAAGTGCTGGAAAAATATCAGCTGATCCCAGCAGATTCAGCATACAGGAGGAAGTCACATCAATCTCTTTTCATATTACTGAACCTTTCTGGTACTAACCTGCATTTGGAATACGGTTAATTAAAGATGAGCTTTGTACAGCGTATTTGGATCATTCCTAACCTGTTTCATGTCTAATGGCAACAATTTAAGAACAATAAGGCCCCTCATTGCCACTGCCAACCAACACAACCTTAAAATTGTCAGGGAATTTTTCTTCGCAATTTGGCTTTGTAGTGCCCAGATTTTCAATGCAATGGAAGCTTTTTTGTTTTCAAATCAGCCTCTGTGCTATATACATACAATTCGAGTGGAGGCCGCAGCAGATGCCATTTTGGAAAGAGCCACTCTGGTTTACCCAGCTTAGATGCAGGCAACAAGCTGTTAGATATTTTCTAATCAACCTGTTTGTAGATGTTATTACATACCTCTGAAACAGGCCGGACTTGAACCAGGGAACTATTAGTCCAGTAGCAGGGAAATAGGCTGTTAACATGATCAAATAAAGGACACAACACCTACTTCTGCTCCTTCTTGCAACTTTGATTTGTGCTCAGCAGCCAACACCAGTGCTGATTGTCTCTTGACAAGCTAACACTAAACAGGATAGCAGTGAAAAGTTGGTTAGCACTTGCCATCTCTCCTGATTTTAGTCGTTGCCCCTCTATTTTCCTGCTCATGTCCCTTTTCCTAATCCCTATTACTATCGCTATCGTTATATCACTCTATTCCTCATTCCTATCTCTGTCTCTAACTCCATCTCTATCCCTGTATGACTCTCTAACCCTATTCATTCCCTAACCCTGTCCTTATCCCATTCACTGTTTTATCCCTTCTAACTCTGTTTTTATCTATATCTGTAAACATGCATGGCACAAACAGGAATTAAAATAATTTTCTGGTACATTGGCTGTCACAATTTGCTCAGTTGTACTTTTCATTATAAATGGTTCCCAACTGTGAAGCTTTGGCATTGCTACCTTACTTTATCTGGGTAGATAATACAACTTCATAAAAACTGGACAATTATGGCTAAAGGCTTTTTTTTGTAATTTCATGATTTTCGAATGCATTTGGAAATATGGAATAGAACAAATACATTGAAATGCAATGGTAGAAATTTCAGGAGCTGGAATTGGAGCTGAGTGAAAAGAATCTTGAGACAACAGTGGGGTGAGTGGGAGGAGAATCAGCGACAATTAATGGCAAGGAAATGGGCTCCATGTAGACTAGTGCATTTTCAAATTGTGCCTGAACCTTCTTTAAAAATTGAAAAATCTCCTGAAGGCACATCTCCACAGCCACTGGTTTATAGTGACTAAATAAGTTAAATTACATTTTATTAGAAGGGGTTTCCAGAATGTTGCCAGTGTTTTGAGGATTCCATTCTGTGATTCTGTCTGTTTATAATTAGGTCTGTTGGCTTGTAGAACTCATTATGGAAAATTGTGTTTTCTTACACAGAACTCTGAGATTGTTGGTATCGTTTCAGAGTGTGCTCTGTCTAAATCTGCACACTTTCCAACAGAAACCACAGATCAGTGGCTTTGACGACCTCCCTGCTGCAATGTTTTGTTCCAAAGCCAGAGATCTTGATCTTGAAATCAATCATTGAAAACAGCAGATTGAGCAGTAGCGCAGATATCAAACTTGGTCACTGGTACTAGCTGTATACTTTATTCCCCACCTCATTTGTTCAATCATTGGACAGTGGCAGTATGCTGCATTGCTCTGGATGACCCAGGCATGTTGCCAGAACAGGCCTTCACACAGGGAAATGACCACAAGAACATGAGCATGGCTATAACACAGCTGGAGGACAGGAGCCAGAGCTTTTCCAAGTGCCAAGCTCTTTGGGGAGACTTAGACTCTCAAAGTGCCTTTGCTTAGGCAACCGAAAAGGTGGTCTCACATAAAAATTCCATTGTCAATATATTTCGATGACTGTGGAAATGGATGTCTTTGGGTGCAATCTGAAATGAAAAGGCCGTGGGCCCCCCATCTTGCCTCAGTTCTTTGAATGTGTTGGTGCAGGCCCATGTTCATTTATTGCAGGAGGCCTCAGAAATCCTGGAACAGCACAAATGGCTGCAGCTCCAAAAGAGTGAATCTTCATCAATTTTCTGCTGCATTACTTAGACACTGAGCCTTCCCTGTGAAATATGGAGAGAAATAAAGGGGGCCATGTTTGTCATTTCTGTGTTGCGTCATGTCACTTTAATACGAGTTCTCAAATCTCTCTCATTGTTGCTTTTAAAACATTAATGACATCAGTTTAGAAGTATTTGGTACAAGGTCCTGGCTAATGCCACAAGGTGGCTCAGTAGTTAGGACTGGTGCCGCACAGTGCCAGAGACCTGGGTTCAATTCCAGCCTTGGGTGACTATCTGTGTGGAGATTGCACATTCTTCCCATGTTTCTGTGGGTTTCTGCTGGGTGCATTGGTTTCCTCCCACAGTCCAAAGATGTGCAGGTTTTGTGGATCGGCGGTACTAAGTTGCTCTGTAGTGTTAAGGGATGTGCATGCTAGGTGGGTTAGCCATGGAAAATGTGGAGTTACAGGAATAGGGTGGGCATTTAGTTCTGGGTAAGGTGCTCTTCTATGGGTCAGTGCAGACTCAATGGGCTGAATGGCTGCTTTGTACACTGTAGGGAATCTATGATTCTAGGTACTGACTGAATTACACGAGCAGAATTTCAGAGGCAATTTTGGATGTCCAGGTTTCCTTATGTGTTACACACCGTGCATCATTTGGACTTGTCAATTCCCTTGTCTCAAATGCAGCTTTGAGGCAAGAAGCATTTGTCCTGGTTGGTCCAATCTCATGTAGCAAGAGGTGTTTAATCCCAAGAGATGAATCTCACACCTAATTTGGGTTAAGGGCCAAGCACCTATCCCAGGACAGGTCCAAACACATGGAGCTTGATCCTGGGTGGTCTGATTTCTGACCGCAAGAGGGTTTTTTTTGATGCAGACTCAGGAATGGATTTGAGCTTCAATCTAACGTTTCAGGCCTTGACATAGGGGTTCAATGCCTGGATACAGGTAGGCCTGCCTGACCCTAAGGAGGTGGGGAATTGATATAGAATAGAAGTACAGATCCATCATACTGCAATACTACATGGGGGTGGAGGGTCTTATTGAAAGAGCTTGGGATTAGGGGAAACATACCTGTGCACCTGATCCATAAGCAGTGCCGTAGAGACATTTATTTTCTCCACAAAGGTGTCTTTGCATTATTCTTAGCTGTTGAAATCTCACTGGGGTCTGTGCTAGACCCTCAACATAGGTAGGAGCAAATTACTGCAGATGCTGGAATCAGCACTGAAAACAACAAATGCTGGAGATCACAGTGGGTCAGACAGCATCCATGGAGAGAAAGTAAGCTAACGTTTTGAGTCTAAATGACTCTTTATCAGAGCTGGGTCAGCTCTGGTGAAGAGTCAGCTAGACTTGAAACGTTAGCTTGCTCCCTCAACATTTTATGATTGATATCAATAGCTTAGATGGGGCATTGAAGACATGGTGTCTAAATTTGCAAATAACACAAAGATATGTAGGATGGTGTGTGAAGATGAGGTAACAAGGAAGAGCCTGAGGCAGTGGGCAAAAATCTGGCAGATAGAGTGCAATGTCTGAAAATATAAAATTGTTTACAGTGGTGGGGGGAATGTAAAAAAAGGCCCTATTTGAATGGAGAATGGCTGAAGGAGTCTGAGGTGCAGAGGGACCTTGGTTTTCTGGTGTATGACACGCAAAATGTTAATGTGCAGGCATAAGAAGTCATTAAGAAGGTTAATGGAATATCATTCCTTATTATGAGAGGAATTGAACATAAAAGTAAGTTTGTTATAGTTTAGTTATACGGACATTGGTGACCCACATCTTAAATATTCCATGCAGTTTTGATCTCCTTAAGGAAGGATATAAATGGTTTGGAGGTGATTCAGAGGCAGTTTACTCAACTGATGCATAGAATGTGCAGACTCTCTTAAGAGGAAAGATTGGACAGGTTGAGTTTTTTTCAGTGGAGTTTAAAAGAGTGAAAGTTTGAATCTATAGAAATGTATAAGATCAAGAATCATCCTGATAAGGGGGACATGGAAAGGATGTTTCCTCTTGTGGGTCAGTTTAGAACTAGTTGGCCAAGTGGGACGGGGATGAGGAGGTTTTGAAACTCTTTCCCCCTAAAGGGAAATGGGTGTAGGGATCACTAAATATTTTTAAGGCAGAGGTAGATTCTGTTAGACAATAGAGTCAGGGGCAATGTGGAATTTGCAACGTACAATGTTGTGATGGGAATGTGGAATTTGGAACACAGATCAATCGTGCTCGTATTGAAAGTTGGAATGGACTTGAAGGACAAAGTTGCCTACTTCTGCACCAACTTTGTATGTGTGCAAGTTCATGTAGATTTCCTGCTGTTTGGGATCACTCTGTGTAAAACCTATAAAATGGTTTAAACCAAAGACTCTTAGCCTCAGTAGTGTATTTAAAACATCAAACTCCCTCCTTAGAGAAGATTGACTGTCAGTATTGGTAGCATTGGGAGCAGATTCCCCGAGGTGCACAAAATTTTGCTGGATTTAATCACAGCCCTCACCCAAGTTTGTGGGATGACGCATTTAAAATTCACTCCAATGTTCAAGATAAATTGCTTGAGATTAAGTCATCTTGAAAACTATTGTTTCTTCAATTGTCAACATTCTTACAAGAGGAAAATGAAGTGGATTTGGGCAGTGGAATTACCTTCCAATGCTCGTGAGCTCTGCAATTGTTCTGGTTTCAGAACTATATCTCCAGTGCTTTATAAGGTAAAGATAAAGCAATCGTATTCCCAGAAGATGACAGGACTGGCGCCATGCTTTATGCTAAAGTGCTGAAATAACCAACAGAAAACAATTAGTTTCAAACATAGCAGTAGCTGATAAAACTACATTACCTTTTCTTCAAGTATTAATTGTTTTTGAAAATTTCGTTTCCCATTAAAGTATAGATAGTATAGATCACTCAATAGGCAACTAACATCAGTTACATCATTTGGCCACTCAATTTTATCAGACACCAAGACATCCAAAAAGGTGAATTTAGGAAGAAGAGCCATCAATGGCTGAGGAAACATTCCTTAGATTATATCCTCGGATTGGTAATCACTGGAAAAAGGAGATACATTTCAATCAGCTAATGTTGTGTCTTTCGTTTGTTTGAGATAATGTCCAGCTTGTGATTCAGCATAGTGCAATAACCAAAGACCAAGACAGGACATCTGGAATACTGCGGAGCTGATTGGGGTCTTTGCAGTTGCACCTAGAATCAGTAGGAAGTCCTAAGTCACCTCTTTTCAGGTCAGCCTGCTGTGCTCCATTCAGACACTTTGCAGTGCCTTCCCCTTGTCCAAGGACCATGAGGATGGACATCTTACCCACTCCCACTGAGATCTGCTGGCTAATCGGATGTTGGCATCTCATTGGAAGGGTAATGTCACTGGGACTACTGTGTATTAATGGCTACTGTGTGTACCACCTGAGGTCTCAGGTTGTGACTAAAGCCCAGCCTGTCCAGAGCTGAGTGATGATGAGAGGGGGCCATGGAGCAAGTGTGGCAGGAGTAGGTGGTCAGAACCAAGGGCTGGGGAAAGACTTTCAATGGGGTCCCTTTCCCAATCAGGAGTCTCCCTGTGACCTCTCCTCCCCTTTCCTGCCCGAGAGCCCTGAAGCAACTCTATATGGGCTTGCTCGTTGTGCTCCCTGTATAGCCATCCCCCACCATGCTATTAGGGAGGGGGAAAAATTCCAGCCGGCATGTCCACTTGGAAGTTTCTCCTAATTGTGTGGTAGATGGAGTTTCTCATCCTCTTTTCTCTACTGTTCATGGCATCGGTAGAATTGAGAAGGGGACCCTGTTAGGACTTTGTTTTATGTGAAGGAAATATGCTTTACTTACAAACCTTGAAGAAATTTTTAAATCCAATAATATGTAGTAGAACAGCTGGACATTCCTTACTACTGTGTTATTGTTCTATGGCCGGACCTACGTCAGCTAACTTCTGTTTTTGTTGATAAAAGGTTAGAAATACTTCAAAGCTTCAAATTGTCTAGGTTTTCTGCTAGACTACAAGGTCAGGCAATGCATGAAAATCTCTCACCCAATCTTTAGCATATTTATTCCTACTTATTTCCAGGATCTATTTCATTGACATATTGTAGGCAAGCTTCCAGCATTGAAAATGCCTGTGATAAGGAGCTTCTGCATTAGTGGTTAGGGATCTGGCACTTACTGCAGGATGTAGTGGCCTGCAGCAGATTACAGGGGCCATGGGTGTTTATGATAACATTGTGCTTGTATATTTAATTTCTCTATTCACATATAAGGTATTAATTTGCTTCACTTTCCCTGCGCTTTCACACAGAGTGTCAACTTGGGTTTTTAGTTACTTGATGATGAATGTGAAAGCATGAACTGACTGAGGCCAATTGATGTAGATGCAATTAGTGGATGATTGGTAACAGGACTGCTTTGTGTCAGGGTGGCAAAAGAGTAAGGGAGAGTTGTGATAATTACTTTTGATTCAATGTGAGTGACTAGCTAAACATTTGGGATATTTGAGGAGCACTGCTATAATTGGCAATATGATCTGCAATCTGGAATTAGGAGCTCCATCTACCCCTCTTTTTCCTTTTCCTCGCAGTTGAAATCCTCAGCAGATGAAGAAGCGTGAACGTTTGTACCTCCTGGATTTCTAGTTCTCATTGCTGTGTTGGGACTTATCCTTGAGACATTGGGATACTGAAGGAAACCTCCAGGTCTATCCAGGTACCTTGAGTATGCTCAAAGGCACATCTGGTTGTCATATGTTTCACATTGTCGTCTGCCTGTTGCTCAATGGTGAGGCTCCTCTGAAGTGCAAACAATTACATTTGAGCAGAGTATGCACTGTTCTCCAACAGCCAGACATGAAAGCTGGTTCCAGATTAAAAAATTTGGGATGTTACATCTCTGCTGTATGAAAACATTATGCTTGTTCACGAAGAATCTGGTTAGGCCTGTATGAATCTGATGTTTCGTTTGGGTTGACACATCAACCCTCTTGGTTGCACATCAGCTGCATGTTTTTTCTTGTGACCAGATCCCCGATGAGATTCCCCAAGAAATTTCAATTCCGAACGGGATATCCCAAACGATTAAATTCCTGGGTACGAAGGGCTGATCTGACCGTCTTGCTAAGGAAGGGTTACTGGACCCAAAATGTTCACTCTGATTTCTCTCCACAGATGCTGCTAGACTTGCTGAGCTTTTCCAGCAATTTCTGGTCTTGTTTATGATCCGACTCTCCATCTTTACTCACTTCGCCCATCAACTGGTTGCAATAAGGTTAATTTAAAAATAAATCCCATCCCTCATGGATAATTGGTAATGCAGCACATATAAATTAACAAAAAGAGTGAGTTTATTAATTCCTTAAACACAAGTAGAATTAGTAACACTGCTAATATATACACAGATTAGAAATAATAAGTAAGCCCAAAAGAGTAAAAGTTACAGAACACAGATAAACGGATCAGTCTTTAAATTGTTTGTGAAATGAGAACGGTGAATGTTGTAGCTGTTACAGTGGAGATCACCAGCTGCCCAGACAGTGTAGTTGAATCGTCATTTTCATGATCCTTAGTTTTACAGATTGGTTGAGATTCTATAGTTTCGATTCCTTTTGACTATGATCAAATCTCAGTAATCAGCGTCAGAGGGAGTTTTATAGTTGTCCTGTTTTCTCTTGCCTGACTGCTAGTACTCAGTTTGAAAGTGGATCTTTACCTGAAACGTGGGGTAAATAAAGGATAGTTATTCAACTGGGTCCTGCGCAGTTTACTAACTTCATTGTGGGACATAATCCAAAAGAAGTGATTTGCTGTTGGGCAGGGGGTAGTTAGTCCCTCATTGTCTTTGTAGTTACAAAAGATCACAATCCAGGCTGTTTCAACTTACCTCGTTGTCTGAAGATTCCTTCATATCCATATATGAGGCATTCTGTGGGTTTCTATCTCAGACATCCTGTTAATTTATATCCACAGCCAATTTTTTCTGCATCAACCCATTTTTCAAAACTCATTTTGGAATTACAAGCTAAAAATATCCACAGTACTTCTGGATTCTGACCCATGGTCATAACACTCGATGCACAAAATTAATGAAATCAGAATCACCCTTATTTCATCATGAAGGGTGACAAAGAATTGAAGATATAAAACAACAAAATCTTCTCTTTCACACACACATACATACAAACACGCACGTTCATTCTCTTAGCATTGTTTACTGTCACCTTTTTAGTTCTAACTGGATTGCTCTACATTCTGGATAGGCTAAATGAAATAATATTTGACTTCCCAGCAATGCCAATGATTTTCAGATGGTACAGTTGAAGTAATTCACTCCAACAGAATAACCTGCTGTTCTGGGTCTTCAACATTTTTAATGTGACATATTGAGATTCACATGTGGCAGTGGCGAGTTGCTAATTGATAGGGATTAAGACTTGTTAAGTTCCTTGTTGATGGCTTGTCTTGGCCTATTAATATTCATGTGTTGATCTCACCAAAATCACACAACAAACTAGACATAAGGAAAACCCGACATGGGAATTTCTGTGGATATCTGGTGGATTCAACTCGCTGTTTGCTCCGTATAAACCACCATGTTGGAAGCCATCCACTAACATCCCATGGTTTACTTCATGGGTATGAGTTTCATGCAACCCATGTACACAGACATTGGCATCTGTAATGTGCCAGCCTCTAAAAACACTCATGGCACAGTTCTGATTCACTTATAGAAAGTCTCTGCATTTCAATGCTGCACTGCCAGCTACCCTTGTACAAAAACAGAAGTTGCTGGAATAGTTCAACAGGTCTGACAGCATCTGTAAAGAAAAAGTCAGAGTTAATATTTTGGGTCTGGTGACCCTTCCTCAGAACTACAGATTTAGTTAAAACTCTCTCTCCTCCCCTTGTTCTTCCGTTTCTTTCACATATCTCGCCCTCTCTTTCTCATTCCCTGTCTTTTTCTTCAAATTTTAACTTCTACTGCTCCAATTTTCACCTCTCTACTGTTACTCTATCTATTTCCTTTTCCTCAGTTTTGATGTGTAAAACATTTGACACCTCTTTGAAAATTTGGGGTTGCTAGCTTTTGAACGAAATTGTTCCCAAGTGCCTTGCTGAATTTTTTGAGGAACAGAATATTAAAATCCTTAAAAGTAACTTTCCCCAATTCTAGGAGTGGGGATGCATTGGCATCAAATATAGACATTTTTGTACTGCAGCAGTGCAAACTCAGGAAAGTTTTTTTCCTTTAAAATTGGTTTCAAAGTAACTGTTTACTGATTTCTGACGTAGGGTTTAGACCCGAAACGTCAAGTTTTCCTGCTCCTGTGATGCTGCTTGGCCTGCTGTGTTCATCCAGCCCCATGCTTGTTATCTCGGATTCTCCAGCATCTGCAGTACCTTTTATCTCTGTTTACTCACTCTCATCCTTTTATTTAATCTGTGGATCCAAATTGTGGCAAGAATCCCAAGTTGTTTGGAGAGAGGTTTAGGGGAGAACTGCAAGGAAAATGTTGCACACAGAGTGCCTGGAATGCACTGCCAATGGAGGTGGTAGAAGCAGCACATCAGCAATCTTTAAGGCATATCTTGATAGACACATGAACGGAAGGTGAACAGAGGGATAGAAATTGCGTCTAGCGATTGAGTATCAGGTATAAATAAGGACTAGGAGTTGGTGCAGGTTTGGTGGACTGAAGGGCCTGTTCCTCTGCCATATTATATTGTACTACATTGTTGTATTGTATTTTTATGACCAGAGCCTGGGTTTTGTTCCCCAATTCATTATGGTTCCATCCAGGATACTGCAAACTATCACGATTCCAAGTGCAGAGAGATGTATTAGTTTCCCTTCTTTATTCAACCACTCCTTGGTTGATAAAGCAAGGTCAACTTAAAAATGTTTTCCTGCCCTTTCTCCTCGACCCAAAATTACGTATGATTTATTAGGAGCCAATTTAAACCAGGCTATTCTGAATTAACAATAAGTGAAAGTTTATTAATTACTGCACACAGGAAACCATACTAAGGCCACTCATACACAAACCAATTAGAAATAAAAGGTGAGTCCAAAAAGATAAAAGCTAAAAAAAAGAGGTACACGGATCAGTCTCTGAACTGTGCACAAGAGCAGCTAGTTAAATGCTACAGCAGTTGCAGTGGAAATTATTGATGGCATTGACATTAACAGCTGAATAGTAGGTTTCATGATCCTTAGTTTTGCAAATTGGTTGAGATTCTATAGTTCTGATTCTTTTTGACTGTAATTGAATTCCAGCATTCACGGAGAGAATTCTTTTCTTGTTCTGTACCCACTTTGACTAACTGGTTGACTTCCAACAGTCAGAGTAAGAGAGGGTTTTTGCCTGCAACAATGGAGTGACTAGGAGATAGTTCTTCTCCAGTTTCATCCTACTTCCCATCATCTATTCCATGGCCTTGTAAGTTACAGTGCATAAGGGTCAGTGGCATATTCTTTTTAAATGTCTTGAGGGTTTTGTTAAACTGGACAGTGAATTCCAGACATCCATCCCTTCTGAGTGAAAATAGTTTTCTTCATATCCCCTCTAATCCTTCTACCAGTCCTTCTAAATCTATACCTACTGGTAATTAACATCTGTGTAAGGAAAGATCTTTCCTTACCACTCTCACCCAAACCTCTTCGTTTTTGGCTCCTCAATTAAGCCAACCAGCAGCCTTGTCTGTTTTAAGGATGACAATAAGACACTATTCAATCTTTCCTCCAACATGTAACAATCAAAACCTGCAAACATTCTTGCTAATCTCGTCTGCAATGTCTCTAGACCAATTATATCTTTCCTGTAATATGGTGACCAGAACTGCACACAAAACCCCAGCTATTGTCTAACCAGTGTCTTATATAGTTCCAGCATTACCCACCCCCCCATGAAGGAAAGTTTCTCATATGCCTTCTTTATCACTTTTTCCACGTGTCCTGCCACCTTTGGGAGCCTGTGGGCATAATCTTCAAGCTCTCTCACTTCCTCTATCCCTCTTAGCCCTTGTTTATTATATATTGCATTGTTTTGGTTGCCTTCCCCAAAAGCATAACCTCAAATTTCTCCAGATTGAAGTCCTTTTGTTACTTTTTTGCCAACTCAAAAAAACTTCTTCCTGTGAGAAATCTCTTCATGTCAACTAGATTTCTTCTAAAAGTTGACAGTCATTTCTTTGCTATCAACTACCTAACCAATGTTTGCATTGATGTAAGTTTCCCAATCATGCCTCCCATATCTACACAGCCACTAATCCCAGCAAACCATTACCTGCTTTATACATGTGTATATGTATATATGCATGTATATGTGCATATGTCTGTAAGGCACTTGATATGTCCTCAGTAGCATTGTGAAGGGCAAAATACAAAAGGAGGTGGGATTGTAAGTCTTCCAAATCCAGCACACTCTAGAATAATCAAATAATAACCATAACCTTCAGGAACATCCTCTTTCACAAGGCCATGGAAATCACCTTACTGTCAATACACTCTGTGTTGTGGGTAGTGCCTCAGTGAACTCAGCCATTTGTCACTCCTCTCACTGTTGTTCAATTGCAGTTCCCTCGTCAGTTACTTTCGTTGCTGCTGTTGATAACTGTTTGCCTTTTTCATCCAATGAAAAGCAGCCAGGGTGTCCTCTGCACATTGTAATGGGTTTCAAATTTCCCCCAATGTGTAAGAAATTGCTGTTTTGAGAGACAGTGCCCTGGTGTGACTGCTCCAAATGCCAATCAAAGATACATCACTGCCATAGTCAATAAAAAGTTAGGCTGAAACATTTAGAAGTACAAATTGCATAAAGATTTCAAACTGTAGAGATGGAAACAATTAGCAATTTTGCAAAACAAAAGACTTGCATTTGTATAACACCTCTTTATAGGTTTCACATACATTCCAAAGCACTTCCCATGTGTCACCTTCTCTTTGATGTAAATGTACCAGTCACACATAAGGATTGGTGAAATAATAAAACATAGTTTCTTTATTTGACTACAATACTTCATGGAGAGACTATGTATAGTACATTAGAATTCTACCACTGCTTGTAAGTCATGGGGCTAATACATCATATCCTGTTGTGTTGGACAGTATTTGAAAGTAGTTTGAGGTACATTCTCTAAAAGTACATGCCTATCATATCACAACACCATGCACTACTTTGAAATGTCACTGATGTAACACACATGAACAACAATTTAATACAGCAATATCACATTAATTGTGACAGCATGACTGATTTCCCTGAAATCATCAAATTTCTATCACAAGTTTTATCAGATACAAAATTGATGCTACAGTTCCCTGCACAGCTGCCAATGTCCTTCATTAAAGGTGATTTACTTTTTACCAAAATCATGAGGATTAGAAGGGAAATGATTAGAAGAGGAAAATGAAGGGAACTCAACCTTACTCTAAAGCCTACAGAAAGGTTGGAGTGCGGCAGAGAAAATATTATAAAATATCATCATAGACTGGAGTCTCACATCGGTGGTTGAGAAGCGATTGGAGAGAATTCTTAGGGATACAATTTATGCACATTTGGAAAAGCTTGGCCTAATTAGGGATAATCAACATGGCTTTGTGCTGGGCAGGTCATGTCCTACTAACTTGATTGAATTTTTTGAGGCAGTGACAAAGGTGATCAATGAGGGTAGAGAAGTGGATGTTGTCTACATGGATTTTAGTAAAGCTTTTGACAAGGTCCCTCATGGTAGGTTTATTCAGAAGATTAAGATGCATGGGATCCATGGTGACTTTCACGGTGGATATGGAATTGGCTTGCCCATAGGAGTCAGAGGGTAGTGGTGGAAGTGTGTTTTTCTGCTTGGAGGTCCATGACCACTGGTCTTCCGCTGGGATCTACACTGGGACCTCTGCTGTTTGTGATATATATAAATGACTTGGATGAAAATGTAGTTTGTAAGTTTGCAGGCGACACAAAGATCGGTGGAATTGTGAATAGTGTAGAAGGTTGTCAAAGGATACAGCAAGATAAAAGATCAGTTGCAGATATGGGTGGAGAAATGGCAGATGGATTTTAATCCAGACAAGTGTGAGGTGCAGCACTTTGGGAGATCAAATGTTAAGAAAAAGTATACAGTTAATGGTAAGACCCTGGACAGCATTGACGTACGGGAGAATCTTGGGGGTTCAAGTCCCTAGCTCCCTGAAAGTGGCCACACAAGTAGATAGGGTGATAAAGAAAGTGTATGGCTTGCCTTTATTTGTCGGGGCATCGGATACAAGAGTTAGGATGTCATGTTGCAGTTTTATAAGACTTTGGGTAGTACTGTGTTAAATTCTGGTTGCCACATTACAGGAAGGATATGGAGGTTTTGGAGGGACTGCAGAAGTGATTTACCAGGATGCTGTCTGGATTAGAGGGTTTGAGTTATATCAAAAGGTTAGAAAAACTCGGGTTGTTTCCTGTGGAGCAGTGAAGGCTGAGCAGACACTTGGTTGAAATCTATAAAATTAAGAAATACATAGATGGGGTTGGCAGTCAGAGTCTTTTTCCCAGGGTTGAAATGTCAAATACTAGGGAGCATCCATTTAAGGTGAGAGGAGCAAAGTTCAAAGCAGATCTGAGGGGCAAATTTTCTTTTACACAGAAAGTGGCAGATATCTGGAACACGCTGCAGAAGTTGTGGAGGAGGCAGATAGGATGAGGGATTTTAAGGGGGTTTTAGGTAAGTACATGAATATGCAGGGAATAAAGGGACATGGACCAAGGACAGGCAGAAGGGATTAGTTTAATTTGGCATCATGTTCGGCACAACATCGTGGGCCAAAGGGTCCATTCCTGTGCTGTACATTTCTATGTTCTAAGTTCTATCTTAAGTCAAGCAAGATGACTTAGTTATGCAGGGACATGTGTCTGTTTTTGATTAGTATTATTATGTGAAGATAAGTTTTGTTGTTTGAATGAAGTGATATCATTCTGGTGTAAAGATTATGTGTGAAGATGTAGCTTGAGATGACAGAATGGTTAGAGCACTGAAACAGGCTATTCAGTGTGTCGTGTCTGAACTGGTATTCTGAAGTAGCAATTAATATAGTGCTGCACCTGTCTCTTCTCCCATAACCCTGCATATTCTTCCTTTTCAGATAGTAACTGATTTCCTCTTAAATACCTTGGTTGAATCTGCCTCCACCACACACTCAGATCTGAACCATAATAAATGAATGTATAACCAGGTGGTCCAGTTTAGGAAGGTGTATTATTTTTAGGCCCATAATGACCACATTATGTTATGCAAACGGCTAAAAGGCTGGATGGTTCTACATGACAGTAAGATATTTATACAAAGAGAGCAGTGAACATCAGACCTAAATTTGTAACTGAATTCTCTGCTGATTCCTACCATTCTAGTAAATAAAACCTAACAATCTAACTACTAGTTTTTTTTCCAGAGGGATAGAATTGAAAAGTAAGAAAGCTACTCTAAACCTTATATTGAAAATTGGTTAGACCATAATTCAGAGTACTATGCACAGTTCTTTTCACTATTATAAACTAGCACTGGATACAGCACAGATAATATTTAAAAGAACAATATACCTAGATAGGCATGGGTATATGTATCAGAAAAGGATTGACAGAGTTGAAAAAAGGCTGAGAGGTGACTTCATAGAGGTTTTTAAAATTTTGGAAGATCTTGATAGGGTGGCTACAGCAGAATATTTCCTCTTTCGGACGAGAACAGAACTAAAGGTCTAGATAGTCACCAGAAATCCAATACAGAATTCTGAAGAAACTTCTTTACCTAAAGAGTAATGAGAATGTAGAACTTGCTACCACAAGGAGTGGTTGAAGCAAATAATATACATACAACTAAACAGAAACTAAGAGATGTTTATGA
Source organism: Ginglymostoma cirratum (assembly GCA_024137785.1). Taxonomy (NCBI): domain Eukaryota; kingdom Metazoa; phylum Chordata; class Chondrichthyes; order Orectolobiformes; family Ginglymostomatidae; genus Ginglymostoma; species Ginglymostoma cirratum. The sequence goes on along the minus strand of JAHRHZ010000018.1, from coordinate 51,811,196 downwards.
GGGAGTTGGGAATAGATGACAGATTTAGATGAGAAAAAATGGAAGAAGGTTTGAGCGGGCCACTAATACAGGAATGGACTAGGTGTGGCAAATGGCATGTTTTTCTGAGATTTATCCAATTGAAATCTAACCTGAACATTCTGCAAAGCCTTGAAATCCTTTTAAAAGTTGGGTGTTCAAGTTGGACACGCTATTTCAGCTAAAGACCAACCAGTTAATCAGAAAGATTTAGCATAATTTCTTTATGAACTCACGTTTGTTCTTATAAAGTCTAAGATCTCAAAAACTGTTTATCCAGCCATACTAATTGATGCAGTTATTTTCAAACATATGAACTCCGGGTCTCTCTTTGTTCGAACCCCTTTAAAGTTGTACTATTTCATGGGTATTGCCTCTCTTCATTCTTCCTTTCGAAATGTATTGTTCCACACTTCACTGCATTACATTTCTTTTGCAATAAATGAGCTAATTTCACTAGTCTGTCTTTGCCCTCCTGAAGTCTCTTAATCTCCTTGTCTGACATTTCTGAGTTTTGTGCCACCATATGTCTTATATAGCCCAATTACAGGTCATTTATATATGTCAAGACAACAGAATTCCTAATATTGATTTCAAGTGACATCACTATTTACTTCAGTCTGAAAACAGCCATTCACCACTGATCTCCACTTCCTTTCTCTAAGCCAGTTTTGCATCCATGCTGTCATTACTCCTTAATCCTGCGAGTTTTAATTTTCCTGGTGATTTTTAAAGAAAAATTATCACTTTGGATTATTTTAATACTTTCAAACAAAATTAGCAAAGAAATTTTCATTTTGACATGTCATCAGTAATGCTCATATAATGCAATCACTAACCATTAAACTCAAAATGTCCATTTGCCCATCACTACAACTGAAATATTCATAACTTTTGTCATGTGTTTGGTTTTCTTCCACTTTTTGCTTCTGTGTGATTTCAGTGGTGAATTGATGCCAAATAGAGAATAAAGCAAATATATTTTTCCTTTCTGAAGTTCTTTGGCTGCACACTTGACTCAAAAGCTGAGTTTGTGAGTAAATATTACTTTGGGACACCCAGCATTATAAAGCTTCGGATTCCAGTGACATCCAATAAAGTAGCTCAGAAACAGTCTCAGCTGAGATCTCATGCACAGAGTATTTTGCTCTGGTTCCTCAAGTAACAGCACATCTGTAATCAGTTCTCCAATTGCTGCTAATTAGAATCATTAAGAACTATCATTTTGACTGTGATCTTATACTCCGAAAGCAGTGATAACTTTGCAGTGTTTCTGCTGGAACTTACCTTCTGCAATTTGACATGATTGATTGTTTTGTTATTCTCAAGAGGTACCCCAATGATTATTATTTTTGTGAGAAAACAGATGTGGCTAACATGTAGCATCATGGGTAATACGAACAGAAGGACCGAGGGGTTCAGGTACATAATTCTTTGAAGTTTGTTTCACAAGTTGACAGAGTGGTTAAGAAGGCATTTAGCATGCTTGCTTTCATTGATCAGAACTTTGAGTATATGAATTGGGACGTCATGTTGAGATTGTACAAGATGTCGGTGATGCCACTTTTGGAGTACAGTGTTCAGTCCTAGTCACCTTGTGACAGGAAGGATATTATTAAACCACAGTTCAGAAAAGATTTACCAGGCTGTTGCCAGGACCGGAGTGCTTGAGTTACAAGGAGAGGCTGGATAGACTGTGACTTTTTCACTGGAGCGTAGGAGATTGAGGGGTGAACTTATAGAGGTTGATAAAATCATGAGGGGTATAGATAAGGTGAAAGGCAGGTCCATAGGCTGGGGGATTTCAAGACTAGGGAGCTATTTTTAAGGTGGGAGGAGAAAGATTTAAAAAAAAACACATGGGGGAACTTCTTTACACAGAGACCGTTTTGTGTGTAGAATGAACTTCTAGAGGAAGTGGTGGATATGGGTACAGTTAGGGCAGCATGGTGGCTCAGTGGTTAGCACTGCTGCCTCACAGTGCCAGGGACTCAGGTTCGATTCCAGCCTCGGGTGCCTGTCTGTGTGGAGTTTGCACATTCTCCCTGTGTCTGCGTGGGTTTCCTCCAGGTGCTCTGGTTTCCTCCCACAATCCAAAGATGTGCAGGTTAGGTGGATTGGCCATGCTAAATTGCCCATAGTGTTCAGGGATGTGTAGATTAGGTGGGTTACAAGGGGATGGGTGTGGTTGGGATACTCCAAGGTTTGGTGTGGACTTGTTGGGCTGAAGGGCCTGTTTCCACACTGTAGGGATTCTAGACTGAAATCAGTTAAAATGTTTAAAAGACATTTGGGTAAGTACATGAATAAGAAATGTTTGGAGTAATATGGGCCAAGCTCAGGCAGGTGGGATTGGTTTAGTTTGGGATTATGGACTGGTTGGACTTAAGGGTCTTTTTCTGTATTGTATGGCTCTGTGGCTAAGCACTGGAGGTAGTTGAAATTATTGCTTTCAGGCTTTTTTCTATTCAATTCAGTGAATACATCAAGAGGTACTTGAGGATTCTTTGAGACACGTAGACAACTTGTTCCAGATAGTTTAGCAATATTTAGCTGTATTTATCTGAGCTCAGCGTGAGATAGAATCTGTGCCTACATTTCTTTCCTCTTCACTTTGCTAGTTGTCTTGAGGGCAACTGTATCACCAATACCATTGACTCAGATCAGCTAACTCCAATAGTTACAGGGATTTGTCCCATCAACTTCATGCCCTTTACAGCTTCATAGCACAGCAGTTAGTTTGTTTTCTCACTGATCCATTGGGAAGCCCTAACAATGAAAAATAACCATTTGGGTTCAGTATTATGAATGGTTCAAGCTTCACTCTCACAGACATTTTTTTAGCAGTTGGCTGATGTCTGGTTGTGTAGTTGTAGGTATATTCATTTCTTTTCATTTGTTACAGATCTTATTAATATTGAACCACAACCTCCAAACAAAGAAACCTCTCATGGCGTTGGACTTAAGCTGCTGTCCACACCAAAGTAACTACATTTTGACACAGCCGGCACGGTAGAAACATTTACAAAAAAGAACTCACATCAATTCTCCTCCAGAACTGCAGAATAATTGCTATTCAATGTCTGACTACATCAAAAGACGTTGGAGTGTTCCTTGGCACAAATATTCAATCTGTGCTGTATTAATCATGTTAAATTTCATGCCAATTCTCCTGAAGTAAAGAACTGAAACCTTTGTAAAGACAAAACCATAACAACAATCTGTGTAATCAACAAATATCAAGTAATCGTACTTGCACATATATTACTCACCTCTGAAGTATTGCCTCTCCAGGACCTCACTGTAAATCATTTTTATCAGGATCAATATATTTTATTATTGTATTTAAAAAATCTTGCATTCTTTCATGATGAACATAATTCAGATTTGTAATCTATAATCTTGCAAACAGTATAATGCTTGCAAGACAGAGAAAAATTTATTCAGCGATTTGGTTCTTCAAACTTCGATGAGTTTATAAGTTCATATGGCCAAGGTTAGTGCTGAGGAGGTGACTCAGATTGGAAGGCAAAAACAAAGGAACACAATGGACAATAAAGGAGATTTGACATACTGTGGGAGATGTGGTAATTTGCAGGTGGTCGATTATGTAGAAAGAACAAATGATGAAAGAAGAAATTTCATTTCTCTACAAAATTCTCTTTGATTGAAAGGCCTTATAGAAGGTTGCTAACTCCTTATGTTGGCAAATACTTTACTCGGCCTCTTCTGTCATGCAGTTAACCTCCTCCAGCAGTGGAGATAGTCACTCATTTTCTTCAACTTCTTTAGCTTCAGGAGGTATTTGTACTTTCAACATTGTATCAAGATGCAGCAAGCTAGAATAATTCTGGAGACTTCTGCTTCACTTTTTCCCATAGCTTTAAGGAAATTAACATCAGCAAAGAAAAAGCTATTGGAGAAGCTTGAGGAAATTAAATCCAGCAAAACCTCAAGATCTGATGGTCTGCCTTCTTGGATTCAAGTTGATATGTTGGTTATGACTTTCCAAAATTTCCGAGATTCATGGCAGATGGTGGAATTTGAATCCAATAAAAATTTGGAATTAAAAGTCTAATGATGATCATGAATTGATTGTTGGGAAAAACTCATCTGGTTCACCAATGCCCTTTAGAGAAAGAAACTGCTGATCTTACCTGGTCTGGCCTAAATGTGACTCCAGACCCAAAGCAAAGTAATTGATTCTCATCTGCCTTTGGGCAATTAGGGATGGGTAATAAATGTTGGCCAGCCAGTGACACCCACATCCAGTGAGTGAATGAAATAAAAAACTTACCAGCCTCACTGCATTCTCGTGGCACATATCCGATCCACTTATGTTATGATGCTACACTTCAATGCTATACTTTAGAGCATACCAGGGTGGCACAGTGGCTCAGTGGTTAGCACTGCTACCTCACAGCGCCAGGGACCCAGGTTTGATTCCAGCCTCAGGTGACTGTCTGTGTGGAGTTTGCACATTCTCTGCGTGGGTGTCCTCCGGGTGCTCCAGTTTCCTCCCACAATCCAAAAATGTGCAGGTTAGGTGGATTGGCCATGCTAAATTGCCCATAGTGTTCAGGGATGTGTAGATTAGGTGGGTTACAAGGGGATGGGTGTGGTTGGGATACTCCGAGGTTCGGTGTGGACTTGTTGGGCCAAAGGGCCTGTTTCCACACTGTAGGGATTCTAATTCTAATACCAGCACCTTTCATTGCAATGCTGCAACAAGGAAACTTTGCTTGCAGAGACAGGGATCCAGCCCATGCTTTGGACCAGGCTACTTGCTTGCATCTCACTGCTCACTCACTTTGCACCTACTTTAATGCTCACAGCATCTCTGCCTTGTCTTTTGGCACTTTGCTCCCTCAACCTTGCCTTAAATCTCACAGTATATTCCATTGTATCACATAATCATTGTTTAGGGGGTCTGTAGACACCTCCCACAAGTGACTTCTTGCCTTTATTCCTTCTCACCTCCCTCCCACTTCCATGTCTTGGCTACCTGAATTTAGGTTACCCCTTTCTATACCATCATTAAGGAACAGAGCAACTCATCCACCTTTTCTTAGATTTCTGTCTTTCCAAATGCCACTTACACTTCATGCCTCAAATCTCAATCTCTGTCATCCTTTGGCACGTCTCTGTAAAGGCTACAGGATTGTACATATTTATGTCTGTGCTATCAGCTCAGCTGTTTTATTTCAAATACTACAAGCATCCAAATACAGAATCTTTAGTTCTGCTTTTTTTTATTATTATATCATTTGTAATGTTTTGTAATGTCTATTGATTTACTCTTAGGTTTGTTCTCTTTATCCCTTCCCATCATGGTCTGTTTAATATTCCCTATATTAGTGCCTTTCTTGCTTGCCTTTTCTCTATTCTTTGATTCGTCGCATCTACCCAAATTTGATAGCAAGCAAGCTTTGTTATTTTAAACTTTATCTACTTCCTTCATGGTGTAGATCACTAAAACACTGGTCTGAACATAATTCAGGTTCAGACTATCCCAATTGTACAGTCCTCACTTTCCCAGGACTGTTGGGAGAGCCCATGAACTAGACATCAGTTCTACTGCACCAGTCTTTCAGCCATGCATTCATTTCTCTAGTCTTATTTGTTATATCTCAATTTACAAATGGTTCAGATAAGAATCCAGAAATTATTAACCTTTGAGATTTTACTTCTTAATTTGATGCGTATCTTCTCGTACTACTAACTCTTTCCTTGTACTGTTCTCGTAGTACCTATAAGGACCACAATGACAGAATCCTCTCCCTCCTACTGTAAGTTCCTTTCCTGATAGATGTCCCTAACCCTGGCACTGGGCAGGTGGCTGTTGCCCTTTGCCTCGGGACACAGCATCAATCTCACCTATAATGGTGCTCCCACCACCTATCTCAGGGAACTCCATTTGCCAGCTTCTCACAGAAGTTGTTAAAGTGAATGAGTTCATCTTCAAATGGCTCAACATGCTTTTCCTTACCCACTTCCACACATTTAACACTGTAGCCAGCCTCGCACCTAAAACTCACATTTCACTTACACAAACAGCATTTGAAAAGTGAGAAATGGAACAATCAAAACACCGATACACACCACACCCCCCAACCATTGCTTGCAGTAGAAGATGATGCATGAAAGCAGGTAGCAGTATAGAATTGTAAATTCTGCGAAGGAGACAGTGATGACAGTTATAGGAAAGGGCATGACTGAGGCCTTGGCCATAGGTGAAGCTGAACTTAGGGATTATGATGAATTCATCTGCTTCTGTATCCTTTCCTCACACCCCACTTCTCCTTCATCCCACTCTCTTTTCTGAGCCAGAAGCCGTACAATTGTACTCCATTCTCCTTTCTCCTCACCACAACTCAAACTTCTTTCCTTTCACATTTCAGATAACCAGGAACTGATCGGGCAGTGGAGGAGGAGAAGATGCATGAGAAGATGAACGCACGTCATCACTTGATCTCACAGCTGTGGCCACCAGCTCAGATACTAGGTTGATATCTGGAATATTCTGACCTCCCGTCTGGCAGGTTTGGGGGCAGGAAGTAGGGTGCATTGAATGAGGTGGGAGGGTGGCAGGTGGGACTTGACACTTTTTGGCTTTCTCCCTGTTTAAATCTGTAGCAGGATAGCCCATGGACAGCTTTCCCACCTCACCACTAATAAAGGCCTTTAAGTGGTCAATTAATGTCAATTAAGGCCCCAGTGTCAATAGTCACTAAAGTAGAACCCTGATCACCAGTTGCTTCTGTTTTACTATGACTTCTTGGTGCTGTATGGAGTAGGATTTTGCCTTGAGTTTCATCTGTAACTCCCTCTTTACCTTAAATTGAGATTCTGAGTTTGTGTTTGTAATGGGGGTCTGAAAATAATTGGTTTTGGTCAAACACAAAATTGAACATCATGAAGTAGGTTATTGGCGAATAAGTGCTGCTTTATAGCACTGTTTGTAACTTTAAAGTCTTTGAGAAAATTTGTTGCTCGGGTTGTGGATGAGGTGGTAGACATGCTCGCCAAGCTGGTGGGTTTGGTTGCAAACTTTTTGTCACCCTAATGGGTAACATCGTCAGTGCACCTCCGGTGAAGCCTTGGTGTTCTGTCCCTCTTGTAATTTATATGCCTCGGTTTGCTGGGATGGTTGGTATTACTTCTGGTTTTGTTTCTCAGTGGTTTGTACACAGGGTCTAATTCACTGTGTTTGTTGATGGAGTTCTGGTTGGCATACCAGGCCTCCTGGAATTCCCAGGCATGTTTCTGTTTGGCTTGTGCAATTATAGATGTGTTGTCCCAGTTGAATTCGTGTCCCTCGTTGTCCGTGTGTAGTGAGGCAAGTGAGAATTGGTTGTGTCTCTTGGTGGTTAACTGGTGTTCATGCATCCGTCTAGTCAATTTTCTTCCTGTTTGGCCTATGTAGTGTTTCTCACAGTCCTTGCATGGTATTTTGTATATTACCTCAGTTTTGCCGGCTTTGTGTATGTGATCCTTTACATTTGTCAGTAGCTGTCATAGGTTTGTGGGCTACTCTTATATCTCAGGGTCTGAGTAGTCTTGTAGTCATCACTGATATGTCCCTGATGTATGGTAGGGTGATAAGTGATTCTGGTCAAGTTGTGTCTTCCTGTTGTGGTCTGTCTCGGAGGTAACGGTGGATTGTGCTTTCTGGGTATCCATTCCTTTTGAAGACTCCATATTAGTAGTCCTGTTCGGCTTTGTGTAGTTCTGGGTTGCTGCAATGTGTTGTGGATTGTTTAAATAGTGTTTAAATCCACAAACACCGACCTAGCCAAAGAAACGTTTGCCACACTGCTAGACAAATCAAGTAGGCAGACAACCCAGGACACCAACAACATCAAGAAGGACACCACCATGAACTTACTTGACCTATGCCTCACAACCCACTTCACCTTCAACGACAGCATATACAAATAATCAACGGAACACCAATGGGATCCTCGGTATCAGGACTGATTGCAGAAGCAGTACTGCAAAGGTTAGAATGAACAGCGCTCCCCACTATACAACCCAAACTTTGCGTCCAATATGTAGATGACTCCTTTGTGATTATTAATTAAACTGAAGAAACCCACCAACACATAAACAACATCCTTACCTGGATAAAATTCATGAAAGAAGAAGAGAACAACAACTGGCTACCCTTCCTGGACATAATGGTAGAACACAAAAACAACGGGGAATTCCAGACTAGCGTATATAGAAAGAACACACATAAGGACCAAATTCTCAGTTACACTCGCCACCACCTCAAGGCCCACAAACGGAGCTGCATCAGGACACTATTTAAATGAGCCACAGCGTATTGCAGCAACCTGGAACTATGCAAAGCAGAACAGGAGCACTTATATGGAGTCTTCAAAAGAAATGGATACCCAGAAAGCACAACACGACCAGGTTCACTAATCACCCTACCTTACATCAGGGACATATCAGAGATGACCACAAGACTACTCAGACCCCTAGGTATCAGAGTAGCCCACAAACCGACAACCACCCTACGGCAGCTACTGACGAACGTAAAGGATCCCACACCAACAACCAGCAAAACCGGTGTAACATACAAAATACCATGCAAGGACTGTGAGAAACATTACATAGGCGATACCAGAAGAAAATTAACTGTCCAGATACATGAACACTAACTCGCCACCGAGAGATACAACCAATTCTCACTAGTCTCACTGCATACGGACAATGAGGGACACAAATTCGACTGGGACAACACATAGATAATCACACAAGCCAAACAGAGACATGTCAGGGAATTCCTGGAGGCCTGGTATTCCAACCGGAACTCCATCAACAAACACATTGAATTAGACCCTGTGTACAAACAACTGAGAAACAAAACCAGAAGTAACGCCAACCACCCCAGCAAACCGAGGCATATAAATAACAAATGGGACAGAACACCAATGCTTCACCGGAGGTGCACTGACGATGTTACCCATTAGGGTGATAAAATGTTTGCAACCAAACCCACCAGCTTGGTGAGCATGTCTACAACCTAAACAGTTTGTAACTCCTTCCATCACTTTGTTGCGGACTGAGAATAAACTCATAGATCATAAAGTACAACTTGTGATACCCGATACCTTCCCAGCTGGCACCTCTGAACTTTATCCTTTCTAAAAAGCATCCATTCAGCAGCAGTTGGGCAGGCTAACCATACATGGAGCATGAAAAGCAAACCATTATAGGGAAACCAGAGTAATGGTGGTGTTGAAGTGTTTTATATACGTTTGGAACAATCTTGTTTCTTTTTTGTACTTCATGCCTTTATTCAGAAAGCTCATCGAAAGTTTAGGTTTCCATTTGATACACTTTACTACCATGGCACTGTCAGACAATTATACACAACTTGGTCATTCATATTGTGCAACTTCTTTGAGTTTGGTCGAATGCAATATCTGAACTGTAACATCTAACAGATTTTGACTTTGTTTACTGAAAAATTACGCTTTGCATTGAATGATAAATGTTTACTCATTTTAAATTGTAACTAACTACACTTACAAATTCCCGCAGGGAGCGTATCATTGGAAAGCAAATTACTGCAGAACGTGGAAATCCGGAAACAAAAACAGAACAAGCTGGAAATACTCATCCATTGAGACAGAGACAGAGTTAATGCTCCGGGTCTAAAACGTGCATTAGTTCTGATGAAGGATCAGTGATCTCTGCCTTGTTTTTCTCGTAAATCTTCTGAGCATCTCCAATGTTTTCCATTTCAATTGGAGTAAAAAGAACCCGTCTTAATGAGGGTAATTCTGAGCTTTTCATGCCTGTCCATCAAGAAACCCGACAGCTATTGTCTGAGATCTGCTTCCGCGCAACCTTAAATGTGAGTTTAAAAATATTAAAGAAAACATAAACAAATTATTGAACAAAAAAGATGAATATCAGAGCAATAAATTGATAATTTAAAAATATGTGTAATGAAATTAGAAAGTGATTAAAAAATTAAAATAAGATTTAAGAATCTAAATTTAAGTCAAACGACTGGTGACATCTTCTAAACTGGCCACTGCGGAATTCGTAGAAAAGTGGGGCTTGGAAGGGGATTGCCTTTCTGCTCTAGATTTCCTCCTCTTCCGGCCCAGTGTGTGGATAGATTTTGGGTACGGAGGACTGGGAGGGTGTGAAAATGTATGTGTGCCCCTACACCAAGCAGTCTGTGTGTGTGTCTATCTGTTTGTGTGCCTGTTCACTGCCAGCCTCAGGGTTTGTCTCACACATGTTGTCTCACACACACAATCCCTCACATACTTACCCCCAACATGCTCTCTCTCTGATGCTCTTCCTAACATGCTGTCTCACACACACTCCCTCACACATCTTCTCTCTTAGACACTCTCTCAAATGATCTCTGTCACTCACTCTCTCCTACACTATCTCACTCTGACTCACTCACTCTCTCTCACATTCCCTCTTACAAACTTCCATCTCAGAGACCCTCTCTCTCTCTCTAATTCTCTCTCGTGGTCCCTGAAATAGCTCCACAGAGGCCAGGATCCATCACCAAGTCATCCTTTATTTACACATGAACAGATCTTGACTTTGACGTTGCCTCATACAGAGTCGGCTAGCAGCGTGTCAGTCTCTCTAACACTCCCCTTTTTATCTGTCAATCAGGGCTCCCTGATTGGACCAGGTTAATAGCTCCAATCAGGGAACTCATATCCTATGAGATCTAGCTGGCTGACCTCATTGCGATCATTATATTCCCCATTGAGAGGCAAGAGGTCATGCTGGGAAGAGAGACCCAGGTTCTGTTGGTGGTGAATATGACTACCATGGGAAACCATCAAGAGGAGAAGTAGGGAGTAGTTCGAGGAAGGTTGGGGGTGTGGAGCTCATCTACAGCCACAGTAGACCATCAGATGGAAGGAGGGAGTAAGGAAGTTGGGATATTGGAGGGGTAGAGCCTGGACCAGGGTGGGAGATATAATCAAAGGAACATTTTAAGAAGGGCTTTCTCAGATAAAAGTGCTTCTGTTTACTTCACCTTACATTCCAGCAGGGTCTAACTGTATAGTCCATATTTTACCACACAAGATAAGAATGAGAGGAAGGATTGGGAAATGATTAGCCCTATGGGGCCACTAATTCATAACTATTGGTTATGAATTGTTGTAATTATTGGTTGAGTTGTCTCTCAGTCAGGAAGGTCCTTGCACTAGTTTGGTAGATTTGGATGCTGACCACCCCTTGATTGACAGGTACTCAATCAACGAGCCCAGGCTCCTCTTCACCCCAAGGTACAAAACCCCAGCATCAATTGCACTCCTCTCCTGGGCCCTCTGTGTGGGTTGCCATTCAGAGCCACGGGCCAAGCAATGAGTGTGTAACCCTCATCGCTATGTAACATGTCTTTATCTTGTCATGTGGTTCAAATTCAGCTGGCGAAGAGCACTGTCAGCTGGCAAAAAGCAAGTCAGAATGAGTTCAGCTGTATTGAGTGTCAAGGCAGTAAGGCAAAGCTTAATGATCTTTACTTTAATGCTCGGAGTGTAATAGGTAAGACTGACGAGTTAAAGACGTGGATTGACACTTGGAGTTGTGATGTTCTTGCTAACACAGGAACATGGTTGTAGAAAGGGCCGGACTGGCAACTTAACATTCCAAGCTATCGGATCTTAAGGTGAGAGAAAGGAGGGTGTAAAAAGGGTGGTGGTGTAGCATTATTAATTAAGGAGTCATTCACTGCAATAAGGAGAGATGATATCTTGGAAGGGTCCTCAAACATGGCTTTGGGGGTAGGAATGTTAAGGGGCACTCACTTGACTGGGAGCATATTATAGCCCCCCCAAAGATTCAGCAGGAAATAGAGGAGCAAACATGTGGACACTTCACAGAGGTGTGTATGAGTAATAACCAGATAATTATAATAGGGGATTTTAACTTTCCCAACATAAATTGAGATAGTCATAGTGTTAAGAGTTTAGAGGGGACAGATTTCTTGAAGTGTATTCAGTGAATTTTTTTGTAACAATAAATCGAAGGCCCAACAAAGGATCTGGTACTGGATCTGGTTCTGGGAGAAGAAGCGGACAAGTGTTTGGACTGGCAGGAGGGGAATATTTTAACAACAGCAACCGCAACACAATAAGGTTCAAATTTGCTATGGGCAAGGAAAAAGATGGCCTGCAAAAGATGACTTTGTTTTGGGGCAAGGAAGATTTTATTAAAATAAAGCAGGATCTGGCCAAAGTTGACTGGGAACAGAACTCTGCAGGTAGGTCTACAGCAGAGCAATGGGGGGTATTCCAAAAGGAGCTGGGGAGAGTAGAGGTCCGATATGTATCCTTTAGGGGGAAATGTGGCAGCAATAAGTTCAGGGAACCCTGGATGTCTAGGATTTTTTTTTCAAGGGAGTGTAGGAGGTTGAGAGTTAATCTTGCAGAGGTTTATAAAATCATGAGGGTATAGATAGGGTAGGGGATTTGAAGACTAGGGGGCATATTTTTAAGGTGAGAGGAGGAAGGTTTAACAAAAGGGTAATTTTTTTACACAGAGAGGAGTTCTTGTGTGGCATGAACTTCTGAAGGAAGTGATGGATACAGGTACAGTTACAAAGTTTAAAAGACATTTAGATAAGTACATGAATAAGAAATGTTTGGAGGGATTTGTGCCAAGTGCAGGCAGGTGGGAATGGTTTAATTTGGGATTATGGTTGGCATGGACTGGTTGGACCAAGGGGTCTGTTTCCATGCTGTATGACTCTATGATTCCGTGACAATTCATGAATGGATGAGGAACAAGAGAAAGGCCCGTCAGGTCGAAGATACAGAAGCCTGAACACATGCACGAGCAGGTTCAGGAACAGCTTCTTTCCAGCCGTTATGTTGAATGGACTCTTGCCTCAAATAATGTAACCTGCAATGTAAGCTGCATGCCTCTAAGTCTTTTTGATCTGTACATCCCTTGCTTGCTGTGTTCTGACTGTACCAATTGTAAACAAAGCTTTTCACTGTATTTTGGTACTCATGACAATAAATCAATCAATCAATAAATCAAAGGCCTTTAGCAAGTCCAAAAGAAGCAATTCAGCTACAACCCTAGAGGAATGTTGGAAGTGCGAGAGAGAATTTAAGAAAGCAATTTGAAGAACAAAAATGGAGCATGAAAAAGAACTTGCGAATAGGATTAGGGAGAACCGTAAGATATTTTTTAAACACATTAAAGGGAAGACGTTAACCAAGGAAAGGGTAGGGACCATTAGGGAACAAAGTTGCAATCTGTGTGTGAAGCTGCAGGATATTGGTAGGGTGTTAAATGAATACTTCTCTTTAGTCTTCACTGTAGAAATGGAGAACATGGGTATAGAAAATGGACTGTGAGGAACTTGCACAGTTTGAAGTAGGAAATGAGGAGGTATTAGAGGCTTTGTCGGGCTTAAAAACAGAAAAATCCCCTGGCCTGGATAAATTTCATCCCAGGTTGCTGTAGGAAACGAGGCAGGAAATTACATGCGCTGTGACACAAATTTTTAATTCCTCTCTGGCAATGGCAGAAGTGCCAGAGTACTGGAGGATGGCTAATGTGGTTCACATTCTCAAGAAGGGTGGTAGAGATGAATCAGGAACTTATAGACCAGTGGTACGGAAATTATTGGAGAATGTTCTGAAGGAGAGAATTAATATGCACTTGGATAGACATGGATTAATCATGGATATTCAGCATGACTTTGTCAGAGGGAGGTCATGCCTAACAAATTTGCTGGAACTTTTTCAAAAATGTGAACAAGCATGTGAATAGGAAAGTTCGGTTGATGTAGTTGATATGGATTTTAGTAAAACTTTTGACAAGGTGCTTTGGAATGGCACGGTGGCTCAGTGGTTAGCACTACTACCTCACAGTGCCAGGGACCTGGGTTCAATTCCACCCTGGGGCAACTGTCTGTGTGGAGTTTGTGTATTTTCCCTGTGTCTGCATGGGTTTCCTCTAGGTGCTCTGGTTTCCTGTCACAGTTCATGGATGTGTAGGTTTAAGTGGATTAGTCATGGGATATGCAGAGTTAGAGGGATAGGATAGGGCAGTGTGTCAGGGCAGGATGCCCTCAGAAGAGTGTGTGAACTTGATGAGCCAAATCACCTGCTTCCATACAGTAGGGATTCAATGATTCTACGAAGGTCATTTATGGGAGACTGATCCAGGAGGCCAAAGCACATGGAGTTGAGGGGAATGTATGCAAAATGGATCAGGAAACTGGCTTAGTAATTGGACATGAAGGGTGATGGTAGAAGGCTATTTGAGTTATCAGAAGCTAGTGTCTAGTGGTGTACCATAAGGATCAATACTGGGACCCTTACTGTTTGTTATATACATAAATGATATAGATGAAAATACGGGGACATGTTAAGATTGATTATAGTGTTTAACAGTGAAGCAGATGGTTGTAGGTTGCAGAAAGATATAGATGGGTTATCAGATGGCAATTAACCCTGATAAGTGCAGGGTGATGCACTTTGGAAGAAACAAGATGAGGGAGTATTTAATGAATGGCAGGGCATTGGATAGCTTAGAGGAACAGATGGATCTTGGAGTAATTATTCACAGATCCCTGAAGAGCACATGAATAGAATAGTTCAGAAGGCATATGGGAACTTGCTTTCACCGGTCATGGCATTGAGTATAAGAGCAAGGAGGTAACGTTGGAGTTCTACAGAGCATTGGTCAGGCCATAACTGGTGTACTATGTGTATTTCTGATCACCTCACTACAGGAAGAATGTGATAGCAACTAGAGGGGGTACAGAGGAGGTTCACCAGGATGGATAAATTGAGCTATAAGGAAAGACAAGATAGGCTTGGATTGTTTTCTGTAGAGCTGGGAAGACTAAGAGTGACATGATTGAGGTGTACAAGATTATGAGAGGTATGGACAGGGTTGAGGGATCCCCTTGGTTGAGGGGTCAATCATGAGAGGGCATACTTTTACGGTAAGGGGTATGAGACTCAGAGGGGATATAAGAACATACTTTTTCACTTAGCGGGTGGTGAGAATCTGGAAAGTAGTACTTGGGAAGGTAGCAAAGACCAGAAACCTTGCAACTTTTGAAAAATATTTGGATGAGCATTTGAAATATTATAACATTCAAGGATATGGGACAAGTGCAGGAAATTGAGATTAGTGCACTTTTAGTGGTAGTTGTGTTGGTGCAGACTCAATGGGTCGAATGGTCTTTTCTACTCTGTATGACTCCATGACTCTATGATTCAATGAAGCTGCAATAAAATGAAGGAATTGTAACGACTGCTAGGGTCATGGGTATTCAACTCCATATGATTGTAGAACTGCAGAATATTCAGAGAATGGGACCCATTTCCATTCAGTGGAATAGCAACGTGCAGGTAAAGCAAAGCGCATGGAGTCAATGACATCCTGCATCAAGGAAAGGCTGTAATTTTAGCAAATCCTTGTGCTTGCTCCAACAACTTGTCTCTGGCAAGATAAGGAAATAAAGCAGTCTCTCTGTGTGTGACAGAATATAGCAAACTGCAACAAGCTGGTCATATCTCAAGCAGCAGTCTTGAAAGAGCCAGATGAATAGAGGTTAAGAACAACGGTGACCTTGACACCTTGCCTGTAGTCGTGGGTGCAACAGTTGGTGGACTTCAGTCAAAACATTGCTTGAACTAACACTATCTGAGACATTAGTCCTGCATGTAGATGAACTAAGAGGATTGCACCCTCAAGACTTCATACTGAGGATCTTTTTTCTCCTCCTCCCTGTCTCAGCAGCTTGCCCTGCACCATGTGACCTCTTCATTCACCAGTCATCCTCAATTTCAAGATGAAGGTCTACTAGGCCACCCATGTCTAGAAACATGTTATTTCAACACACAGTTTTAACTCATCAATAAAGTGTTTCAACATTCAGCAGACCTTCCCTGCAGACTATTGAAATTTATGACAAGTGTGGAAATGCACCAAAACTATGCAGAATTGCACTAACAACCAGAAGAAATAACTCAGGTACTAAGCAGCAATTCCTTTAAATAGCACTGCTTTTTAATGTCATGTTCAACTGACGTTAATACAGGATTTCAGCTAGCTGACATAGACCTTTCATTAAAAAGTGGCAGTGCCATCAAATTGGCATTGCCTGCTGGTTGACATCTTACTCTGTTTGCTGCTGGTTACTGTTAAATATTCATGTGCAAATCTTTCACCACCATGGTCTCCACCGTATTTCTCATTGGAAGTATGAATGCGAATCTCAGATCCCATTAAGAGACTAAAATTAGGCATTAGAGAACTAAACAGTTCAAGTAAAGAATGCAAATGAAGTAATGTCTGCTCTGCTTCAGCCATGTGCCTTACTTCTTAAATTCCAAAAGAGATTTCCAGTTACACTAATTTAACTTCCCAATTTCCACATCTGTATTTTCAGAGTGAAATTATCCAATGAAGAGTAAATGTGTTTCATACAATCTGTGGTTTTTGCTTCCATGAGGGAGTGCATTGAGCTGTCCAAACGTTTCTCATCGGACACTAATTAGCCATGAGGGTGGTGCAACTTTCATTTCAGCTGGATTGAAAGCCATGTTGTCGAAGTGTTGGAGCTGCAGTGCACTGGCCTGGTGTGCCAGCAAATCCCCACAGTATTCTCAAATACAAAGACAAAAAAAAACTGCTGGGAAACTGAAACAAAAATAGAAACTGCCAAAGTACGCAGCTCTGTCAGTATCTGTAAAGAGGAAATACGGATTAACAATTGGGTGTGAAACCATTCTTCACATCGGAAAACTCTAAAATAATCAACAATGTCACCAAGTTCCATTTATATTGTGTCTTTAATATAATAAACAGTCTCGAGGTATTTCACAGGAATGTTATTGTAAAAAGTCTGACCTCCCGTTACTTGAAGGTGAACAAAACCTTTGTCCAAGGAGTTTTAAAGGGGTAGGGAGAGATAGACTGGCAGAGAGGTTTAGTGAGGGAATTCCAGAGTTTCAAGTCTGGGCAATTAAATGCATGGCCAACAATGGCAAAACAATGAAGATCAGGGTTACAAAGGACACCAGAGTAAGAAAGTGCAGCTTTTTCAGAGGATTGTAGGGGTGGACTAGGTTAGATTTATAGAAAGGTGAGCCCATTGTGGAATTTGAAATGAAGAATAAGAATTTTAAGTCAAGCTATTGCTGCACAGCAATGTAGGTCAGCAAACATTGATTTGATTTCTGTTTGATTTTGATTCATTGGTGGATGAATGTGATTTAGTATGAGTCAGGATGAGGCCAGCAGAGTTTTAGGTACACTCAAGTTTACAAAGGTGGTGTAGAAGGAGGCTGGCTAGGAGAGTGTTGAAAGTAAAATGGGTGATGGTCTGAGCAGCAGATTGTGTGAGGTACAGAGAAGATGGTGCTGTTATAGAGATCATGGTTGTTGGTAGTGATGACAATAAGGATATGGAATCAGAAACTTATTTCAGGCTCAGATAGGGCATCAAGGTTTCAAATGGTGCTGGTTCAGTCTCAGACCAATGGCCATATAGATGGATGGGGCTGACTACCAGGAACTAAAACTGTGGCGGGTTTGGAAGACAATGGCTTCAGAGTTGCCAACATTTTGCGAAGATTTCTGCTCCTCTAACAATGGATATTGGTCAAACAGTGTGACAAATTAGAGCTCCTTTGAATGGTGGATGGGGAAAGAAAGACAATAGAAATGGTGAATGAAATCTAATCGATTCTCCAATCATAGATAGGAAGTTAACGAGTTGAATGACTTGCATAAAAGAAAAATGAAAATCTGTTAAATATATAAAAGATTATGATAATGAGACATCACATTTGAAGCATGTTTAGGTTTCCAATGTAGATAATACCACATTTTGAGAGGGAAATCAGAAAATGTGCAAGTTGATATCTTGCATCCTAGAAATATTCACATGACTGGTTGGAACAGGAGAACACATGAGCATGTAATTGTTACATCTCTGTTTTTTTGGGTGTTTTTGAATATATATCTCAGAAAAAAAGGTATTTATTTTAGATGTTTTAAAACAGATAAAATTAAATGTAACATTTTAATGGCAATCAGAAGGCGAATATCATTTTTGGTAATATTAATTTTCAATATAATGTGTAGAAATGCATATGAGTATTTGGACTCTTTACCACTCAGAATGCAGATCACAAGGAAGAATGTGGATTTCAGAAAAATAGAAGCAATACTTGAAGTTCAAATTCAGGCAATATAATTTGGAAAGTTAGGTTATAAATTGGAAACTAAACAACCAAATTAATTAGGGTGCATTTTCTTTGGTAGATTTAATTAAAGATGAAAGGTAGCATCATAAAAAATGTGATCTTCAAGTTATATTCATCAGTTAATAACTGACAATGTCAACTTACAGAGCCATTGAATTCATATTTTCTGATTAACCTGTTCAAAGATTTATTCCATACCATCAGAGCAGGTAGGACTTGAACCCATACCTCACAGTACTGAGGTAGGGGCATTACCACTAGGCCACAAGAGCTGAACTTAGAAGCTGAACAATGGACTATGATTTTCTTAATGGATTAGATCTCCCTTTAATTAATTCAGCTAAAATAAATGCCACACTGACCATTGCAAATGGAAAGCTTGGTTCATAGATCCCTTGCCTGGGGTACGTTCATTACTGGCATTGAGTATTAACAATGGAGAAGTACTTGATTTCTGAGTATTCTACAGTTCATAAGTAAATCAAACATTCATCAACTTTTGAAATAAACATAGAAAATTGGAAGAAAAATGAAGTAACTTACAATTGATTGCATTGCGGGTTAGCAAATAACAAGTTATAAACTCAGTGGGGAACACTGAGGAGAAGTTGTGCTACTTCTTATAGTGTAGCAGAGACTATACCAAGGCGGGTTGATCTGGATCATTCCATCACACAGCTTTTAGCAGCCCTGGGCAGAGGCCCCAGACAAGGTAATATCTCCGCAAAGTTATGATGTGGAGTTGGAGGCACATTAATTTTCTTTCACAGTTCTTATATGTTAATTTATGATATACAAGAGGCTTAGTGTTATTAAAATATAATTTAGTTTATAGTGTGTTTTTCCAAAATCATCTTTAACTTTTTTTTGGAAAACATGCACCACATTTGAAATGTTAGTGCTTATCTCACATCTCAAAAGCAGAAAACCCAACAGAATGATGCATTCTGGTTTCAAGTAATAAAGACACTTGGGTCTGCCTGAGATTTCAATGATTTTCTTTTATTTAATCACTGTTTTCACATCGAAGAGAAACCATTGCAAACTTATCTCTAATGCAAAGTCCTTCATTGCACAATACATTTAGTAAACAATGCATTCTCATGTACTTCTGAATAAGAATATTACACCACCATCTTGCAACAATAGCCTAACAAATAAACATTGAGGGAATAAAAGGCCTAACATTTTCATTCTCATTAACCACAGCATGGTCTAACATGATTCGTCTGTCTGCTGGTTAAACTGCTGTGTAGTATTTACTAGCAGCTGTTTGATGTGTTTTATGGCAGGTGATATATGGAGTGGGAGTTTCAGGAGTCGTAAACAGCAACACTGTATCACAGTGTGGTTTAGGCATATAATGGCTAGTCTGGTAAAAGGATGGTAATACTTGCTTGAGGGTAACTGCACTGACAATTTAGAATTTAAGCAGTTTTTCCATCTTGAAAAGAAATGTAATAGACAAACCACAAAGCAGTAGATGCATGAAATTAGAGCTACCTCGTGCAGCAGCACAGCCTCATAAGGTCCATTTATGCAGCAATTGTTTTACAATGAAATAGCTACTTTGATCTAAGATATCAATAAAAACAAGAGTGTATATGAATAGACATATATATGAACACAAGTTTGACTAAGGAATTGATTGATGTGATTCAGACAACTGTTGGAAAAATTTTTAAAATTCTGTCAAATTCCTTGGTGAGCAAATTACCTTGTGTTATGTGGTGAAGTATATTCTGGACAAAGCTATGGGACAATGTTTGTTGAGGTTGAGAAATGTTGGCAATACATTCTCTCAATTTTCATTTTTGTTTGATTTTACGTAATGGCTGTCTAATTCAGTGTTTTGGAAAGACAAAATTAACCCATCCTCCCCCATTTTAATTTTCATCATCTGCAATGAAAATGAAGTTGGGGAAAGACATAAATGGACTGCTGGTGATTATTTTACATGACTGCCCAAGACAAAGTTACAATTCCCCCTTGCTGAGGTTTAATGGAGTTATTCCCATTCTTGCTGATGTGAAACAATAGCTCTATGAGTATCTGGCTGACACTGATAAAAGGTACTGCAGATGCTGGAGAATCCGAGATAACAAGCATGGGGCTGGATGAACACAGCAGGCCAAGCAGCATC
>JAHRHZ010000018.1:51699590-51790387 GCA_024137785.1 Ginglymostoma cirratum | reverse complement strand
GATGCTGCTTGGCCTGCTGTGTTCATCCAGCCCCATGCTTGTTATCTGGCTGACACTGTCAGTTTTACCAAACTACTGACCACTTTACCCCCTTCAGTTCTCAGCTGCAATAGAAGACTTGCTGCTAACTCTAGTTGCGGAAAACACACTATTCAATTTATCTGTTTATGACCAGATCCTAGTTGATCCCCAAATTTATTACAAGCAAATTCTGGGTGAGGTTCCCCAAGTTTGATGGGAAATCACAAATTTCTAAATTGGCGCGGACCAATGAACAGCCACCTCTTTTTTTATTCACCTGCCCCTTTTGTTGTTTTCAACAAGGTTCATTTACAAAGGGATGGCTGGTTTGTGATGAAGAGGGTGCCAACAGTTCCTGTATAAGCAGAGGTCGCCATAAAGGTTCCACCTTCTCAACCGTACCCTTTGCCTGAGGTGTGGTCATCCTTACGTTAAACCACTACCACTTGCCTCACTCTAGTGAGGGACCAGCCTTAAGGTCCTCTGACACTATGGCGACTTTAGCTTAATTTACAAAGGAGTCATCATTCCCTTGTGAGTACCTTTCTCCCAGACCAAATGCATTTATGTATTAACAGGAGCCAATTTAACCACGCTTTCTTGAGTTAACGAAAGAGTGAGTTTATTAGTCAAATGCATGAAGAACTTGTAATGAAACAACACATAAGCAGGTTAAAAATAAGAAGGAAATAAAAAAAAGTTAAGAGCTAAAAAATAGATGGATCAATTTATACGGATCATTTGTAAAGAGTAGACGGTGTAACATTGACAGTTGAACAGTTGACTTCAGTTTTCTTGGCTTTGCAGGTTAGTTGAAATTCGGTTGCGTTTCCTTATGAAAGTAGTTGGTTTCTCACGCTCTGAATGATAGGTTACTTTATGTGCAATGGAGAGTGATTCATGGTTGCGTCTTAAATTATGATCTTCACAGCACATTAAGATAAAATGAGAAAACTGTGGGTGATAGAAATCAGAAACAAAAACAGAAGTTGCTGAAGAAACACAGCAAGTCTGGTAGCGACTTTGGAAAGAAAGACAGAGTTAATGTTTTGAGTCCATTGACCCTTTTTCGGAAATTATAGTAGCTGTGAAAAGGTGGTATATACTCACACAGTACAGCACACTCGAGCTCAGGCCACTACACAATTACTGCAGACAAATGGCACACATGAGCACTTCAACTTACTAGCGCATGCTCCATGAGTACACATAGTCGATAGTTGAAATAGCTTCTAACCACTGATCTAGTTATTCGTGACAGGGGAAGAGATAAAACTGTCATCTATTCTCTCACTATGTTCACAGTCTGTGCTAAGTCTCAGTAGATTACAGTTGAGTTTGTACTGTACCTTTTTTTGTAAGTCAATCCGTTTGAAGATTCCTTGACCTTCTTCAGGTGTGGCATTCTGGAATCTCCCTCCAGGCCACCACTGAATTAACATTCACAATCATATTCTGGTTGTAAGTACTTATTTTTCAAAAAAAAAAATTCTTGTTGCAATTAAAAACACAACATGTCCATAAGTATTTTGGGATTTCTCTGTCATCGTGACAAAGTACAGCCACTTTCAGCCAATCACAGTGTTATGTTGATAAATCATTTGCAAAGAATTAGAAACAAATGGATATTAGAACATCCATCTGGAGTGCCACATTTTGCTGTACCTTTGCAATCATGTGTTGAGTAAAAACATGTCTCAGTCTAAAAGCCACTTTAATTCCCATAAGAAATATACTCAGTGCAACTCCAGCACTCTGTGCCTAGAGTGTGGCTGTTTCAATGGGAACTGGAACATAATATGTGAAATGAAATTGACAGCAGTCACAGAATAACATGGGACCTGGATGGGCAAATCTCCTTCCTTTATACCTACTTCTTTCCACATGGACTATAGGCAACAGACCTGATGAAGAGAGAATAGAAAAAAAGAAATGTTATGTAAGTCAATGTTCTTCTGCTGATAATTTGCAGATCTCATTTTAACTTTGCTTATTTTATATATCTGCCAACATATCAAATTGTGTAATAAATCTTTGCCCTTTCTAATTTTCTGCCTTTCCAACTTTAGATATTTCATATCAGTGTCTTCCCTGAATTGCTGCTGGGAATAAAATTGAGAGCACACTAGATATTATCACTGTGATACCAAAGTCCCATACATTGTTTTGGGTTAGATTTCTTCTGCTTGTTGATTATTCAATTGAAATGTTACACCGTGGAAACTCCTTACATGTTTTCTCTCCCTATACGTGATAGAGTTAGGGTATTGGTTGCCTTTTCACTGTCAACTTGAAATACAAATGTATGCTGATGTGTCTCAGACTCCAATCCCATGTGTTTTGGACAAGTAAGTGCCAGTCTGTCAAGTTAATTCTAATATTGAGTTTTGGAGTTGCATTAGCTTTTTACTGGGCACACATCAAAACAGAGAATGCTTCAAATATGAACTTCATCAAGTAGGCCTATTGCTCCAGACTCTCTATTCATTTAACAATTGCTTTTTAACCCTACACTGAAGAATAAAACAGCAGCTTTACTCTGGTACATTGGTAAAGCAATTTATACATCTAAATCTAAGTTTTACTGAGAACGTCAATAAATGTTGTTGGATAGCTGTTTGCCTGAATGTCTTGATCAGAGCGTACAATGGGTAAATAACTTGTGTGTCTTATCTCTCATACTGAAGTAATTTCTTGATAGAATTCTGGAAAGAGCACCTCTGAAGGCGAGCATGGTCACAATCACCGATTACAGCCGTCATTATTTTGCTCTTCATGGGTGTCAACAACTCCCTGCGATGTCAAAAATGGCACAGTTAACCAATCAAATAAGTCAAAGGGATAAAGCATTGTGCTGGTGCTGCAGTAAAATCTTGTCTTGTTTAAACTCATGGGGTTGAGCGTGTGATCAATGTTGAACTCAGCAAGTTCTTCTTCACAATCGATCATGTACTGGGTCCCACTCATTGAAAACAAACCACTTCTTACCACAATGTCAGCATAATGCTATGAGACCTAACTCTCCTCTCCAGTAGTTGCAGATACACATTAAGGGACATAAGCATACACGAAAATCTTAAGTAGTCTTCATGCCCATTGTGCAATGTTACTGCAGAGATTTAAATATTTAAATTCTTCCTGTACATTGTTTGATTACAGTCACAGATATTTTCATAGTCTCAGGTGTTTATGAGAGATACACATGATGAAAGATATTACGCGGAAGTGTTCCTCCCAACTGATCATTTCACAAAATATTAATTTCAAAGTTTCTTTCAGAAGATAACCTCCTAAATCACTGCCACTTATCACCTTACAAATTAAAATGTATTGCTAAGAATGCTAAAGTTTAAATTTATTTACATACACGCAGTTTAGAATTGTGTTCCTCCAAAACTCCATATACATTTTTGCCTTTTATCTTTGGATAGTAAACACAGATAGATGTATTCACTATACGTACCAAAATAAATACAAATAGACAACATGAGCAAGCAATGATTAGAAGTGCGGACAGTGTGTGCAACTACTTTGTGCGCAATTTACACGAAAGATCTGGTCAATGACATTGGAACATACCACACAGGATCTAATGTAAAGTTTGGAATAGCTTAAGGAGTTGAATGGTCTACTCTTGTTCTCATATTCATACAGATTATCCAACTTGATAACTTATGGCAAGGCAAACCAGGTCATTACATCAAAAATCAAAAGTAGTGAATCTGTGAGAGATTTTTTCTTATGGTCATACAAAATTTGACTAATGCCACAAATACTAAAAATAAGGTGGAAACCTGAAATTAAATATGGCAAATATTAGGGCAATATGCAACAAGCACATTAGCTTCCAAAAAAATTGAAGATAGATTTTAGCCCTCCTGTGTAGACTCTTCCATGTGAAAATTCTTGTGGAGGGTGTTTCCGGAAAGCATTCATCAATCTTTTTGATTTACAGTTGTTGATGGATGTGTTAAGCTTTTGCAGCATATCTTTGCTTTCTCTTTTTGTTACACATAGCACTATTAGATTCCCATTTCAGTTTTGTCTTGTGAAAAAGGTGTATCATTTATCATAAACATCACAATGTTGTACCATTTCAAGAGATTACTGCACCTCATAACATTTTGGGATAGACGATTGAATAAACGTTAAACACAACAAGTGTTGATTCACTGCAATTAGATAGAACATACTAAGATCATTAAATTCCTTTTCTCCTTCAATTTCAGAGCTAACACATTTTTCATTTTCAGTGATTACAACTTTCACCTCAACTCATCTTGTCAAGAATGCATAACGAGAGTCCAGCAATCCATTAGACTGTTAAAACATTTGAGCCCTGGGGAATCAATTGTTCTGGTTCTCTGATCTGTTTTATTAATTGGACTTTTTTTTAACACAAGGTTGAGAGTTTTCAAGTGCTTGCAGTTTCTGATAATTATACTTTAAAAGCTGTGCGTGATTGACTTATTTTAGCTTATAGTAAATGGAAATTTGTGATCAAATGACCACATGTAAAGTTTTGTTTTGCATACCATATTGTCACTGTATGGTTCATTGCTTCTATGTAATGTATAGAGGATGAATGGGCATGTGCTTGCTATAGTCTGGCATGGATGGAATGAGGATTCATGGGAGGTGGGTGGATGGGCATGATGTGGCAGGGATAGGACATAAGGAGTCAAGGGGGTGTGAGGTGTTAGGGGGCTTGTGAACGGCATGCCTCAACAACTAGAATCCCAATGGCTGCCTCCAACAGTTTCACTGGGTCAGCTTCCCTCTTCACCTCAGATAGCAATGTAGGACTGGTGCCACTGTCTCCAAAAGTGGGTGTATGAAGGTGGGCAATTTTCTGACTCTTGCTACCTGCCTAGAGACTGAAAATGCAGATCTGTGGCTCCAAATCTGTAGGTGTTATTTATAGTCCTATTTTTTGGTCTTAGAAGTTCAACTGTTGTGAAAGATCATTTAACTGGGAAACACCTATCATATGGCCATTCATTAGAGGACTCTTGGCTTATATATTGAGAAGTTGCTTGCATCTATATATGGCTTCTGAGATTTCAATTAATGCGGTAATGATTGTAACAAGGTCAACCAGGTGGACCTCATAGAATACCAGTTCCCTGATTGGGGCTGTTAACCTGGTCCAATCAGGGAGCCCTGGCTGACAGATATAAACAGCAGTGTCAGGGGCTCTGAGGAAGCTGGATCACTGCTAAAGACTGTCCTTTTATGAATAAAGGATGGTGTGATGACAGGATACTGGCCTCTGGTGAGGGATTTCAGTGGTGATGAGGGAAAAGCATGTTCCTAAAGAAATCCATGTGCAACAGTCATCTTTGAGTTGGCATAAGCATTTCTGGCATGATGCTGTTGTCTGGAAAGCTTGACTTGTTTGATCTTGTTGTCAAAGACTGGGCCTGCATGTGGGGGGAATAAATGGTTTTTTTTTTCCTCGGCAAATCACATTGGGTCAGATGAAAAGCAATAAGTAATTCTGCTGATAGCTTGTGGATCTGCAGCTTTCTTGGTTATTAGGAGTCTAACTTTCTCTGAGGTACCAAATACTAAAACCTTTCAAGAGTTGCCTGACTTAGTTAAGGAACACTATGGTGTCAAGCCTCCTGCAATTGTAAGATGCTATTGGATTTACTTGACAATTCCAGAACTAGGGGATCCATTTTGGGATTTTTGACCAGGTTAAGATGACTGGCAGAGGCATGTGAATTTGATTCAATCCTTAATGAGATGCTGAGACCCCATTTGGTATATGGGGTTAATGGTGCAACTCTGCAAAAGTACCTACTAGCTGAAGTCTGACTGAAGTCAAACAGGCACTACAACTGGCTTAGAGATAACAAGGCGTGGGGCTGGATGAACACAGCAGGCCAAGCAGCATCATAGGAGCAGGAAAACTTGACATTTCGGGCCTAGACCCTTCATCAGAAAAAAAATTTTTTTCTGATAAAGGGTCTAGGCCCAAAATGTCATCAGAAAATTTTTTTTTTTCTGATGAAGGGTCGAGGCCAGAAATGTCAAGTTTTCCTGCTCCTATGATGCTGCTTGGCCTGCTGTGTTCATCCAGCCCCATGCCTTGTTATCTTGGATTCTCCCGCCTCTGCAGTACCTTTTTATCTCTACTACAACTGGCTTAGTCATTGGGAAATGTGGCAAGTGGAGCTTCAGAGTTACAGGGTATTCTGATGGAAGTGGACACCCTCACCAGTCCAACTGAGCTTGGGGAATACCACTTGACTGAAGGCAAATGCAGAACCTCACTCAGGACCATATACTGTACAGACAGACTCCAGGTCAGCCTGCAACAAAACCCCAAAACTAAGCTGAGCTTTGGCCAAATGGTTAGAATTTTCTTCAGGATCTTGGCTGGCAAGCCATTGCAGTTCTTCTGCAGACTCAAGACAGCAAAAGAGTCCCACTAGACCTAAACTGAATAAGAGAATGCATAGGCTGGTCCAGGAGAGTGCACAGCCTGGAAATCTCACCTATACCTGGTTTGGAATAGTTAAATTGCTTAGCAGCATCTAAGTCAGAACCAATCAAAATAAACTTCTGGTCACCTGGTTCTAATAGAGTTCAAACCAGCATGGCTGGTTCAGTGATTGTAGACCAGTCTTTAATGAAATTCACTCTTGACTTCAGCCCTTAAGTTTGTGCAAGACCTTGGCTAGACTGAGAATCTATACAGGGAGCCTTTACAAATAAGGGTGCAATTTTGATTCTCTTCTCTTGTGAGAAGTAACTGGTTCAGTTACCACTGACTAGTATAATGCTTGGGCCCTAGCTTGATAGGGTGAAATTGGTCAAGAAAGATTCACCTAGATTGGCTGCATATTTTTCAATAAGAAAATGGCTGCCTGAGTAAATTCCTAATTAAATACCCAGAAGGCTTTCAGAAAGGCCTATGGACTAAGACTTGCGTGTTGACCAGGAAGCAATTCCACAATTCTGCAAGGCTTGCCCAGTGTCACTTGCCTTATGGATAAAATTAGAGGCAGAAATAAGAAGGTTGGAAAGCAAAGGAATCGTCAAACTAGTCCAGTTTGTAAAATAGGTAGCACTGCTCATATCAATTGTGAGCTCGACAGTTCATTTTTATGGGGATTTCAAACAGCAGTAAACTGCTTTTCACAGCTGGATGAATAGCCAACCCTTCACGTTGAGGACTTATACACACAGCTGGCAGGGGTCTGTCTTTCACAAAGCTGAACATGAGCCATGCATACCTGCAATTGTGGTTAGTCGAGGATTCCCAGAAGTATGCTATGATTTACACCAATGTATGAGACTGCCGCTTGAGGTATCATCAGCCTGTGCAATTTTTCAGTGGATGATGGAGAACATTTTGAGGTGTACCTGTAGGTCGCCATTTATCCAGATGAAATGCTAATAACAGTGAAGACCAGTAAGGAGCACTTGGAGAACTTGTACATAGTCCTTAGATGTTTCTCCCAAGTGTGCATATGCCTTATAAAGGAAAAATGTGTTCCAGGTACCCCAAGTGGCTTACGTGGGCTATAGAGTCAACAAGACAAGTTGCACTCATTGGAAGATAAAGTGAGGGTGATCAAAGGTGCCCAAGTTCTGACATCTGTACTGGAGCTTAGGTCTTTCCTTGGGCTGGTGAATTATTATGGAAAGTCCATAAATAACCTGGCCACCACCCTGGCACCTTTGCATCAACTCTTAAAGGTCAGCTTTGGAAATGGTCACTTAACTAAGCCATGGCTTTCAGGAAAGTGAAGAAACAGCTGTAACCTCTAAAGTGTTGGCACACTGTGAGATCTGATATTGACATATGATGCCTCTCTGTATGGCATCGGGGTTGTATTAGCTCATGGATGGCTCAGTAGAGAAGAATACTCAATAGCATACGCGTCCAGGACTTCGGCTAATCCAGAGCAAGATTACATCCAGATAGAAAAGGATGGTTTGGCAATCATATTTGAAGTCAGGAAATTCTGCCAATAACTTTATGGATGTAAATTTGTAATGGTAACAGACCACAAATCCTTGTTAGGTCTGCTTGAAGAGGACAAGGTAGTGCTGCCCATAGCTTCAGGCCAAATTCAGTGGTGGGCTCTAATACTAAGTGTAAGTTGGAAACCATCTGCAATGCCAAATAATAAATGCAGATGCATTGAACTGTCTCCCACAGGCAGATACACCACTAGTGGTACTGCTACTGGAAGAGTCTGTAATGGTTTCAAATTTTCTGGTCACACCACCTATCACAGCTGATAATATCAGACTTTGGGCACAGAATGATCAGGTCTTGGTGATATTCAAACAGCTGGTGGTGATGGGGGGAAACCAAAGGGCCATCACAACCAGTTTTGAAACCATTTTAGACCGAGAGACAGATCATAGAGGCTGGCTGAATATTATAGGGAGAAGAGTGACTGTCGCAAGCAAAGGTCACCGCCAGAAATTGGCTGAACTCCAGCAGGGTCATCCAGGGATTTCCAAAATTTCCAAATCCCTACCCACATACATTGATTCATCTGATGCCTTACGCCAGTTTCAAAACTTCCAGTTTACTGGCTCCAGCCACCACCTCTTTACCATGGATGTGCAATCCCTTTACAGATCCATTGACCACCAGGACGGTCTTAAGGCTCTCCGCTTCTTCCTGAAGCAAAGGCCTGAACCATCCCCACCCACTACCGTCCTCCTCTGCTTGGCTGAGCTTGTCCTCACCCTCAACAACGTCTCTTTCAACTCCTCTTATTCTCTTCAGGTAAGAGGGGTTGCCATTGGTGCCCGCATGGGCCCTAGTTGTGCCTGTCTCTACGTGGAGTATGTGGAACATTCCTTGTTCCAGTCCTAATCCAGCCCCCACCCACAACTCTTTCTCCGATACATCGTTGATATCATTGGTTCTGCTTCCCTCTCTCGTTTGGAATTGGAAAACTTCATCAATTTTGCCTCCAATTTCCACCCTGCCCTCACTTTCACCTGGTCTATCTCTGACTCCTCCCTTCCCTTTCTCGACTTTTCTGTTTCCATTTCTGGGGATAGACTGGCCACTAGTATCCTTTACAAACCCACTGACTCCCACCGCTACCTGGACTATACATCCTCACACCCCACTTCCTATAAAGACTCCATCCCATTCTCTCAGTTCCTCTGTCTCTGTCGCATATGTTCAGATGAAGCCAGCTTTGACAAGGTGGACATTTCGGAGGCTCCCTTCTTCCTCAACTGAGGTTTCCCCAGCTCTGTTGTCGACAGGGCCCTCAACCAGATCTGACCCATCTCTTGCACTTCCGTCCTCATCCCATCTCTTCCCTCCCTCAACAGCGATAGGGTTCCCTTTATCCTTACCTACCATCCCACCAGCATCCACATCGAAGAGATCATCAGATGCCATTTCCGCCACCTCCAGCAAGATGCCACCACCAGAAACATATTCCCCTCCCCTCCCTTGTCCGCCTTCCGCAGGGACCATTTCCTCTGAGACACCCTGGCCAACACTTCTTTCACCCCCAACACCTCCCCGCAGTCCTACAGCACCTTCC
Organism: Ginglymostoma cirratum; assembly: GCA_024137785.1. NCBI lineage: Eukaryota > Metazoa > Chordata > Chondrichthyes > Orectolobiformes > Ginglymostomatidae > Ginglymostoma > Ginglymostoma cirratum. The sequence continues at coordinate 51,780,824 of JAHRHZ010000018.1, read as the reverse complement.
CCTGTAACCAGCGAAGACGCAACACCTACCCATTTACCTCCTCAGTCTCCAGTATCCAAGGGCCCAAACATACCTTCCAGGTGAAGCAACACTTCTCAGAATCTAGTCTACTGCATTCGCTGCTCACAATGTGGTCTCCTCTACATTGGGGAAACGAAGCATAGACTTGGCGACCGCTTTGCAGAACATCTACGTTCTACTTGCAAAAAAGGCCCTGAGCTACCCATTGCCTACCACTTTAACGCACCCCCCTGCTCCCTGGCCAACATCTCTTGTCTCTGGCTTGCTGCAGTGTTCCAGTGAAGCCTAACGTAAGCTGGAGGAACAACACCTCACTTTCTGCTTGGGGACCCTACAGCCCTCCGGACTCCATATTGAATTCAATAATTTTAGGGCCTAAACTCTCCCATGTCTCAGTGCCCCACCCCACACACCAGGCTTTGTTACCACACAGCCTGCCATTACACACCCGCTGTTGTTAGTCACTAACAGTCCCCATTAATAGCTATTTACCCTCAGCCTGATGGACAGACAAAGGAGTTGCTATCTAATTGTCTTTCTCTCTCTTTGGGCTCTATCCTATCGTTTACTCCTACTCCACCCACCTCCCTATTTTCTGCATATAAACTGACGTTTTCCCAGCCACTATCAGTTCTGAGGAAGGGTCACTGGACTTGAAACATTAACTCTGCTTTCTCCTTCACAGATGCTGCCGGACCTGCTGAGCTTTTCCAGCAACTTTGTTTTTCTTTCCAAAATGAAGATGTTCGCGAGAGATGGATTTATCCTTGTTACATCAATTCCATCTTATAGGGAGTTGACCTTGGGACGATGTATTTATGGGTTATATAACTGCTTCTCTGGCCTGGATTGGATGCAAACTTAGTTGCATTGGTGAGGCAATGCCTAGATTGTTAGCATGGACAAAAATTACTGCCAGCAGCTCTGCCACATTCATTTGGTAAACCCTAGACTCAGTTACAGGTCAACTATGCAAGTCCTTTCATGGGCTCAATGTTCTTATTCATTGTGGATACCCACTCAAAATGGCTGGATGTGCACAGACTTGATTTGTCAGGCATGGAGACCACGATAGAAAAACTACACACATCTTTTGCAACATATGGACTCCCAGAATTGTTGGTCACAAATTGTTTACCAGCAGGGAATTTGAGTATTCCCTTAAGTCAAATGGTGTTTGTCATCTTAGGATATCTCTATACCATCTATCATCCACTAGTCTGGCAGAAAGAGCGCCCAAAGTTTAAAAGCAGACTTAAAAAAACAGCTTCAGCAAACTGTCCCAGTTCCTATTTAATTATTAGATCACATCATGCAACTTCAGGGATATCTCCAGCAGAGTTGCTACTGGAGAGAAGATTCTGCACCAGATTAAATCTGATCTTCACGGACCTGGCAAGAGGTTGAAATGGCAACAGGAATGCCAATGCCGGACAAAAGACTCCACTAAGCAAGAGAGACAGTTTACTTCAGGGAATGAAGTTGGGTGTAAGAACCACGGGAATGATCCTGAATGGGTAAGAGGTATGGTCGATGCGAGGTCAGGTCCAGTGATGTTTAAGTTTGGGTAGGTGCGACAGTCCTGAACAAGCATGTGGACCAGATGAAAGCTGCAAACTTGCAAAGGGTGCAGGAGCAAAACTTGCCCAGCTCCTCAACTGTCTTTCTGATATTTCTGGAACTCGTGGCTTCTCCCTCTCCAAGTGCTATAGGTACCTTGGAATCTTAGATGGACACCAGGTCACCAGCCTGATGCCTTTGTCTTTGCCACCTGAAGCAGAGAACGAATTTCTTCCAAGATGCTCCAGGCACAAGAAGCGAGTTAGTGTATGGTACGTGCCACCTGTATCAGAAGCAGAATTGGAGGAACCTGATGCAGTGCTAAAATGCTCCAGGAGGAGCTCCAAAAAAAAACAGCCTTTGTCCTTGTATGTAGAGGGGGAGGAATGTAATGATTGAAACAAGGCCAACCAGGTGGACTTCATAAAATGAGTTCCCTGATTGGACTAGATTAATAGCCCCAATCAGGGAGCCCTGGCTGACAGATATAAATAGGAGTATCAGAGGTTCTGTTCACTCGGAGAGCATGCTCTGAGGAAGCCAGACCAGTATCAAAGACTTTCCACATGTAAATAAAGGGTGATGAGATACCAACCTGTTGGAGTTAATTCAAACATTCTGAAGCAAAATTTGGCCAATTTCTGAAAATTGTCCATTTAAAAAATGTCCCGTTTGCAGTACCTTCTTTTGTATAGATAAATGTTGGCTTTTTATAAAATGAATTTGTTCTTGCTGAATGAATAGCTGAACTAGTGATAGGGTTTGATAACATAAATGGGCTTCTGAGGTAGGCAATGATGTTTCAGTAATCTCAGTGGTCATGTGTCAGAAATCCAGTAAGAGACCAGACTCTGTACAGTGTGATGCCTATTGCTTTGCATCCTTACCATGTACGGTGTAACTATGGCTATACATTAATAGTTGCTAAAATGTCTGGCCTAAGATTGTACTAGTACTGAAAGAACCCATTAAAGAACATTCTCAAACAGAACACCCTTTCCCAACCTCTGGATCTGCTGCAGCTCACCACCCTTATCTGCCTTCTGGAGAGACTGCTCTCTCTGTCACTCCCTCGACCAATCCACATTCCCCACTAGCCCCACCACCCCCAGCACTTTCCCTGTAACCACAGGAGGTGCTGCACCTGCCCCTACACCTCCCCCCTTACCCACATCCCAGGCCCCATAAAAAGCCTTTGACATTAAACAGAAGTTCACCCGCACATCCACGAATGTGGTCTATAGTATCCGCTGCTCCCGACGTGGCCCCGTCTACATTGGGGAGACCAAGCAGAGGCTCGGAGACCAATTTGTGGTGCACCTATGCTCGGTTTGCGACAAACGACACCTTCCAGTCGCGAACCACTTCAGCTCCCCGTCCCACTCCCTGGACGGCATGTCAATCCTGGGCCTCCTCCAGTGTCACAATGATGCCACCTGGAAACTGGAGGAACAGCACCTCATTCCACCTTGGAAGCCTACAACCCAATGGTCTCAATGTGGACTTCACTAGCTTCAAAATCTCCCCACCCCCGAACTCATCCCAAGATCAGCCCCCCTTCTCATCCCTGCCTCCTTGACCTGTCTGCCTTCCCTCCCACTTATCCACCCCTCCCTCCTCACTGACCAACCCCATCCCAACTTCCTACCTACACTCATCTTTACTAGCTTCATCCCCACCTCCTTGACCTGTCCGACATTCTCTCCCACCTATCTGCTCCACTATCCACCTTCTGTCACCACCCCCGCCTCTATTTATCTCACAGTCCCCTTCCCCTCCCCCACGTCTGAAGAAGGGTCCAGACCTGAAATGTCAGCTTTCCTGCTCCTCTATTACTGCCTGGCCTGCTGTGTTCCTCCAGCTCCACACCTTGTTATATAGGAACATATGAACTGGAGCAGGAGGAGATTACTCAGTCCCTTGAGCATGCTCCATCATTCACAAACATCACAAGTAATCTGATTCCTCCACATTCCCACCTACCCACTATAACCTTTCAAACCATTATTTATTAAGAATCCCTGAATGACTGAAGCATAAACTCCCTGTTTTTGTGTTGTTCTCCTTACAATAAATAACGTTCTATTAGCATTCTTGTTTTATATCAATGTTTCCAACTTACCAACTCACTAGTCTTAGATTCCTGCCCCCTGAAAGAGTAGGCACTCAGAAAGAGAATGAGTAATGTCACAATGAGAATATAAACAAGTTCTGTTAAAATCTTGGGAGAGATGGATTTATCTTTGTAACGTTAATTCCATCTTATAGTTAATAGGGAGTTGACCTTGTGATGATGCATTTAAGGGTTATATAACTGCTTCAGTTGTTCTTATTTACTGCATAATATATATCAAGAGCAATTCCTTCTGTAGTACAGAATATGTATCGGTATCAGGATACTTTGGAACCTAGAGTCAGATAGGACTTACTTTAAATGCAGAATAAAGCTCTCTACTCTTTAACAATGTGCCTTAACCACAATACTGAATGAAACTACCCATTGCACATCTTTGTGGCCTCATTGAGTGAGATTATGTATTTAGGTCCAATTAGAGCAAAAATGGTAGAAACGTCATGCCGTGGGCACATGCTTAGCAAAAAATGGCCTTTGCCTGTCCAAACTGATTTCACATAGAACTCTTGGAGCCAGCAGAGAACAGGGATTTTTATCCTATCTAATGATAATAGATTGAAAAACAGACTGCAGCGATGCAAGGATAGTTTGTTAGCCTACTGTGTCTCACTGCTTGTAATTTCAGTTTAATATATCTAATCCACTGTTGAAACAAATGATGAGTATTCAAATTTTGTCCTGGCGCCACCACTGTCAAATGCATTTTGCTTTATCATAAGAACAGAAGAACTAAGAGCAGGAGTAGGAAATTCAGCTCTTCAAGCCTGCTCAGCCATTTAACACAATTGTGGCTAATCTCAGCTTGACCCCAACACCAGTTATCACATTGGTTTTGGTTTGCTGCACAGTGTAACTAAATTACTTTCAAATAATCCCAATACATTTGTTCTTTCTCCACACTGTGAACACCTTGAATATATTAGAACATAAAACTTTACTTTGAAGATGCTTGTTTTCTTTCAGAACTTGGGTGACTGAAAATGAGAGAAATGGGACCAAAAAGAGATTGAAAAAAAACTGTCTGAAAAGGATTGCAAGTTAATGTTGGAAGAAATTCTGTTGAAAGGTCACAGACCTGAATGTTAACTTTTATTTCAGTCGCTACAACCAGCCCTGCTGTGAATTTTCAGTGCTTTCTGTTCTTATTTTGTGTTTCCAGCAAGTGGAGTATTTTGCCTTTGTAGAAAAGAAAAATTGCCTTGCTTTAACTGGAATTTCATTTGATGGCAAGTTTCTAATATACAAATGAGGTTTACAGTTTTACCTTTTGAATTCTGTACACTTTAATCAAGCCTGTAGGAAGGTAATCTCTTTTATCACACAGTATCAGTCTGTCAAACCATTCCAACAAAGGCGTGCCATACCTTCAACGCAATGACCTGCTAAGGCTGGAGGCACCATTTAATTTTCACCTTCATTTACAATTTTTTAGAAACCTGACAGCCAGCATGACTTGAAAATAGATTGCCTGTTCACTTAGCAGTCGTTAAAAACACGATTGCTAATGATGTTGATTTAACTCCTTCCCATTAAATTGGGTTGAGTCAATGGGGGATTTCGGGATAATCATCCAGGATCTTGACAGTGTGAATGTTAAGCTATTTATGAGATCACTGTAACATCAACAAATTACCCACTGTCTTCTCCTATTCCTACATATCAGGCTTTTTGTGAACTTTTACCTCTGTTTCCTCATTTTACCTGATGTCCTAAACACATAGGAAGAGAATTTTGTAGGCATGTGCTAAGACTTATTGGATTGACTGGGTCCAGCAGATATCAGAAAGGTAGCTCAAAGCCTATCTGTAAAGGTATATGTTGGAATATTCACCACTTAATTAATGAAAGATTATCAGACATGATGCATTACAGGTTTGTGCTCCAACCCGTGTGACTTTGTGCTATTTGCAGCATCTTCGTTTAGGGAATATTGTGATCAAGACCACAAATGTGTTACAACCAGATGAGAAAAGATGATTTGATTGCCTACTTTTTAAACCCCTCTGTCAGTCACAACAAATACCTCCTTTTTTTTCTTTACATGCAGCCAAATGACATTTAATTAAAAATCTAGTTAACTAGATAAAAATGAGGAAACCATTTACAGGGTCTCCTTTAATGAAAAAAAAAGCCGTCGACCCTGAGAAACACAAGAACAGGACAACGAATGCACTCAAATAGAAGATGTTAAAGGGAAAAGTATCTGGTACAGACAAATAGAATAAAGGATACAGTCTTTAGAGTCCTTGAGGTGTTAGATTTTTAACCTAAGACCGCAGTTGTTTAATTACTAACTGGCAATCTTCAGATTGGTGAGGTTTGTAGATATCTTTGAGTTCTCAGTTAATGGTTGCTTCCCCAATTTGCTTTTTTTAAACCAGGTGCTGTATTCCAAGATATGTTCCTTCTGTCAGCTGTTGCTCATATAGGCTTCATGTGAGAGTTCTCAAGTCTGGCTCTACTATCTCTCCAAGTTCAATACTCTACAGGCAATATTTCTCATGCAATGTGTGAAATTATCATACAACTGTGAATTAAAATAAGTGTTGTGAATTTGTTGACGCTGACTCAGTTGCCTGGTTTCAATGTCAATATAGATGATTTTGCTCAATTCACACGTCTCCTGGACTTGCCTCAATTCATAATCAAGTGACCTTGGCAACTATTTTAGTCCATGAAAGGTCTTAGGTATTAGACACAGATGATGGAAGTTAAAATCTGTTCATATATATTTACCACTGTCAGATAAAGAAGAAACGTAAAATTGATTTCTTTTATTTATCTATTCATTCACATGATGTTGGTATCCCTGGCCAGCTAGCATCTATAAATTGCCTGTTGAGAAGGTGGGTTGAGCTGGTTTCTTGAACCACTGCTGTTGATGTGGTGTAGTTGCACCCACAGTGCTGTTAGGGAGTTCCAGGATTTTGACAGTGAAGTAACAGTGATATATTTCCATATCAAACTGGTGTGTGGCTCGCAGGGTAACTTGCATATGGTGGTGTTCTCATATCTTCAGTCCTTGTCCTATGAATATTCAAGATGGTTGATGTGGTACCAATTAAGTGGGTTGCTTTAATTTGGATTGACTGAAGCCTCTTGAATATTGTTGGAATCGCATCCAGGCAAGTATCAGTACCCCCTCACACTCTTGACTCGTCCCTTGTAGATGGAGTACAGGTTTTGGAGAGATAGGATGTAAGTTAGCTTCTGCTTAATTCCTAGTCTCAGACTTGCTCTTGTAGCCTCAGTGTCTACATAGTTGTTCCTGCTCCATTTCTGGTCAATAGTAATCTTCAGAACATAGGAAGTCATTCCATCTGTGTGTATTTTACCTGGGCTGAAGTAATTATCCTTTTTATTGAAACAAAAACCAAAAGAACTGCGGATGCTCTAAATCAGGAACAAAAGCAAGGTTGCTGGAAAAGCTCAGCAGGTCTGGCAGCAACTGTGAAGGACAAAACAGAGTTAACGTTTCGGGTCCGGTGACCCTTCCTCAGGGTTCCTGGACACGAAACGTTAACTCTGTGTTCTCCTTCACAGATGCTGCCAGACTTGCAGATATTTTCCAGCAACCTTGTTTTTATTGATCTTGGTTTGAACCACTTCCAAATACATCAACAGTTAAATTGAATCAAATGCAGATTTTCATTTCATCTAAGTCAAACAAAACGCAGTTTTCAAAATAACTTCCCCTCTGAGCAAAACTATCTGCTGTCACTTTCTGTGAGGTGAAAGTGCAATATTGCAAAGAATGCGGTACATGTTTAGTATAAGCTGCCGGAGGAAGTGGAGGAGGCTGGTACAATTACAACATTTAGAAGGCATTTGGATGGGTATATGAACAGGAAAGGTTTAAGAAGGATATGCGCCACATGCTGGCAAACAGGACGAGGTCAGATTGGGATGTCTGGTTGGCGCAGATGAGTTGGATCGAAAGGTTTGTTTCCACACCATACGACTCTATGACTCAATATAGCATCAATGACCATGGATATTGAAGATAAAGTTACCTATGATTCCTGCTCCTGATTACTACTTTATAACTTCTGCTAAAAATTCAAATTCTATTTGGCAATGGTGGGCCCGCACCCAGGGCAACCTGTGAGTGAACCAACAAACACTTCATTCATGAATAACGGGTATTTGGGCAAGGTACAGGCAGATTTTGTGGAACTTTCCCAGTGAGGAGTTAATGCTTTCTAGAGAAAAATAGCTACAAATAATTAACACAATTTTCCTGTTTTACATACCATGACGATGAGACAGTTTCTATAATCGCCTGTCAATCTATGACGGTTTTCCAAATGGGTGCCAACTCAATCTAATCCAATACTTCAGATGACACTCCTTCTTTGAGTTTGAAAGATAGCACACCGCCAAACACATTAAAATGATTACAAAAAGGCACCTGGTATAGGAAAGCCCAGAGAAGAATCATGAGTGAAATAATATAAGAAACATCTCCTTCAAGAAATTCACTGAAACATTAGGCCATTAAGGAAACAAGGGCTGCGCAAGTGCCCATTCTGTTTCAAAAAAGTTTTTCAGTTTGAGAGTGCAATATATTAGTGAACTAAAAGAAGACTGATTGCAACAATTATCGACAAACAATCAGACTATGGGAGTGACTTCTGATGTAAGCTGAAAGCAGAACAGTCCGGTATTTGTTCATTAAACTTGGCGCCTATTGATCAATCAGTCATAACAGAAATAGATGATATGGTTGCTGATACTCTGTTCCAAACTAAAGCACTGAAACTCAATTTAAGCTTTCTAGAGTAATTATTCATTAGAAGTATCTCTTCATTTTTGCTAAAATGCACTCAATTGACTGGACAGACAGAATAGATAGGAAAGAACTGTTCCTTCTGATAGAATGATTGATTGAGGATGAAATGGACAAGTTTAATGCAATTGACAAAAGAAACAATGTCAACAAAAAAAAAAATAATTTACACAACGAGTAGTTTGGCTCTGGAATGTGCTGCTTGACATAATGGTGGAGGCAGACTAAATCGAAGCATTCAAGATGGAATTGGATCATAATTTGAAAAGGATGCAAGTGGAAGGTTATGGGGTGAAGCTGTGGGAATTGTGTGACGTGCATTGCTCGTTCCGTGCTGAATAGAAAATCCAGGGCTGGATCCATATTTGTGGAAATAGGCACTGCATTTATGGTCTGTGGGAGAAGAGGGAACATGATAAAAAGTGTAAGGGTGAAGAGACTGGAGTGTCTTGTATTTGTTGCACTTGTATTGAGTTAGATAAACCTCTTGTGGCTAAAGGGATCAAAGGGTATGGGGAGAAAGCAGGAACAGGGTACTGAGTTGGATGATAAGCCATGATATTGAAGGGCATAGCAGGCTTGAAAGGCCAAATGGTTACTCTTCCACCTATGTTCTATGTTTCTGTGTTTTAGAAGGTGTTGTGTAATGCTTCCAGTTGGTACAGAATATTTGTAGTTGGAGAGCACAGTGATATGATGCATCAATAATAAATGCTTATAGTTCGGCTGGGTTTAAAGGGTCTATTCATTGCTCTTGAAGATTAAAGCAGAAACATTTGGGACCATCATTATTGATAGATATAAAATTAACAATATCTAATTACTCTCAATAAACAGCTGGTGTAGAAATTGATTTTATACCTGAATAAATATGCCCTCTAAATAAAATTCTTAATTTCAGTGGCTCTTAACTGATATGTGCACCATATAGGGCCCTGTAAGATAATAAATGTGATAATCCTACATTGACCCAGTTAGTTTAATCTTCCCACCAAGGTGAGTAAAATGGTTCCACTCATGTGTCAGCTGCAGCCTGGTATGGGCTACCAGAATATTAGAATGGAAAGCAGCTAGGATTTTACTGATGGAGTGTCCAAACCTCAGGGAAAAAGAAATCTTGGTGATTGCCTAATTATGAGGTTACAACTGACAAATATTATGGTTTACTAAAGCCTAACACCCACTTGGCTGCTAACCACAAACATTCAATGCTGTGTGAACAACCACAGTCCTCAGTGTATCACTGTAATGATTCAGGGTTTTGGTGTGAGGTTCACTTGCTGTGGTAAATCTCCTGGGGCCAGCAGATTATTTTTAAAATGTCTTAAAGTATCACAAATCTCAAACTGTAAATACCATTCCTGCAGAATCATCTTGAAAATCCCGACATTGATTCCAAGTTTAGAGCATGTGACTACAAAAAGAATTGGTGACCTCATCCCACTACCATACCTAACAGCTTGTAAACATTCATTTTAATTTTTTTCCATATTTATTGCATGTTCCAATATACTCCTAGATTGTTTTCAACAGTGGAATGATAAAACACAGGTTAGAATGATCAATCTCTCTGGTCTTCCTTTACAGCCCTTGACCTTCGATTGTATAATGCATCCTTTATGGCTCCCTTTCTTGTAGAGACTGTATAAAGCACTTGTTAGGTATAGTGCACTTCCAAAAAAAAAAATCATTTGAACACAATTTTTATAGACTTCATAGCCTCAAACAAACCCTAAATCTGTTCAGAGAAGTGAAAGGCTGTTTTCCTCAATACGCTGCTGCTACAATTTTTCTGTGGATTATTTGACTCAAAATATTGACTCCTACATTACTCAACAGTTACATGACACAACAATAATGGGACTCAAATACTGAAAGGCAAACTTGTTGGACCTTGGTCCTTTGTTTCCTCTCAAATCCTTTGGGCATAAAGTTCAAATTTATAATGTTGTGTGTGCTTCCATCCATATCATCTAAGTGTGTGGGTTCTTTTGGGGCTTAAGTGCTCTATGTGCAATGAAAGCCACCTTTTGGCCTTGTAAAGTAAACAATATGTCATTTATTGCATCTTTGCAACTAATTGCAGATTTTAAGAACATGATCTGCATTATGCCAAAACCTATTGGGAAGACCTAGCCTTAGGTCTGTCTCCCACAGGATTTACTTTTCTTTCCCATCAAGTCTGGTGACATGTTCACAGTGGATGGAACTTTTTGTCAACCAAGGCTGACAATATTGGGACACTTTCTCCTGTTTATAATCTGAAATTCATGAGATATTCATTGTTGTAAATATCTGCAGGCCAAACTGTTTGTTTAAGGTCATTGATCTCTTCCAGGAAAACTTTGGGATTCTCTTTTCTTCTTGTGCTGATCCTATCTCGTTTAACTCTTTGCATGGGCGTTCTTTGGTCTTTTGCTTTTCTGAAGATGTGTCCTGTTTTCGTAAACTTTCTCAAAGTGACCTATTGTTTTCCAATAAAAGAAATTGATTTTAATAGTGGGGCACTGTGCTTCCTGTGAGATTTCTTTTCTCAACTGCATTGGCAAGAAATTTTAGGTTCCGAGTCTGTTCTAGCCACAGTATTGGCTTATTCTGTGCACCTTCTGGCATTCTACACCTTAAGAATTGAATAGATTCAGATATCATGCGTTTTTTGATCTTTTCCCCTCTGGATCAATCTATGTTACTTCCAGATCTCTGCTTCACTCACCATCTGAATGGTTTTCTCTTGAGTTAGGTCTTTTTTGGACTACAATAAATCTGACATTAGTAATGCCTACACAATTTGTTTCTTATGAATTCTGACCTTAAGTCAACATAATCCGATCTCCTAACTAGTCTGGGTGTTGATTAGCTTGTATGATGGTTTATAATTTAGAGTGCTGCTAATTGTATGGTTCAATTCCTACACCAGCTGAGGTCACTGTGAAGGACACTACTTCTCAACCTGTCCCCTTGCCTGAGGTGTGGAGGCACTCGGGTTAAAACACCACCAGTCATCTCTTTCTGCTGAGAGCAGCCCTATGATCTGGGAGGACCATGGTAACTTTACCATTTTTTTTACTAGTCTGTAGAAATCATTATTGATATCACCATTAGATTCCTCTGAATGTCATCTTCTGTTAAAATATGCCTTTTCAAGAATATTGAGTTCTGAGGTTAGGTTCTCTAGAAAAAAGAAATTTAGACCAGAATTGCTCATGTCTTTAAATGGCCAAATGCTGATCCGCTCTAAGTGACTGGGTTTACCATTGCTCTCACTCTCTGCTTCAGAATTGTGCATGTTTCCTCTCTTTGTTCTGTTAGATTCATTCTTTACTAACCAGGCTAAAGGTTTTGTCTGTGTGCTGTGGCAATGTTGCCCAATCTGAGAGGTGACTTTTCTCCCCCCAACTCTTTCTCCATGAATAACTGTTCCCTTTAAAGTTTCAGAACATTTAATTTTGACTCACACATTCTGTGGTGTCTGTTGTCTTGCCAGCTGAGCTTGGAATCAGGACCATTCACACCCTTGCGACGCAGCCTACATATCTGTCTTGGAGCTGTACATTTCTTTTATTTCAATGCATCTTCTTTCAGCAACATCAGCTCTAAAGAATATTCTTTGGAGTATTCTTCATTGCTGAGTGTTGCTAGGAGATTTTATGTGGTTTGCTGTTTCAGGTAACAGCTGTATCGGTTTCTCTTAAATTCTTGGTTGCCACCATATTTGCCTCATCAGGACTGGTGCTGCTCAATTAAATTTCCAGATCCTATGCTGATCACCATATAGTGGGTGTGCTTGTTAACCATATTAATGTCTAATGAGAAGAGTCTTATAGAGTAAACAATATGCAGGACATTGTATCTCTGCAACTATTTGCAGGTTATAATAATAGGCATTATGTTACACGAAGATTGTTGGAAGTTCTTAGCTTTAGATTTGTCTCCAATGAAATCCTACTTTACTCTTTCCCCGGGTCCTTGTGACATCATCACAATGGGTGGTGCTTATTGCAACATCAATCAAGTATTAGCCCAGTCAAACCCTTCCAGACTCATACAACATGTGGCAACCCTGGCAATTGTGTTACAGAACACAGAGACCTCTTCAGTTACATCCAAAATGACCAATGTGGTGCCGTATGTTGGGAAGGGCACATCTTTGTGGCAATGCCATATGTCTCCTGGAGGCCTTCCAGCTGCTGATTTTGCTATGTCTGCAGCCATATTTGATTTGATGTGCAATTTGCGAATTTGGATCAAAGCATTGACTTATCATTCAAGAGGTGGCCAACAGTAGCTTTATTCATTTCAAGGGTCAGACATCCAAATTGTCGGCAAGATCATTTAGGGTAATGTCCACCACTGCACAATCTCTGGAAGTATTGTGCAGTGTTGTTGTGGTGTGTGGTTTTGCAAGGAAGGGTTGGACCTTCAGCCACAGTGACTCTGAGCAACAAATCACAGATATGAAACTGAGACCACAGAGGACCAACTACATGCAATGCCTTCAGTCAACCTGGGCACGTCCAGGATCCTTCTGAAGACTGGTTGGTGGGCCAACCAATGCAACCAGCTTCTCTGTGTATCCTCAGTAACATTCTATTATGTTCTGCCCATCAAGGTCCTCATCAGACTTCCATATAGCAAAACCTATCTATGACCTTGTCTGCTGAGCTTGTATATGCACTCTCCTTTTCCTCTCCTAGTTGCAACACGCTAGTGCTCATTCACTCACACTGGCTGATCCCAATTTCATGGCAGCTTCCAAGGTACATGTAGTGCCAGTGTCTGAGCTCTTGGCTGTAACTGTCAGATCATGTGGTTGCTGTTTTCATCATTGCTCTGCATTTTGTACATTCTTCAACTGGGGATAGTGTGGCTGGGAAGGCAGACATTCCTGGGTGTCTGGAAGCAGAAGATTGGGAGGGTAAGGTTGGGGTAAAGTTTGGAGTTTTGAAAGAAGGAGAGCTATAATTATAGAACCAGTAGTATGCTCAACAGGCTAGGTGGCAGGGTGAGGGGGAGCTGGAAGCTAAGAAGGGGAAAAAGGCAGGAATGTTTCTTCTTCCTCAGTGTTCCTAGTAATGCTTAATATAGTCTACTTAAAGAACCATCTCTGTTGGGATCAGGACATGCTTGAGTCTTTGTTTCCCTACCACTTCAGCTCTGCTGCCACTGTGTGCAACCTTGTTCTGAAAGAGAGATGGAGAATGTCAGTGACTGTGTTACACTGTTTGGGTGGTGATTTGTCACAGCTGAATTGCTAAGGATATGCAGTTGTGTGACAGAAGGTTAGTGCATTGAGCAAAGCAAGAGGTTGGTGTTGTGGCACATGTCAGTGTTCATTAAAGGTTACATTCAGTGCACTTGACCACTCGAATGAAGTGACCACAGTTTGTGCAGCATTGCTGACCATTCTTCAGGATCAGATTCTGGGAACTGAACACCCACCCATTTTCCTTCTGAGAGTAGTTTTTAAGGATTTTCTACTACAATGCCTCCACTAGGCAATACCTACCCAACCTCCATGGAAATATGGTCTTTCTCCTCAGTTCTATCTCTAGCACTATAAGACCTTCAACAATGCTTCCGTGAATGTGAGAGTTTTCTTCCTAGTGCTCTATTTATGTAGATCCTACTGAAGTCAGTGGGAGCTCCTTTCCCCACTGAATGTAAAACCATACTGCAAAGTCTATAACGATGCCCTTCTTGAAGAAATTTTCCTCCTCTCTCCAAAGAGAGCTCAGTGAGTCTCTCTCCCACTGCAACCCCTGGTCGTCTCCTCTGAAGCTCTTCGGACACATTCTGAAGCAATCCCACTACTACAACCACATTTCCTTCCTCAGTGCCTGTTTGTGCGACCATCTTATCCCCCAAAGACTCCAAATAACGCTCAAGTCATCACAATTGGGACCCAATCATGACAGCTTTTATCTACAGCACTTCCAGAAATGGTCTTCCCTGCAGATTCTCAGCTCCACACTCACAGCCATGCACTGACACCTTCTCTCCCTGCAGTTGACCCTGCCTCAGCTCAGAGATTCTCTTTCCCAAACCTGCAGGGGACCTCTACTGTTCCTTGTCCTCAGGAGGATCCACAACCTCAACAAACACTTTTTTCTCCACCCTATCAGATCAAAAACTGTAAGTACGCGAAACTCTCTTGTTCTTACCTCCAGAAACAGACCTCCTCAACCATTTGGGATCCTAACCATATCTCCAACCGTCTCTGGGATCTGCCCGACACCATTAGCCAAGCAGTTGCTTCAACCACCCCTCATGGATCACAGTATGGCCACTTCCACCAGTGATGTTGAGCTCTTTTTCCACTGCCTCGGCAATCTCACCTATTGTTTTGAACTAAAATCCAACCCACCGTCTGACGGCCCCTTCTCCTGCCTCCAGCAAACTCCATTTTTCTGGACACCCCCTCCCAGCCTCCTACTCTCCCTCGACCACTACATCTCCAACTGCCGCCACAATATCAATCGCATGGATCTCTCCACCGTCTCACTTACTCCAATCTCTCCCCATCGGTACGTGCAGTCCTCCGCTCCCTTTGCTCCAACCACAACCTCACCATTAAATCCGCCAACAAGGTGGGGGTGCAGTGTGGCGAACTGATGTTTGCATCACTGAGGCCAGACACCAACTCTCTGACACTTCCTCTTCCTGTCCCCTGGATCATGTCCCCACCTCTGATCACCAAGCCATCATCACCCAGACCATCAACAATCTTATCACCTTGAGAGATCTCCCGTCCACAGCCTCCAACCTGATTGTTCCCCAACCCAGCACTGCCTATTTCTATCTCCTACCCAAGATCCATAAACTCGACTGCCCCAGTCGACCCATTGTTTGCTTCTGCCTGCTCCTGCCCCACCGAGTGCGTCTCCTGCTACCTTAACTCCATCCTTTCCCCTTTGGTCCTGGAACTCCCTACTACATTTGGGACACAACCGGTGCCCTTCATCTTTTCCAAAACTTTCAATTCCCTGGCCCCCAACACCTCATCTTCACCATGGACATTCAGTCCCTATACACCTGCTTCCCTCACGAGGATGGTCTTAAAGCCCACTGCTTCTCCCTGTCCTGTAGGCCCACCCAGTCCCCTTCCACTGACACTCTCTCATTTGCTTGGTGGAACTGATCCTCACCCTCAACAATCTTTTCCTTTGATTTCTCCTACAAACCAAAGGGGTGGCCATGGGCACCCACATGGATCCGAGCTGTGCCTGCATCTTTTGTAGGATCTGTGGAACTGTCCCTCTTCAACAACTATATCGGCACATTCCCCCACCTCTTTCTCTGTTATATTGATGACTGTATTGGTGCTGCCACATGCTCTGTGAGGAGCTTAAACTGTTCATCAACTTCACCAACACCTTCCACTGCACCCTCAAAATCACCTCGACCATTTCTGACACCTACATCCCATTCCTGACACCTACATCCCATTCCTGGACCTCTCCGTCTCCATCTCAGGTAACCAACTCACCACTGACATCCGTTTCAAAACCACTGACTCCCACAATTACCTCGACTACACGTCCACTCACTCAACCTCCTGCAAAAATTCTATCCTATGCTCACAATTCCACTGCTTCTGCTGCATCTGCTCCCAGGATGAGGTGTTCTTCTCTAGGACTTCCCAAATATCCTCTTACATTAGAGACAGTAGTTTCTCCTCCTGTTTACCAAGGGTACCCTCAATTGCAACTCCCCCATTTCCTGTGCTTCTGGCCTCAAACCATCTTCCTCCAACAATAAAAAGTGTAGAGTCCCTTTACTCCTCATGTACCATCCCACCAACCTCCGAACACAACCCATCATCCTCCGAAACTTCCACCTACAATCAGACCCCACCAGCAAAAAAATATTTCCATCCCCACCCCTGTCCGCTTTCCACAGGGACCGTTTACTCTGCGACTCCTTCGTCAGCTCTACACTCCCCACCAATCCCTCCACCACACGCGGTACCTTTCTCTGTAACTGCAGGAGGTGCTACACCTGCCCCTACACCTCCCCCCTCACCTCCATCCAAGGCCCCAAACAATCCTTTGAAATCTGGCAGAGATTCACCTGAACTTCATCTAACCTGATCCACTGTATCTGTTGCTCCTGATGTGGTCTCCTCTATGTCACGCAGACCAAACGCAGACTGAGGGTCCAGTTTGCGGAGCATCTCTGCTCTGCATGCAGCAACCAGCCCGACATTCTGGTTGCCGTCCATTTTAACACTCCCCTGGTGACATGTCCATCCTTGGGCTCCTCCACTGTCAGAGTGAGGCCAAACATAAACTGGAAGAACAACACCTGATATTTTGCTTTGGGTGCTTACAGTCCAACGGCCTGAATATTGACTTCACCAACTTCAAAATCTCTCCTCCCCCCACCTGTCCATCTTCTGATTCACCTATCTGCTCCACCCTTCCCTCTGACCAACCACAATAAAGCCCAGTCTGCATCCACCTATCTCCATCTTACCTACCCTCCCCTCAGCCACACTCCTCTCCCTCTATTTATTTCTGGGCTCTGCCCCAACCCCACGAACCCACCCCCCCTCCCAGTCCTGACGCAGGGGTTCGTCCTGAAACATCGACTTTCCTGTTCCTCAGATGCTGTCTGACCAGCTGTGCATTTCCAGCTCCACATTTATTGGCTTCCCCCCCACCTTTAAGAGTGGCTGGTTACATTGCATACTATCAACAAACACTGCACACTTCTCCGTGTTCTGTGCTAAGGTGGTCAGGCAGTGCAAAGCTCACTCAGGCCAATGTCACAATGAAACAAAAATTGTGCCAAATTTGTGTGCAACCTTCCTGCATAGCACAATTCATAAGACCTACTCTGCAAATAATCTCAAAAGTTCAACATCATAAAGCTGAATTAATGGAAAATAATGATTAAGAAGGTATTCTTAAATTAACCATAACCTGAAAATCATCAGCTTGAAGTCTCATTTATTGAGATATTGCCATGAGTCATAACCAAAAATTACTTACACAGCCACCTGCCAACCAATCAATCAACTGAGGTTATCGACTGCAGATAACTCAAGCCCAATCTCTGAAATAATCACACCTCACTGCACACTGATTGACAGGAGCCAATGTGAGCAAAACTTTTATCCTGTTTGCTTTTGTTTAAGGTCTGTCATGTTAATTGAATAGTTCTTTTCCTACACAGTAGAGAAAATACTAGTCAATGATAATTCCCCAATGGAGCATCCAGCATTTTTATAGTTGCCAATTAAGTAACTTGTTTCTTCTGCTGTTTACATCAAGTGTATCATGTATACAGGACAACATATGTAATCTGGGATAACAAGCATGGGGCTGGATGAACACTTTTCTGATGAAGGGTTTAGGCCCGAAACGTCAAGTTTTCCTGCTCCTATGATGCTGCTTGACCTGCTCTGTTCATCCAGCCCCATGCTTGTTATCTCGGATTCTCCAGCATCTGCAGTACCTTTTATCTCTCATATGTAATCTGGGCATTAGTTATCAAGAACATAAGAGATGGAGTTCCGTGTGAACTATGGGACTGTCCCCATCTCATTCCTTGATACAACTTGACAAAAGCTGAAACCTTCAACTTGACCAAAATTCTGACAGCTGGGCCTAATCCTTTATGTCCATGTCTCTGATCTAGGCTAGAAGTGTAAGACTTACAATAATACAGAAAATTTTACAGCAAAGGAAAAACTTTTGTAAGCTAGGAATATCTGGGGGTTTATGTTTTCTTAATTTGATGTTGATTAGGGGTAAATGCAATTTTCATTTCCCAATTGGTTCTTGTCTGTTCAAAGATATTCCTTGTTTTATCAATTCCTATGGAAACAAAATTCCAGTTCCATAGCATTTTATATTGAAGGTGTCTTCAATATATCGTCATTTAATAAATTATTTCATTCATCTTCTCAACGAAAGCAGCCCTCATGAGCTGATATGAAGAATTAACCCAAGAGTGCCCCAGGGAATTTGGCATTCATTCATCCTGTGCAGTTTACCCACCAGTACCTTCATTCTTTAGCTACTTGCTACTGTTTTGGCAAACAATATTGTACCAGGGAGGAATCTGGTCACATCTGCGATGTGAACTTGTCAATTTTCAACTAGCTTTTCAACTCCCCTTTTGAAAGTTGCTTCTAACTCAGGATTCTGATGCGAGAAAACACTACCCCTCTTTCTCACTCTCCTGATGCTGTCTGATCTGCTGAGTAATTTCAGCAATTTCTGTGGTTTTATTTCAGAATTCCAACTAGGCCCGAAACGTCAAGCTTTCCTGCTCCTATGATGCTGCTTGGCCTGCTGTGTTCATCCAGCTCCACACCTTGTTATCTTGACTTTGTCTATGTCTTTGGGGATGCTATTGCCTAGTGGTATTATCGCTGGACTGTTAATCCAGAGACCGAGATAACATCCCGGGATCCCGGGTTCAAATCCTGCCATGGCAGATAGTGGAAATTGAATCCAATAAAAAAAAGTATATGGAATTAAGAATCTAATGATGACCATGAATCTGTTGCCGATTGCCAGAAAAACCCATCTCGTTCACTAATGTCCTTTGGGGAAGGAAACTGCCATCCCTACCTGGCCTGGCCTACATGTGACTCCAGACCCACAGCAATGTGCTTGACTCTTAACTGCCGTCTTGGCAATTAGGGATGGGCAATAAATGCTGCCTAGCCAGCAATGCCCTCATCCCATTAATGAAGAGAAAAAACTTACAATTTGACAGGTCAGTGGGTGCAATGATAAAGGAATTCACGATAAAATGGTTTCCAGGTAAGGTTGGATGTGGTACATTTCCAATTTCCCCATCCAGAGAACTAATCTGGTAGAGTAGCAATTCGTGAATCAAACTATAGGATGACATAAGAAAATCAGCTGATGTAAACCAACTGGGACTGACCAGCCAGTTCCAGCTCCCTGCTGAAATTACAAAATGGCTCACAGACGTGTTATGTGGGTAAGGGCCCAGCCCCGTCACTCACAATAGCACAATGGTTGTAAAACTAGTTGACACCAAGCTTGATGATAAGTCATTGAATGTTGTAGGAGTTCATTAAACCCTCTGATGGCATACCAATGGTTGAGAGCTTTCCAAACTCAACTCATTACTTGCAACTGAAATTAGCTTCTCTGGATCATCATTAAAGCAACTCTGAGATAACAAGGTGTAGAGCTGGATGACCACAGCAGGCCAAGCAGCATCAGAGGAGCAGGAAGGCTGATATTTCGGGCCTAGACCCTTCTTCAGAAAGTCAGTCAAAAAGTCAGTCTTCCTGCTCCTCTGATGCTGCTTGGCCTGCTACGTTCATCTAGCTCTACACCTTGTTATCTCAGATTCTCCAGCATCTGCAGTTCCTACTATCATTAAAGCAACTCTTTCTGGTTTTAAACAACTTGCTAAGATTGTCACATTCTCAGGAAGCACATTTTCAGTACTTGTCGTGTTTGAAAGTTCTATAGCATTCATAAGAATAGTAGCTGTAAGAGATGCAGAGAGTTAGAATAGAGGAAAATTTTTCATTCAGACTTGTCAGAATCTGGAATGCTTGATATATTTTTAATTTTAAAGGGAGGCAGACACTGACTTGAGGATGAAGAATTTAAAGAGTTAAAGACAAAAATCAGAAATGTAAGTCTAAGCATAATGTGTCATTCCAAGTCTTGGTCTGAAGTTGGAACCTGTTAACATAGTACTTAGTTGTCCGGTGCAGGAAGATCTTGGATTCCATCACTATGCCTGTGCTCAGTTTGCTTGAGCAAGCAGGCATTGCAAAGGTCCCCAGTGGACCTCATTGTTCAATAAACTGTGCTTCTGAATTGTAGCCTAGTGATTGCTACCAGTAAGTGCATATAACTATGGGTTTAAGTGTGGCCGTATTTGCACGTGTGAGTTTGGATACTGGTTAAAAACTGGATTGTACCTGTTTCTGTTGCCCTCATAGTTGATTACCTAACTGAAGGGCTACACGGTTGAAATTCTAGTTGAAATATGATCCCAGCGACTGAAGGAATGGAGCTGGGAAGAAAAGGAATTGGATAAATACTTGAAATGAAAGAATTGAGTAGCCATGGGAAAAGACCCAGGGACTACAACTAATTTGGCAACTGCCATAGAAACAATATAGACACAATGGGTCAAATGGTCACTTTCTGTGCGGTATTGTTCCATGCAAGTGGGATGGCAGATACACCAATAACATTTGCTGGGAAAGATGGGATTTTTTTGAAAGATTTTACAAAGCATCTCTGACCTGTTGGGGTTTAAATACACGGCAAGTGAGATCTATAAAACAACCGTCAATTTACGTTTGTTTATAGTAAGAAACAAAATACCAACTCACAAGTTTTTGTTCCAGGCTGACCAATAGGAAGGTAAAACAGTCTCGAGCAAAAGGCAGCAGCCAGAGACTGCAGGGCACAGTTCTCAAAAATTCACAATGCCAGGGGTCAGGGGCGTGGGATGCACTCAGTGCAGTGGAAAAATTACAGGAGCAGTTCTGTCAGAAGGGAGAGATTGTTGGTGGAGGAGATTACTAAGGGAGAGTTCATTGGAGAGCAAGAACTCGGGAAGGAAGAACTGGCAGTAGAGAGAGTAGGTGGGGAGAGAACCGAAAGGGGAGAGACAGCAGGCAGAGAGAAAGAGCTGGCATGGGACAGAGCTGGCAGCAGAGAGATATGGCACGGCGAGAGAACAGATAGGGGGAAAGAGCCAGCTCGGGATTAAGAGTTGGAAGGGGGAGAATGCTGGCATGGGAGAGAGACGTGGCAGGAGGACAGTTGCAGGATGGGAGTGATTGTGGTGACAAAATCACAAGGGGAGAGATTGAGGGAGGAGAGATTACGGGGGAGCAATTGTGAGAGGAGAGATTGCAGTGAGAGATTGCAGGAGGAGAGATAGCAAGGAGAAGGGTGGTGAGCAGAGTGATTACAGATAGAGATAGTAAGGAGGGACAGTGAAGCTTAGCAATCACAGGATGGAGATATTGGGGGAGAGAAACCATGGGTGGAGAGCATGAGGGTGAGAATATGTAGTGAAGAGATTATGAAGGGAAGAGAATAGATGTGAGATTTCAGGAACAGTGGTGATGAGAGACAGACTGTGGGGGAAAGATGATCAATGAGGGAAGAGAGATCATTGGTGTGGAGGTTTCAGAGGAAAGGTTGCTGGCGAGGGGAGAGATTGCAGTAAAGATCCACAGAGAAGGTCTTTGAGGCTAAGAAGGCTTTGCTTTTTTAAAGTTCCCGTGACCATCTGCCACCTTCTCATGTTCTCTGAGTAGCATCTCATTGGAAGGGCTACATTTCATACAACACAGCATGGTCTGAGTTCTACACTAGGTTATGTTTCACAGTTAATGTCTCTTTCAGACTCATGAAATGATTTCTCACCCAACATTTGGGGCAGCTTGTCAGTGGGTACACAGCCAAGAACCAGCTTGCTGTGAACCCTCGGATTAAGCATTTCAGAAAAATTGAAAAAGACTGACAATATTTATCATCTAATGTGGAAGCTATATCTCAGCTCAGAATGTTCCAGTTGTGAAATTAGTAACAGGATTTTCAGACAGTCCCTTCCAGAGTGGTTATAGGAATTTGCATAAAATTAAATGTGTTTGACAACAACATGGGTCTAGTTGCACACACAATGTCAGTCTGGTTCCTTTCAGTAAAAATACATCAACACGTCCTCGGTTTATCAGAGACTACTGTTCCACATTAAAAAAGAACATTTTGTTAGCTGAGGCAAGACCGTATGGAGCTGGAGGAACACAGCAGGCCAGGCAGCATCAGAGGAGCAGGAAAGCTGACATTTTGGATCAGGAGCCTTCTTCAGAAATGGCGAGGAGGAGGGGTGGGGCTGGGAAAGGTAGGTGGGATGGTGATAGGTGAGTGCAGGTAGGCAGTGGCAGGGATTTGTCAGTGGGAAGGGTGGGGCGGATAGGTGGGAGAGAAGATGGACAGGTTGTGTCAGGTCAAGGAGGTGGGAATGAGATGAAGGCTTGGACATGTGATGAGGCCAAGGGTGGGAGATTTTAATACTGGTGAATTCCATATTTAGGCCGTCGGGCTGTAGGCTCCCAAGGCGGAATATGAGGTGCTGCTCCTCCAGTTTGCGGGTGGTGTCATTGTGACACTGGAGGTAGTGGGTGGGGTGGGGGGGCGTTAAAATGGTTAGCGACCAGAAGGTGTTGTTCTTTGCTGTGTACAAGGAACAGATGCTCTACAAAATGGTCTCCAAGTCCACGCTTGGTCTCACCAATGAAGAGAAGGCCACATCGGGAGCAGGGCTGCAGTAGACCAAGTTGGTGGATGTGCAGGTGAACCTTTGTCTGCTATGAAAGGTTTGTTTTGTGCCTTGAATGGAGGTGAGGGGAGAGGTGTAGGGGCAGGTGTAGCATTTCCTGCGGTTGCAGGGAAAGGTGCTGGGAGTGGTGGGGTTAGTGCAGAGTGTGGAGCAGATGAGGGAGTCGCACAGAGTGGTCCCTACGGAAGGCAGATAAGGGTGGGGAGGGAAATAGGTCTTTGGTTGTGGGATTGGATTGTAGGTGGCGGAAGTGGCAGAGAAAGATACGTTGGATGTGAAGGTTGGTGTAGTGATTATGTGAGCACAAGGGAGATTCTATCTTTATTTTTGTTGGGGGGAGGAGATGTGAGGGCAGAAGTGTGGGAAAAGCAAGTGATGCGGTTGAGGGCATTTTTGACCACTGAAGGGAGAGTGGGGGGATGAAGATATGGTCCTTGAAATAGGAAGACATCTGAGATGTTAGGGAGTGGATTGCCCCATCTTGGGAGCAAACGCAGTGGAAGCAGAGGAATTGGGAGTAGGGGACCACATTCTTGTAGGAGGGTGGGTGAGTGATGGTGTAGTCTAGATAGCTGTGGGAGTTACCAGCGCCAATATAGTCATTAATGTACCGGAGGAAGAGTTGGGGGATAGTGTCAGTGTAACAGCAGAAAAGGGACTGTTCCACGTTTCCTACGAAGAGGCAGACGTAGCTCGGACCCACGCGCGTGCCCATGGCCACCCCCTTAGTCTGTAGGAAGTGGGAGGAGTTAAAGGAGAAGTTGTTCAGGGTAAGGACAAGTTTGGTTAAGTGGCTGAGGGTGTCGGTGGAGGCGAACTAGTTGTGCCTGCGAGAGAGGAATAAACGGAGGGCTTTTAGACCATCAGTGTGCGGAATGCAAGTGTACAGGGATTGGATGTCCATTGTGAAGATTGCGGGGAGGGGCCCGGGAATCAGAATTGGAGGAGGTGGAGGACATGGGTGGTGTCCCGGACGTAGGTGGGGAGTTCCTGGACTGAGGGGAAAAGACAGGGTCAAGGTAATCGGACATAAGTTCAGTTTATTTACCAGCTGCTTTCCCCCTCCCCATTTCTGAAGACGGGTCCCAACCCGAAACATTAACTTTCCTGTGCCTCTGATGCTGCTTGGCCTGCTGTGTTCCTCCAGTTCCATACTGTGTTGTCTCTGACTCCAGCATCTGCAGTTCTTGATATCTTACAGAAGCCTAAGTTGCAAAGCCTGAGGTCAATAAATCCATAACAAACATATCCAGTTTTAGTGCAATGTGGGCTGCCGCATCAAGACTTCTTATTTTCTCAGTGAAAAGAAAAATAAAAAAACTAATAGAAACCTAAAAATCTCAGAACTCTTTAATCAACTTTTAATAACTTGATCGCAATGGGCTTTTAGCACCAACAAGTCAGTTGATATTTAAAAGAACAGTGCAACTGATAATGCCAGTGTAGGCACCCTTTTGAATGAACAGCTCTCTTGTAGTTAGATTGGGACTAGCATAGCCTGCTGAAAGCAACCAATGAAATTTATGTGCAAGATGCTTTAGGGCCACAAGAATATTTATGTCAAAAAATCTCCTTGCACCGTGACTGAAACACTTGAAGAGTTTGCTTCCTCTTCAGCAGCAAGAATTGCCACCAGCTTTTCACTGGTTACTGGCGCTTGACGTTCTACCATTGCCCTCTTGGCACTGCTGATTTGTCTTTCGCTATGTACCACATGTGCTCAGAAAATATTTAAGTGAGACAGTGTTGTCACATTCGCAAATCCAGGCCATTCTGAATGGCAGACTTTAGTAATTTACATCTGGCAAGTTGCTAGTTCTGAATGGGTGTCCTATTATAGCCTACAGGCTTGCAGTCAGTCCAGTATTGGGTGGCAAGGAAGTCAATGTCATCTGTATTTCCTGTCCCCGCAAACAAAATTTCAACACTTACCTTCCTGCTCCATTTACTTTTGCTGGCAGGTTTTACTGATTGGAATGTTCATGGTTGACACTGATTTGCTTGGATTCTTTGATGTTTGCATTTGATTCAAGGCATTGTTTGGCCACCTAGCACTAAGCCCCAGGAAGTACGTTGACATGAGGAGAATTGAGCATAACTTTGACCAACTCAATTTTCACTCAGCTACCTGCTAATTTTTACAGGCAGAGGGAGTCAGAACTTAATGTTTAATGTTCTACCAAAGCAACCAAAATGTGCTAAGTAGATAACTTAAGTGCTGTGCAGGAGGGCCAGTTCATTCAATGCTATCACCCATTCAGAAGGATAGTAGCCCAATTTTATGACATTTTGAATTCTCAGAAGCTGCTCCTAAACAATTTAGACAGGCTCTTCAGTGCCACTTGTGAAGTCATAGGCTGGAAATAGCTTTGGAAATTGTTCCAGTTGGCTTTCTGCCTTTGTCTCGCTACTTCCTGGATATTATCTGTTATTTGAGATAGGACACATAGAAAATTTGCCTCCCTATATACACAGATGTACACAAAGGGCATGTGGCAATGATAATACACCATCCATTGGATTCCTTGGTATTTGTGCCTCCACAACTTTGGGTATACGAAATATCGATGAGACTTTGGTGTCCATCAGTGCAAAGTCTTGTGGACATGGAGATTGAAAGTTTTAATAGGTTTGTTCCATGATGATCCAAAAGATTGGGAGGATATTATGCTCAACAGTAAGAAGGGAAACCAAGGCCAGGAAGGCTCCAGGTTCCTTTCTGAAGGAACACTTCCAGACAGAGGAAACTTTTTTTTTGTAAACCATGTGGAACTCTACTACTTGAGATCAACTAGCCACAAGCATGGTTCAGTAAGGAAGATGCAATGGCCATGTTAAGATTGCACTTTAGCCCAAGTGATGTTATTGAAGTGATTTCTGCATATTTAAAGCAAAGGCCCACACTCTTCAGGCAAATATCTCTTTTACCTGCTAAAATCAGCCAATCAAAATGAGATCCTGCAGGAAGGCAGAGGATTTTAGCTGCTCAATATCTTGGTTACTGACCAGTTGATCAGGGTTAAAATCAGGTCATAAATGTCTGTAACAGGGGCTTTTGTGGAGAAATTCTAATGTCCCAACATCTGGACCAGGGTAACATTTCTGAACAGGTTGATTAGAAAATGAAAATAAGTTAAAGTTGTCATCAGTGCTGCTTTGTTATTAAAAAAAGAAACCTGCAGCAGTGCTGTCAAATTCTGGCTCCATATGTGCATGCTCCTGGACTTGAGCCCTGTCGCAGACTGGAGATCATAACGATCACAGTTCTAATGGAAGTGAACGTACTTGAGCAATTATGCAGAAGTCCAACCACAGTCCATTTCTCCCCTACTCCCACGATCTGAACTTGTTCCCTATAAATTCAATTACAATTAGCTCAAAACTGGAGGGTTTCAAACATATTCCAGAACAAAAGTATGATTTCTCACAAGAAATATTTTCCCCTTTCTAATCTCTGCTGAAGGCATTGACTTCCACTAGATTCAGACACCAGCTCCCATCTAACGCCTTGCTGAACAGCCAATATGTCATGCTTGAGCCTCACTTAGTGAGTATGTGCAGACTATTGTTGTCTTACATAATGATTCTGAATGGGTTAATGTCATGTTACATTGTGACATCAATAGAATGAGTGTAGACAATCTGTCAGTGGAAGTAACGTGTTCTCCTCTAGCTTTTGGAGGGACCAGATGTAACTGTAAACCAGCCCTTTAAAGTTTGTATCAATTATCCCTGACCAAAAGTAGTTCGACTTATTGCCATCATGAAATAAACTGTCTTGATATCTAAGAACAGTGCTATTGTGCAGTGATAAAAGGTACTGCAGATGCTGGAGAATCTGAGATAATAAGGTGTGGGGCTGGATGAACACAGCAGGCCAAGCAGCATCATAGGAGCAGGAAAGCTTGACGTTTCGGGCCTAGACTCATCAGAAAATGCAGTGGTTGTGTCCCAATTCCGGGCCATAAATTGTGGTTTCAAATCCCACCACAGGATATGCTGGTCACAGAGATGGCACGGTAGCACAGTGGTTAGCACTGCTGCCTCACAGCTCCGGGGACTTGGGGTTTGATTCCACCCTTGGGCGATTGTCTGTGTGGAGTTTGCATATTCTCCCTGTGTCTGTGTGGGTTTTATCCCACTGCCCAAAGATGTCCAGGTTAGGTGCATCGGCTGTGCTAAACTACCCATAGCGTGCAGGCTAGATGGATTAGTCATGGGAAATGCTGGGTTTCAGGGAATAAGGTTAGTGGAGGATGGGTTTGGGTGGAATGCTGTTTGGAGGGTTGGTGTGTACTGAACGGTATGGTCCTGCTTTGAAAGGATTCTGTGATTAAATTTAATTTAAAAAAAACAAATAGTGCCTCTTCTGTTGATACTCTATAATGTTGAATCCTTGAGCCAAATACAAGGCAAAGGAAGATTGCTGGTGTAAACTACTACAAACAACTTTTAGCACTATCATGTACTAGTACAGGGAACAAAACTACAAGGAACCAGGAAAGTGGTCATCTGGGAAAATACTGCAACTATTTGATTATGATTCTGATCCTGCCCTCATGCAATGTCTATGTGTAAGCAGAGTTTTGCAGTTTCCATTGTAATCAGGAGGGTGAATACAAATTGGCTTGTTACCCTCCTTGGTCAGTAAAGCTAAGCTAACTGACTGGCACCCTCGTTCAGATTAGTTACTACAGCTGAGTCGAGAATTGTAGCTGGCATCTCCCCAGGGTTTAAGTTCATATGATCTGAATTTACCAGCTAGGTGATCAGATTGCCCTCTGAAGAATTGTTTAAGTAGAATTTTAGCATGTTTGTAAATGAGTATTTTAAAAATGTGCTCACAAACTAGCCTTGATTCAGAGTTCAACATCCCTCACCTGTTACAGAGAGATTCAATGGATAACTGCACTCTGACCCCTTCCCTAATGTTAAACTGTGGGACGATGTATTATGGGACTGACAACAAGCACAACCCTCTTTTACTTCTAATCCAATGAACTTAAATACAACCACCTAATCTTAAAGCAGGATGAGTTCTAAGCAGATGACAGCAATAAAACTGATATAAAGGTTAAAATTTCAGCATTGGGTAGTGCATACTTATTTCAAAATTGATTCCAGTGCAGGCAGTCAATAGCAAAAATAAAGCACCAGCAAGGACTTAGAGTGCTGAAGTAAATTGTCATGTTAGCATTCTGTTTCTTCAAATTTACAAACGTGCAAGGATAGAAGAAGAAATGAAAGTCTGAGACAGTGAGTGAAACTCAAACTCCAGGCCACACAATTGTAGCTTTAAGGTGAACATCGGGTTCAGTCAGAGGCCTTTGAATTAACAGGAAAAAAGATCAAGGAGAGGTTATGGTTATCTGTGTCTGCTTATTTTTCCTTCATGGAAAATCTTTAAGCTGCTGTGAAAAGACGTCTCTGTCTGTGCTGTTACCAGGTCCTGCTTGCAGATGTCTGGGTCTTCTGCCAGTCACGGCCAGCTCAAAAGGTCAGTTCAAATCCTTGTAATCTGAGGCCCGATGCTTCCTGTTGGTTTTAATGAAAGCTTCATGCTTGTTTGAGTCCCTTTGGCAAGATCCTCTATGCCTGACTGCTTTGGCTGGCCATGAACAGAACCTGTCCCTATCTGCTTAAGAACCGTTCTGTGACCTGCTCACCAAATTATTCTGTTTCTATATTTAATTTTGACAAGTGCATTGAATAGAGGCAAATTTTAAGAAAAGTAAATTTTGATTTAGTATTAAAATTTGGTTGGGACTTCTTGGAAGTAAATGGGATACACCTCCCCTCCTCCATCGCAGAAAATAAAAACAGGACATCAAATTGCTTTTATAAGGGGAAAGGGCAACCAACATAACAGATCACAATATGGTACATGAGGGTAAATCATTGTAAAAGGAAATTGTGAATAACATGTTCTTGGATGGACTAACCTGCATTTTTAAAGTTTCCTCAATGTCACTGTTTACTCCTGTCAATAAATCCATTTGATATACTATTTCACTGAAGTGCTGCCTTGGTACTCACTAAGTACTGAAAACTGCCGCAACTCTCCTGAATCCTTTTAAACTTTAAACTATATATGATAGCTACTGTAAAATAAACAGAGGAATTGCATTGTATACTCTGTCTTTGTCTTAGTCTTGAGTTTAAAGAAGGGATCATGGCAGCTTGATGGACCAGATTGCTGTGAGTCAATAGCTGGAGGATAAGGGATGTGATTTTCCTCTTTTTAACCATTCATTTTATTGCAGTCTTAGGGTTTCAAAGCTGGTGAAATTGGTCAGCTAAGGGTCATCATCAAAGCTTTTCTTCTTGGAACAAGCTCATCTACACCTTCTCCAGGGAGGCACTGTGGCTGTAGCCTAGCCCTTGGCTCAACTCCCCTCAAGTTTCCATCCCAAACATAACCTGACAAAACAATACAAAGAACCGCGGATGCCGAAGATCTGAAACAAAAGCCAAAATTGCTGGAGAAACTCAGCATGCCCGGCAGCATCTGTGGAGAGAAAGCAGAGTTAACATTTCCAGTCCCGTGACTCTTCTTAAGAACAGAGCTCTATTAAGATTTTGCTGCACAAGTGGCAATATTCGCAACACTATGGTAACACGAAAGTGGATATCACTTGGAAAAGCATATTTTGAATTCCCCAGCTGAACGTTGGTGAAACTTTGCCAAAACACAATTTCTTTTTGATTCTTGCTCTGAAATTTGACAACGTGATGGCACAAATATAAACAAAAGGGTATGACATGACAGCCAATACGAAGACATGGTTGGAAGGTGACCACGGCTGGGAACTGATCTAATTCAGAAGGAAAGGCAGGTGGGCAAAGGAGATGGAGTAATTCTATGAATAAAGGATGAGGTTACTACAGTAGTAAGAAATGATCTTAGCCCTTAAATGTAGAGTCAATATGGATGGAGATATGAAATAACAAAGTAAAGAAGTAACCTATGGGCCACCTAACTGTAATGATGTAATACCACAAAATATGAAACAAGAAAAAGTTTGGGCTTAGAAGGAAAGTGCTGTTGTCATTGTAGGTGACTTTAATCTTTATACATGGACTGCTTCTCTACAATAATAAATGGGGGAAAGTTGAATATTGCAGAATTTGGCGCCATAAGGTGCTGTTCTGGTATTTTAGAAAAAAAGGCTGGATATGGAGGTGAACAGGCTGTTGGAAAGATGTCGGCAGCTTGTTGCCTGTCTGTAGGTTCCAAATTATCTCCAAACCATTTTCCATGACTGGATTAGAAAGCAGCAAAGCTTGCCAACTACATTCAACAAATGGTCAATGAAAATCTAATAAGAGATTATTAAGGCATGATAATGAAGGTCAGTTGTGATTTTTCCATCAACCTCTAGGCTTATGGAGGCAAGAGTCCAAAGTAACACCCTGGAGGCTGCACTCTGGTGGTAGACCAGGAAACCAGCACTGCAGGCAACTTTAAACCACCTCCCTGACTACCTGGGTGCAACAGAAGCATCAGGCCACCATTTTAGAGCAGTGTTTCGTCTTGTTTCATCTCTCATGCCAATAACTCAACTGGAAATGCATTTTTAAAAACGTAAACTTTAATAAATTGTTGAAGGTGTCTCCATGCTGAAGTATCCTTTCTCTCAATTTCCTCCAACAGGCTCTCCAACTCCGTGAGCCCCTCTCCCCATCATTATTCTTTGTCGGAGTTGAGTTGTCTCCAGGAAAATCGTAAGGGATGAGTGTCACCCATAAAGCTCTGGCTTCCGATTTATATTTGAGCCTGATGACAGAATTCAGAATCGTCCAGAGAAAATACTTTACAAAAAGTGGGAGACAGCGAGCACAGTTAAGATCTAGAGATAAAACAAATGAGCTGAATGCAAATAGAAATAAATTAGTGATCTGACAGCCTTTACAGAGACAGACTGGACAACATAGATTTGGACCTGAAAATTGAATGGAACATGACACTTGGGAAGTACAGGAAGCTAGATAAAGGTGGAGAGGTTGCTTTATTATTTACTTGGAGACAGTAAAGACTGCAGATGTTGGAAGCAAGAGTAAATAAATGTGAAGCTGGAAAAGCACAGCCAGTCAGATAGCATCTGAGGAGCAGGAAAGTCAATGTTTTGGGCCAAAACCAGTCCTGACGAAGGGTTTCGGCCTGAAACATTGACTTTCCTGCTCCTTGGATCTTGTTTGACTGGTTGTGCTTTTCCAGGCCCACATTTATTGATGCTTAATTAATTAATTATGGAATTAGTACAACAGAGAGGGATGACCTGAGTTTAGGAAGCCAGAATGTGGAAGTGGTTTATGTGCAGATAAGAAATGATAAAAGCAAGAAGGTTTGAGCAGTGTGCAGACCCCCAACAGTAAACACATAGTGGAATGCAGTATAAGGGAAGAAGTAATAAGAGATTACCGCTAAGGTAGAGTGATAATGATCGATTTTAATGTACATAGATGGAAAAATCTGATTTGTAAATGTTTTCCAGGTGAGAAGTTCATGAAACATTTTCAGGATAGTTTCTGAGAACAATACATTCTTAAGCTACACAGTGAGCAGGCTGTATTACACCTGGTATGATGGAATGAGATAGGAATAATTAACAACCAAATTTTGAAGTCACCTCTCAATAGCAGCAACCATACTATGATTGAACTTTTCATTGAGTTTGAGGGGGTGAAGTACAGATCCAAAACTCATATTTTAAACTTGGATAAGGGCAATTAAGAGGACATTGAAGCATGTCTAGCTAAATTAAACTGGCAAATTGGGTTAAGCGATTGGTTAATAGAGATTCAGTTTAAGGGAATATTTTGAATACACAAAGTGAATACATTCCAAAGAGGAACAACAATTCCAAAGGATGAACCGTCATCTGTGATTAACTAAAAAAGTTAAAGATGATATCAAACTTAAGGACAAAACCTACAATTACATAAAGATCAATGGCAGGTCAGAAGCTAAATTACATTTTTTTTTAAACGAATTATTTCCGGATTTTAAAATGGCTGGGATTGAAAACAGAATGGGCCCATTGGCTGCTTCTGGAAATTTCCAGCATTTATCAGAATAAAAGTAAACTCATCCCGCCTGGAACGTGACACACTTGCATTATAAGATTATTCCAGTATTATAAGAGTATTATAAGAATATTTTACAATGACTTCAAGTTCTGTTAATTGTCATAGTAACCCTATTTCCTTTGGTAATGATTTTAACTTGTTACTTTCGATTAGAACTTTTAAAAGGAAACTGCAGACATGCCCAAAAAACTTTGTCAGCTGGTTACAACTGATGTTTAAGAAGGTTAAAGATTGTAGTTTTGAAATGGCTTCTGAAACACTTTGTACACAGTTCTGATGGAGGCTAAGGCTCTCACTTTCATTACAAAAGAATAATGGGTAAGATGTCTACATCAGGCAGTTCTGAACAAAGGTGACCATCAAAATTCATTATTGCTTGACTTGCTGCTAACAACTCCACAGTTATCCGCCAAATCAAAAATATTTTATGCTTCTGCCACAAAATCAAAATGCAGTTTGTTAGCTGAGTGGAAGTCCCAGTCACATAACTGAAACCATTCGTTCATTTGAGTTACCTTTAATTATACAGTTTTTGATTTCTTTCCTGTGTCAGCTGCAAACACGAGAAGAGTAAGCAGCTCCCTGTTTAGTTAACACCTCCCTCTGATGTCAATCTCTCAAAATTGTCTGTGCTCTAGAAAGGACCCTCTATTTGGCCTGCAAAGTAAACTAATTTTCAGTTTACAACTATTGCATCTTCACCAGTAACTCAACTGCATCTGATCTTCTGCAGAAAGGGGCTTCTGTGCAAAGGGAACTGAGAGAGCCTCGACTGGACCAATAGGACTCTCTAATTCATGTGCTATAATTCCAATACTTTTGGTTGTAAGTGACTTGTAATATGGAACTTCTGTCTTTATTTTTATTTCTTATTTTTAATGTATGTGTGCATTAATGTATGCTGTGTATGCCCACTCTTCCAGAATTTGAATACAATAATAAAACTTACTTCAATTTAATTTGAAATAATCTGCTATAGGTCATTTTTAATGGTGCTTCTCAAACAGTTTGGAGAAGCGCGCGATTGCCTATTTTTAAAAGGGAATTGAAAATAAGCAAAGGAAATTAAAAACTATCTTCGTTAGGGTCCGAAGAAGAGAACAGTTTAAAAAAAAAAGAAAATCTTGTTTCTTGTCCGGGACTGAAAACAAATGAAAATGATAATTATTGTCAGTAAACTACCTCAATAGCAGTTATCAAGTATTACACGCTGGTAGATGTTGGGAAATATCAGGAATATAGTATCATCTGGGGAATTACCACAGTCAACTTTTAAATACAGAAGTGGAGTGAAATTGAGCATTGCACAAAGCAAGCCAGAGGAAGAGTAGTGGGAGGATCAAGTACATTCCCAAATGGAGGCTAAGAAAATGTTACTCCTGGGCTGAGGAATAATTGATCGATCAACAATGTGAAGGATCCCATCATGTCAGCAGAACATCAAATTCAAATAAATTTGTAGCTCTAGAGAGTAGGGGTGAGAGTAAAGTTGAAGACCCTTCCTTGCCCAACATCAGAAAGGCCTTCTTAAATAGAATTTTCTAGTTTTGTTTTATGTTCTACAAACAAGTCATCCCCTCTAAGATAAAGATCTTTTTTGAGGCATTCAGTTATTGCCTGATGGAATACAGGAAACAATATTTACCAGACTCAGAGTTCTCCATAGTTGGAAAGTGTGTTGTAGATTCATGAAACTGCTTTCTGAGGATTAGCAAATTTTACCTAAAGTTTGTCTTCCTGCATTGTAGCCAAAATTTTTAAACAATGATAAGTGAGTGCTCCTGTAGATTGTAACACTAGAGCGCTGTCTATTCAATCCCTTGGATGTCCAAGCAGGTGAAAGAAACTCAACAGGTTGAATAATGAGGATTCAAAGTCTATTGAAATAATATCTTGCAAGTCAACCCTGCAAATCAGTGGTCCTGAGATGTCCCGAAAGCTCATGATTAGCAGCGTCAATTGTCAATGTCGGAGATACCAGGTTCTCAGTTTTCACGTTAAAAAAGTGTTACTGTGAACTGAGTACTGAGGCTAATTGACTTCTCAGCTACAATGGTCCAGAAGCCTTAAGTCATAATTATGGGGACATGATTTGGATGTGAATCATGACATAATTCTGCTCAAATGCTATATCTACACCCAGCCTCTCTTCCTGCAGAAGTTACGCAGTGTGTAAGTAGGGTATCAAACAAACACAACCTACCTAATCACCCAAGTTTCAATTTAACAAAGAGGTCAGTTATATTTCTGCTCTACTAAGCTGTTGGAAATTTTTGGCCTTTGTTTGGGTTTGTCTCGGGGTTTCACGCACTCTGTAACTGTAACCTTAGTAGGATAATTTATTACACATGCAAATGGTGATTTTACCGCACCTCCGATGAAATTTCCATTGGGGGAGTCAAAAAAAGCCCCAAGGATAGTCCTAGCAATTGTCTTTAAAACTGTAGCAAAGATATTCTGGTTTCTGTCCAGAACAGACAGTAATGGGTATAATTCACTTCAGTATAGGGATGGGGTGGAGTTAGGTGAGGAGAAGAGATTTGAGTTAATGCCCATTTGATGGAAGTGTTTGAACTGCACAAATAAGAAAATACAATCATTCAAATTTTCTGGAGGTGTTATTTAGTCTTGTTCTCTGTGCATAAATCTACATTGGTGCGACGTATTAAATTTTAAAAAGGGGAGGGGGAATGAATGATTGACAGCATGACATCAAAAGGCTTGCAGCATTCCACATGTTAATAAAAAAGGTTTCTTTTTCATGAATTCTTCAAGTTTCTGTGTCATCCTCAGTTCCATACTGTACATTTTTCATTAACAACCTGCAGGTTATTTTCATACACTGTTGACTTGGCTCTGACAGCAAATTATTCCTGTTCTGTTCACATATTCCAGCCGTGAAACATCAGTGTTGGAGTGTTATTGCTTGAGTAATATGTTCCTTTCTGACATTATTAACAGACCTACCACTGATGTACTGCTACAAAAAATGCATTGAAGTGTTTGTGGATTTTTTCTTTGTGTGTTTTATAATATTATTAGCAATTTCTCCTGATTTATTTTAAGCTAACAGTTTTGAAAGCTAATCTGATTTTGATAAGATTATTTTTAATTCCCCATTTTAAAAATTTCATTTCATCAACATCATCTCTTAGCATTGGTGAATAAATCCATACATTTTGAAATTTCTTTCAGGAACGTATTGTGCCCAACAGTAACAGGAAGATTGCAATCATCCTTCCCGATGTAACTTGTCAGATAAACGAGGCAATGGTTTTAAATTTCATAGCCTTTTTGAAAAGTGACGTAAGCATTTTGCAAAGGACAATTCTTTTAGCGGTTAGTACCATCTAGGCGAAAGGAAATCTTAGTTCAAATGAACAATAACTGAATTTATCTAGTGTTAGCATATGTCAATTTGGAGATTTTTTAATCAACTTGTGCATTCATGTTATAACATATCTCTGGAGGAGGTGGGATTGAATCTAGATATGAGGCATGGACGCTACCACTGTACCTCAAGCACTCTATGTTCCATTTGAAAGCTTTACTGGCTTTTGGACACAACTTTAGACATCCTTCTGATGACTTACCATCCTTTGGTGGTAAAATTGCAAGGTACATGAAAATAAATTACTTCTTACTGCTAATGTTGATGGCAGACATGCTGTATGATTCATGATTTCATGAACAAAGTGAGAACTAAAAGCAATATGTACTAAGTATCTTCAGCATTAGATTCATGCAAACAAAACAACTTATCAAAACACTCCTCATTTCTGCCTTGAAGGAAATTTCTACTTACGTTTTCTTGCTACATTGATACAAATGCCTCTCTGTGATGGATATGAACCCCCAAGCCATTGAAGAAACAGATGGTGATAATGTTTTCTGTCCAACAGCATGGCTGCATGGTGGTGAATAGTTTATGTGGATGATATCAGACATTGCGTTAGGAAAATAAAAACAGTTCATTCTTCAGTATTTGAACTTAATGCATTTGAATGTTGTGTCTTGACACGAGACAAGGCGGGTGGAAATTTCCTCATTTGGATAATTTTGAGAGACAGCAAAGTAAGTTAATTCAAATAGGTGATTGTGTGTGGTTAAGGAGGCAAACACTCTTGGACCCATGGACCTAGACTTTCATGTCTGAGTTGGGCTGCTGACATCTAATTGGAGGAGAGGCAGCTAATGATTTAAATGTACAGCTGCCTCTGTGAACTTTGTATGCTTAAATCCAAACCCAAACCTATTTTCACCCCATGAAGTTGTAGCGTGGTGTTTTCAGGAGCGGGGTTTTTAATACCATGGGTTCCCATCCATTTTTTTCCACAGCTTCTGTCATGGTGAAAACCAAGGTTATGGTGTTGAAATGACTAGCCCAGTTACGTTTCTGAGTCTTGGTGCCTCCTTTCACCAAAATGTTGAAAGACGTGGCGATTGCCCTGCTGTTGAAAGTCAGGGAAGATTCCAAGGATTTCTCTTATAAAAGCAGTCATTCCTTCATACTTCTGAGCTGTATATACCAGTCGGCCTTAGTGTGGATATTTTTCAGATCATCCTTTTTGCTGGACAAACATAAATAATTTTTAAATGGGTTGTGAATTGATATGACCACCAACAACTTAGATTCATATGGCATCTTTAAAATATTCCATGTACCATTCTAAAACTGAGCCACAAAAAAAGATGTCACATCACATGACAAAAATTGGTCAAAGATGTAGGAGAGGTTGAAGGGGGTAGTTCCAGAGGTTAGGATCAAAGAAACTAAACGCATGACCAGAGATGAAATGATTAAAATCATGGATGGCCAAGCGGTGAGAATGGGATGAGCACAGCTACTTCAGAAGGTTTTGAAGCAGAATGACATGATGGCATTGTGGAGTGGCAAGTGTACAAAAACATTTGAAAATCAATGTTGAGAACTTTAAGACCAAGGTTTTTGTTGTCTCTGAACTGATGTAGACAGTGAGCACAGGGATGACACAAGCAGCAGAGTTCTGAAAAACTTCAAGATTCCATTGGTTTTTGACTAGCTCCACTGCTGATCTAATGATTGTGGGAAGTTCATGATGAAGGAATTAAAAATGTTTGGCTAATGGATGATATTCCCTGCAAAATGTTGTTGTTTGTTGTAGTGCATTAAATCTTTTTTATATAGCGACTTGCACACCAGTAGTATTTGACTCAAACAAGGCCTGTTCAGTGCCTCCCAGATTGTTATACAGCCATACAAATGCACAGCTTAGTGGAAGCTCTGGCCATGGACCTTTCTCTAACGAACATGTTTAGTGAAGTTCTGGAGATTTGATGATGGGCTACCAACAGCTACAGCCACCTTCCTTTGTGTCAGTCACAATTCCAGGCACACTAAAGGTCTTATCTAGCGCCTACTAACCTTAGATCTGCTCAGCTTATTGTGTTCCAAATTTAACCAAATACAACCTTGTTAAATCAAAAGTAGGTACAGTAAACAAGGGTCTAAGGTAGTGGGCTAGTAACCCTGAGTTTAATAGTCTAAAACACACAATACCGATTCACAGAATTAAATTCAATAAACCCGGAAGTCTTTGTCTGGTATCAGGACATATAAAGTAAAGCTTTTAGATCACCTTAAAAAAAAACTGGTTTACTAATACTCTTGAAGTTAGGGAGTTTATGATCATTATCTGGTCTGGCTGATATATGCTACCAATGCAAGGTATCTTTAATCAACCTCTTCAAGCATGTTTGAGCTGGCAGGTACTTGAACCCAGGACTTTTAGTCCAGAGATAAGGACACTGCCACTGTTCCACAAGATATTCACTTCAATTCATTTGAGGGATCTTATGGTTGAATGATAGTGTCCCTCCCCTCAAACCAGGAGGCCTAGGTTCAAGTCTCACCTGTTCTGGAGGTAAGCCATAATAGTTTGGTTAGAGATTTTCTATATAGTATGGGGTTAGGTGTTAATTTTCTCTTAAATAATCCACTCAGGTGTAAATACTGTTCTTTGTTACATAACATCATTCTGCGAGTCCTAGTACGATGGAACCACAATATGATGGGAATTAAATAATATTTTATTTCTGTAAAATCAGGCTTCTCAAGAGATTCTCATATCACATAGCATTGTGGTTTATCTTGCTGAGCTATTAACATTATTATCAATTACTGTTGTAATTACTTCCTTCCCATCATCTGACAATCTTTTGAGTTTTCTTGAAAGGATTTGTATATCAAATTCCATCTGTTGTTTGTGATGTATAAAAATGGAAAAAAGACCATCCAAGCATTTTTAATAGACAATTACAGGCAAATCAATATCAAAGGTAAATATAGTTATTAACAGTAGAACGTACTGAAATAGCTGTTCAAAAACGGAAACCGTGCAAACAAGAACTATAAAACACTCAGGCTGAATAAGGGAAAATACTAGATAAGGTGGCATATTTTTGGAATATACTTAACAAAAAGGGAATACATCCATATATTTTATGCAGCCAATGTAAAGCTGTATCGCATACTTATAGGGAATTCATTAGCACATTTAGCGTCGTCAATTTGGTTTTGCATTTGCTTGATTTACACGTTGTTGGACCTGGGATACTTTGGTGAGATTCAGATTTTGACAGAATCAGGAGAGAAAGGTCATCAGCAGAATCAGGTCGTTGTGAGGGAGATTATTAGTTTGTTGTTCCATCTTGTTATTAGCATCTTGATTCCAACCCTTCTCTAAACATACACCGAACATGAGACAATTCAAGCTATACAGAAATGTAATGGAATTAAGTGGGTAGAAGGAGACAGAAAGTTAGTAAACTGTTGTGCTGTAATAGATGCTAAATCTTAGGCTTAGTCTGCCTTAATCCTCTTTGCATAATGCTAGTACAGACTAAATGACTTGTTTATCTCACACAGTTTTGTGTCATTTGTCTAATCGTCTTTTGCATACTTGTACTATCTCTACGATCTGTTTACAGCTTTACGTTATGGGCTGACAACTTTGTCCAACACAATAAAAAAGAATTAATCTTTTCGGACAAAGTGGGTGCTTTAATTTGGGTGTATCTGTAGAAGGTTACAATGTTTTGAAACTGAAAGGAACAAATATCTTTATGAATAAAAGCACCCAGCTGTACATAATCCTCTGTTCTTGCAGAAAAGCACATGCATGTTAGCAGACTTCAGAACACGGTGTTTTTTTTTCCGTATATACGTATGTGTGTATATATTCTGCAGATTAGGATATGGCATAGTCATGGTGGGATGTGAAACATTTGTTAACTTTGTAAGCAGTAGTTTGCTAACTCAAACTATGTCAGTGAAATAACTCATAAGATACTGAAATAAATCTGGATACTGAAATTAAAAGGGATAGCTACTGAACTGTAGTGTTCTTTATTAAGAAATCCTGACCAACAATCCTATCAGAATATAAAATTTGAGATTATATTAGGTCAAGTAAGACCAAGCAAAAAACCCATAGGATTTACGTTTTTGGTCTCTCTAGAATTTGTTTTAAAATTCAAGGTATTTGCTACGGTTACTTAAAATGGATACACTACAAATTTTTACCCTTGTGTATCAAACCGTAGTATCAAAGATATCTGCAGACTGACAGGATATTTATTCAGAATTCTTGGCATTATTGTAAAATTTTCACCTTATTTTATTGTAATTTTTGTAATATGAGGTGACTGCAGTTTTCGAATGATTAATCAACAGCTTTGTGAGTCATGTGGGCATTTAGATCAGCATTGCCAAGTATTTATTTTTCAATAAAAAATGTGTTATTCAGTCATAACTCGGTTTTGTTACAAGCAGGATTGTGGTTTCATGTTAAATTATTTTAAAATGTTAATGGATGTGGATAATAATACAACAAAAGAAAATTACCACCACCTTCTGTCATTGGATATATATTTACATGAATATGCCAGAGAGAAGCTAATCCACTGGTAACTGGGCTACTGTTAATTTCTTCCACAGTGTCTAGATCATGAAATTCCATATGTCAGAAATGCAGAATTGCTATTTTAACTTGAAGATATTCTCCACATATTGTTCAGAATATTTAAACATGGTTGGTCGGATTAATGATTAAAAAAACAGGCAATTCTATATAGTTGGATGTTATGCAATGCTATTAAAAACAATTCTATTTCAACAGAGTATTGGTAGACAAGCATTTCAATTCAAACCGTGGCAATTTTCTTTCTTACACATTTTATCAGAAGTTCTTTGCATTTATTGGGAACACCAATTTTTTTGTAATTCATGAATGTTACTTGAGCTCATCCAAACATGTTTTTTTGTATTTGTTCAGGGGATAAGGTTACCTCTGACTAGGCAGGATTTAATACCTATCACTAAATGACCTAGAGAACATGGCAGTGAGCTGTCTTCTTGAACTGCTGCATTATTTGATGTTAAATGACATGTATCATGCTGTTGGGAAGGGAATTTCAGGATTTTGACCAGGAAAAAAGTGAAAGAACAGAGATGAAGTTCCACATCAGAAATTTGCATTCTAATTTGCATCAAGCTCTGTTCTCTCTTCAACACTGTGCACCGTGATACACATTATTTTTGGTCCAACAATGTGTCAAATTTAAAATTATCATCTTTCTGTTTAAATCCTTTCATGACCTAATTGTTTCACATCTGACTAACTTTCTTCAGCTCCAGCACCTCTAAAACCTCCACTTTTCAATTTTAATCTCTGGTCCATCGCAAATTTATTTAGCCTGATCACCTGTCTTCTGATCTGTAGGCCTGAGCTCTGACTTACTTACACCCGCTTAAAAAAGGAGAGAATGTGACATAAATGTGGTGCTCTTTAAATCTACCTCCTTGACCAAGATCTTAGTCATCATCTGTTTTTTGTGGCATGGTAGCAATATCATCTGACAACATTTCTATTGTGTTTTTTGGGACATTTTATGACATTTAAGAGCTATATAAATATAGGGTTTGTTGTTGCAATGTTGTGTATAAAACAGACAAACTTATGAATGAAGAGAATATAAATCTGCATATACAGAAAACTTTCATGTCATTTTTGGAGTTGGTTTTACAGTTTGCCTGGCCTATAGATTGTAATTAGGCGTATGGCTTCATGAAATCCTAGATTTGTGCAACAATTCATGATTTTAAAGTGACGAGAAAGATTAAATTGCCAGCAATGATCTACGTGACTGACTTAAAAAGGGATAAATTTGTGAATTACATCAAGTATACAGCTGTTCAACCCAATAGTCTGTGGTGCTTATGTGCCATAAGTTGCATTAATTAACTGCAACATTTTAGGCAGAAATTGAAGCCCTATGAATAAATATACTTCTTTAGGTGCATGGTCAATAATGATGAGTTTTAACCTATAATTATAAAACAGCAGTGATGCGTAAAGTAGATATTGGGGACATACTGATATGAATCTTGCCATCTCTGCACATCGGTCCTGACCTCAAAGATATCATTTGGTAGCACATCATGGCTACCTTATGTATGGCCGTTATTTCAGAAGCTGCCTTTGGTGTCCTTTATTTTGCCAAAGTAGAAGGTATGATTGGAGGATTGCAGGTCCACACAGTCAAGGCGAAGGTAGCTTAGGCAGGCTGGCGACCACGGGGGTGTCTCAAGGTAGATACAGCCTCTGAAGTCTTATTAAAACATTAAATACGTTTAGAAATGGAGAATGACCATACCTATTGGCCAATAAGTTTGGAGGGTACTTTCTTCCACAGGATTGCATGAGGTTGTGCCTTATCCCTGAAGCTTTAAGACGTAGGTATTGCCACTGGCTACCCCTCTGCCTTCCTGCTGAAAGGCCACTTCCAGGTTGCTGCCAGGTTCCAATCATCTGACGTGCCTGACCTGGTAGTTACTGTTGCACTGACCCTGACTTTGACAAGATAGCTCTGAGGCAGGTCAAACAACTGATCAGCAATCTTCAGATTTTACTCTTAGTACTGCCAACAACTCTAGCTCCATAGGTCTAGGAATATTCCACCCACTGTTTCCACTCTTGAGTTCGTGCAATTTTTGGAACCTAGATAATGATTATCTTCGATGCCAGTCTAAATCTTATTTTACATTCGGCACAAGGTTAGTTGAATATTGCATTTAATCAATGTGAAATATTCAAATATAAGTGACTATTTATCCTATTCAATATTGTGTTGTTACAATGTTTTACTCAAGGTGCTCAGATCAAGTAACTCATTACCAATACACCAGTATTTTTAATCAATTTGCTGTAGTAATCAACTTCAGAACTAAAATTAGAAAGTGCTATTTTATATATAAATAGAATGGTTTTAAAAATTTAAAGATCTGACATTTATATTGTATGGAGTTGAGTACTTAGCGAATAATGAGGAACTTAACTGACCCATTTAGATGACCAGGACTGACAGATTATCATTTGCAAAGGTTAAGAATGAGGCTATTATAAGTGTGCATTGTGCATTTGTGTCATAGAATTATATTTTTATAAAACATACCCTTTTCAAAACTGGCTTCTTTTGGAATAAATTGGATGGGACATAGGCAAGAGATTTAGCTTTAACCCCTAAATGTGAAATAATTTTGTTTTATAATTTCATTCATTTGTTAAGTTAGCTAAATGTATTTAATACTTTAGTGCATGAATGTAATTGTATACGTTTAATATAGTAGATCCTCCTTTTAATAAGGCTCTTTGGGATCCATTATACGTATGCTTTAAAATAATAGAAATGTGGGAGGAGTGAATTATATGCTCATTAAAGTGGGCTGGGAAATAGAGTTCTTCCCCATTTTGGCACATTGCCATTCCCTAGATGGGGAGAATAGATGCCAGGTTAATATCTACATGGCAGCCTAGGACCTATTGTCCAAACTGCATGAATGTGATGTTTACAATTGCCATACCAGGCAAGGTCTCTGAATAAGATTACTACTGCAGGGAGATGGTCATATTTTTCTCCGCTATGTATGGCAACATGGGAAGCTTTTCTTACATTTAGTGCACAATGGCCATATTCCCCACGGTCCTAAGTGATTGTTGAAAATAAGGAGCTTCACACTGTCAACTCATTTCCATGAGGATCAACGATATCTAGCTCAATTTCTCTTATTCATTACTATGTCCTCTCCCTGCTGTTTCTCAACTACATGCTGCCCCTTTGCTACACCTTGTAAAAAACACGTTGTTAGCTTTCCACATGAATGTTGACACCCCCCTACCCTACTTCCTCCGCACATGCCTGCTCCTCTCCACAATCCATAACTTGGCTAACTTTTTGTCTGACACTACTGTTAAATAGAAACTTCAATTAAATATTGACAAAACAAACAGCATTTCCTTTGATCTCTGCCACAAATCTCTAGTCCCTTCGAGGCAACAGCCTGAGGATGAGCTACATTGTTTATGGCCTTGAATGAGCTTCTGATCACATACTTTTTCTTCTTCAACACTGCCTACCTTGGCTACAAAATTGCCTCATTCTAGATATTTGCTAATTAACCTGTTCAGGGATATTATTACCCTGCCTCAGCTTATCTGCCAATGAAACCCTCAAACTGCCTTTGTTACCTCTGGACCTTGTTATTTTAATGCTGTTCTAGTTGACTTCCCATCTTTAACACTCCATAAATCTGACCTCAACCAAATGGTCTACTTGTATTCATTTTTCTTTTGTAAAGGTTCTATAAAAATACAAATGGCTGTTATTAGAACATTCATCTATTTTATTTGGGCTGCATTTGAAATTTGAACCTAGATTGTGAAAGTCATACATTTACTTATTCCCTTCCCACATTTTTTGTTACGTCTCAAAGTGCTTCGTATATGATG
Source organism: Ginglymostoma cirratum (assembly GCA_024137785.1). Lineage (NCBI taxonomy): Eukaryota > Metazoa > Chordata > Chondrichthyes > Orectolobiformes > Ginglymostomatidae > Ginglymostoma > Ginglymostoma cirratum. The sequence continues at coordinate 51,737,092 of JAHRHZ010000018.1, read as the reverse complement.
ATGTAAATGGCTAAATCTCACCAGAAATCAGCTAAGTGTCATTCTTGTTGAGTTTCAAGGAGTCTTCCGCTCTGTGAGCCCTGGAGAGTCTACTTGCACTATCTTCCCAAACCTGCCTAATTCCCTCTGTACCACACCCCAATGACATTCCACTTGCCCTGTTCTCCGTTTCTCTACAGAGAGAGGTATTGGCCATTGACAATACTTTGCTGGATTCCTGGCACTATTTGTAAAGTCCAACCACACACCAGGTCAAAGGCTGGCAGTCTGCAGCTGCCCTATGTGGCTCTTGTCAATAGCTCCAGACATGGCAGCCAGCGGGTAATTGCCACCCCACTTTGCCGACAGGGATCTGGAGGTCCTGTTGGACAAGGGTTGCATGTGGTTGGTGCCAATAGATTGTGCCCTAAGATGTTGATGACTGCTGGAGGGCTGGAGAAGCAAGTACACAGTTTTAAAGCGTTTTGCAAAAGAAGTAACACAAACTCCCTAAAAACCTTTTTAAGGAAAGTGGTTTGAGTTTTGAATCTGGAATTAATAGGTTACTGCTCTAACTTTGGTGTCAGGAATTGTCACCATCCAGTTTCTATGCGGTGAATGGGAGAATGGGAAACTGTATAATCCATGTTGCAAGATGGCATAATAATGAAGATGTTAACTCATGCTAATGCTTACAAATAGGCCTCTCGCTGTTCACCAGCAAGAATATTGTACCGCTGTTCAAATTGGTTGGAAACTGGGACATTTTGATCTGGACATTGGGAAGCTTCTCCCTGCAAATCTCACACAACTGCGTCAATTTGTTCGCCAATGCCCACATTGTTCAGGGCTGGAAGGATCCCACCCACAGTGCGTCTGTTGTCTCTTGGGAGTCAGCAGCAAATAACTTGTACACCACCGATTTTTTTTTCACAGCTCTTTTCAAAGCTACCAATTAGGTTAATAACCAATTAATGTAGAAGGAATTTCAGAATCAATAGAGGAGGCCATTCAGCCCATCATATTTGCACCAGCTCTCTGAGCATTTTGACTTAATGCCAGACTCCTTTTTTTTGATGTAATCCTACATAAAGGTTATATTTAAATAATTATCCAATTCTTCCTTAAACTTGACTCACCACACTGCCAGGCTGTGCATTCAAAATTCAAACAACTTGCTTTGAAAAGGTTTTATAACTGTTTGAGGAAGGGTCACTGGATCCGAAATGTTAACGATATTTCTTTCTTCACAGATGCTGCCAGACCTGCTGATCTTTTCCAGCAACTTCGTTTTTGTTCATGAGTCACAGCATCCACAGTTCTTGCAGTTTTTATTGTGTTGTTTATAACAGTTTGTGTTTGCTTCTTTTGTAAAACGCTGTAAAACTGTGCACTTTGATTCGCGATTCTCTTTTGCCCAGTAGCAGATTCTCCCTATCTCTACGTTCCAAACGCTCATGATTTTGAAAGCCTCCATAGAATTTCCCCCTCAGCCTTCTCTTTTCTGAGAAGAACGATCCAAATTTCTTCAACATCTTCACAGCTAACATTTCTCATTCATAGAATCTTTCTCGTAAACATCATCTGCCTTCTCTCCAATGTATTCAAGGCCTTCCTATAATGTGTTTCCAGAACTGTACACAATATTCCAGCTGAGGTCTAACCAGTGGCTTAAATAAGTTCATCATAACTACTCTGCTCTTGTACTCTATGCCCCTAAGAATGATACTTATAATACAACCTGTTTTCTTAGGGACTCTCTCTACCTGCCCTGCCACTTTTATTGATTAATACAAATAAATACACAGGTTTCTTTACTCCTTCATACCCTTTGCAATTTTACTCTTTTTAATACCAACCCTCCATATTCTTTGCGCCAGAGTTTCTAACCCCAAACTTTGCTGCATTGAACTTCATTTGCCATCTAGCTGGCCACTCTGCCACTTTGTCAATGCCTTTTTGCATTGCAGGGGCCTCCTCACAGTTTAAAATTCTTGCAATTTTGAAATTGTTCCCTCCATACCAAGTTCTTGATTGTTTATCAGGAAAAGCAAGGATTCCATTATGGACACCGGGACAACTCCACTATTAAATCTGAAAATTACCCAATAATCATTACACTCTTTTTCTAATTACTCAGTCTATTTTGCATCCATGTTGTTCTTGTCCCTTTTTCTTCCATTGCCTGCAACATTTCTCACCAGTCCATTGTGGGCACTGTATCCAATGCATTTTGGAAATCCATGTATAACTCATGAACAACCTTGCATCATCAATCCTCTCTGTTACCTCTTCAAAAATTCCCAACAAGTTAGTCAGACATGATTTTCTCCTAACTCAAATCACAATAACTCTTCCAAATATTTTTCATGTGCCTATTAATTCTATCCCAATAATTGTTTCTCCATCACCAAAGTTAAACTGACTGCTTGGTAATTGCTGAGCTTCTGTTTACAACCATTTTTGAACAAGGGCTTAATGGCTTCAGTTATCTAGTCTTCCAGAACCACCCTGAATATAGGAAAGATTGAAAGAAAATTACCACTGCTTCTGCAATTCACACTCTCAGTTCCTTCAATATCCTTGGATCAATATCATCTGATCCTGGTTTCTTATAAAGTTGAAGTACCAACAGCTTTATCAATTTTAAACTCTTCTAGTGACTGAAATTCCATTCCTGCCACTCAGCTTGGGCAGCATTTCCTTCCCTAGTGAAGGCAGAGAAAATTGTTTATTTAACACCTCAGTTATGCGTCTTGTTGCCATGTGTAAAATCCTCTTTTTTGGGCCCCTAACCAACCCTACTCCTTTTAATTACCAATCTCTTTATTCAAATATGCTTATAGAAGTCTCTGAAATTTCCCTTTGTCAGCTGCCAGTCCTTTTTATTAGACCTATTTGTTTCTATAATATTTTCCCTCACCTCTCTTCTGAGCCTTTTGTATTCAGCGTGGCTTTTTTTTAAACATCCATCATAAGCACAATCTAGCTTCTTAATTTCTATTTCCTTTATCATTCATACAAATGTTGGCTTGACTACTAAATGTTCCTGTTCAAATTGTGTCATTGGCTCCTTGCTATTCACATTAAACACTTCAGGTCAAGTAAACCTTATGGTGGCACTCTCACCTATGAATTAGAAAGAAGATCAAGAGTTCCATCCCCATCCCAGCTTAATAGCGATGAGTTAAGAGAAAATGCTGCATCACCAGAAGTCTTCTAAGACGTCATCAAATAGGGCCATGTGGTTAGATCTTAGAAACAAGAAGGGGATGGTCACTCTGTTAGGACTGTATTGTAGCTCTCCATATAGCCTCTAGTGAGTACTAGAGGAGCAGATGTGTGGAGAGATTATAGATACCTGTAGAATTAATAGAGCATCATTGGTTGGGGATTTTAATTTCCCCTGTATTGACTGGGTCACCCAAAGTGTAAAAGGCCCAGACGGGGTGGAATTTGTCAAATGCGTCCAAGAAAGTTTCCTGATTCAATACGTAGAGAGCCCTACTTGGGACTGTGCAACACTGGACCTCCTTTTAGGAAACGAGGTCGGGCAAGTGACTGAATTGGCAGTTGGAAAGTACTTTGGGTCCAGTGACCATAACTGTCTTAGGTTTAACATAGTGAGAGAAAAAGATAGCACAGGTCCACAGGTTAAGTTGCTAAACTGGAGCTGGGCCAATTCTGGGGCCATTAGGCAGGATTTAGCAGAGGTGTATTGGGTGAGTCTGTTTGAAGGAAAAGGAACAACTGGCATATGGGAGGCCTTTTAAAGTGTGATATTAAGAATCCAGGGAGTGTATGTCCCTGTTAGGGTGAAGGGAAAAACTGGCAGGCTTAGGGAACCCTGGCTGATCAGAGATATTGAGGCTGTAGTGAGGAAAAAGAAGAAGGCATACATTGGTTTTGAACTATTGGGCTCAAGTGAATTCCTAGATGGCTACAAAAAGTGTAGAAGCACACTCAAGAGGGAAATCAGAAGGGCAAAAAGAGGCTATGAAATGGATTTGACAGATAAAGTTAAAGATAATCCCAAAAGACTATATAGCTATATTAAGAGTAAAAGGATGGCTAGAGAGGGAATAGGTGCCCTCAAATATCAACATAGCGATCTGTGTATTGAATCACAGGAGATGAGGGAGTTTACTGAGGAGAATCATGGGTGCTAAGGAAATAAGGGAAACAAGTGGGGATGTTTTGGACTGCATTCATATTACCAGAGAGGAGGTGTTTGCAGCCTTAAAGCGCATTAAGGTGAATAAATCCCTTGGGTCTGATTAAGCCCATCCTTGGACGTTATAGCAGGCTAGCGAAGAAATTGCAGAGGCCCTTGCAGTGATTTTTGCTTCATCTTTAGCCACAGGTGAAGTTCCAGAAGACTGGAGGGTGGCTAGTGTTGTTGCATTGTTTAAGAGGTTGCAAAGACAAGCTAGGAAACTACAGGCCAGTGAGCCTGACATCAGTAGGAGGCAAGTTATTGGAGAAGATACTGAGGGTCAGTGTCAATCAACAGTTGGATAGTCAAGGTCTGATTACACATAGTCAGCATGAGTTTGTGCATGGGAAGTCATGTCTGACAAATCTTTTAGAGTTTTTCGAAGAGGTAACCAAGAGGATAGATGATAATAGTGCAATGGATGTTGTCTATGTGGACTTTAGCGAGGCCTTTGACAAGGTTCTACACGGCAGGCTAATCATGAATGTTAGGTCGCAGGGGTTTCCAGGGAGAGCTAACTAATTGGATTCAAAATTGACTCGATGGTAGGAAGCAGAAGGTGATTCTTGAAGGTTGTTTCTTGGACTGGAGGCCTGTGACTAATGGTGTGCCACAGGGTTCGGTGCTGGGACTTTTGTTATTTGTTATTTACGTAAATATTCTGGATATGAATGCACAAGGCATGATTAGAAAGTTTGCAGATGATACAAAATTAGCAGGTATCACTGGTAAGGCCACACTTGGAGTATTGTGTGCGGTTTTGGTCACCGTTATAGGAAAGACTTGGTTAAACTGGAGAGTGTGCAAAGAAGATTTACGTGGATGTTGCCAGGATGTAGTGGACCTGAGTTATAGGGAGAAGTTGACCAGGATAGGACTTTGTTCCTTGGAACGTACGAGAATGAGGTGTGACTTTACTGAAGCGTATAAAATCACGAGGGACACAGATAGGATAAATTCATACAATCTTTTTCCCATAGATGGGGAATTGAAATCCAGAGGGCATAAGTTTAAGGTGAGAGGGGAAAGATTTAAGAAGGACCTGATGGGCAACTTCTTCACGCAGAGAGTGGTGCATATGTGGAATGGGCTGCCAGAAAAAGTGGTTGAGGCAGGTACGATAGCAGCATTTAAAGAACATGTGGATAATTGCATGGACGTGAAGGGTTTACAAGGATATGGACCAAATGTGGGCAATTGGAACCAGCTGAATGGGCACCATGGTCAGCAAGGACCAGTTGGGCAGAAGGGCCTGTTTCCATACTCTATGACTATATGATTCTATGAGTTGAGATCAATCTGCTTGAGCAAATAGACAGAAAAGAAAAGTCTCGAATTTAATGAAAATCAGGGGAGTTCTTCTGGTCTGGTATTTATCCCCCAATCAGTACCACCAAAAAGAGATGAATCAGGCATTTATCTTTTACTGCTTGTGAAACCTTGTTGTGTGTATATTAGTTGTTGAAGCCAATTTTAGGAACAATATGAAGAAGTCTGGGACATCTTCAGGAGATGAAAGATGTTATTAAATTGCAGATTCTTTTTTCTTCAGACAGAGCCTTGGATTTATCAGCTCAGACTTCTGAATCGTTGCACCATCCAGCACAGATTAGAAAGCCGTTGCAAAGGTTTCATTTTGTTTGATTATATTTCTCCATTGCTAAGAGAGCTATACGAAAAGGATCTTTTTGCAGAGGCTTACTACACAAGTGTTCTATTTGGGTAACATGTTCAACAATAAATTTTCAGTTTGTACTGGAATGTTTGGCTTTGCATGAGAAACAACAATTACAATACTTTCATGTAGCTCTATCCAGGGGAATGTAGGCATTGAAAGCAAATGAAAGAATTTGTGTCAGTAGGGAAAGTCGAAATCTTTAAGAGCTTCAAAGTCAGTGGAAGAGGTAGCAAAGCTGTTTTGGTCGAAAATTTCAATTATTTCAACAATTTCAATTAGTTTTTCATGAGATGCAGGTTTTGTAGGCAAGGCCAACACTTGTTGCCAATCTCCAATTGCACTTGAACGGAACAGCTTGCTAGACCATTACAGAGAGCAGAGAAGTGATCTTGCACAGTGAGATAATTGTTTCTGCAGTGTGAATGGGAGTTGTGCACGGGGACCCTGCGGAATCTTCATTGTAGCGGACACTGACAGGGTTTGTCAGGAAATTGAAGATTATACTCGACGATTCCCCAATATACAGAACCCTCTGACAGCCTCCATTTAAATTGAACAAACCAGAGGGTTTCAATGCAAATATCTAGTTTAAATCCTGAGTAACTAGTCAAATGACACCCAACTTACAATACATAACACCAACTTCTCCGTCAGGTCTTCAGCACAACCTCGACATTGACTCAATACCCTCATCTCCCTGTGGGATCTGACAACCCACCCCCATCCCCCACACCCCCAACCACCTGGACCCAATACCCCTTCAATGCTTGGAACCTCACAACACTCCCCCCCTCCCCCCACAAGGCGCCATCAGCCTGATACCCACCCATCTCGAGAGCCAACACCCCACTGGAACTCTCAGAACCCTTTCCCCTGCTTTTGTGCTGCGGCACCCTCCTTAGCAGCAGGTGATGTGACATGCTAGGCCCCACCCACTTGGCATCCTACCTATTGAGCAGCCTATCACCTCCGTACCCTCATGGTACCCTAACTTCACATGTACATTATATACATATCCTTTCACAGGAGCTGTCAAAGTGGCTGTCTGTGATGCTGAACCTTTAAATTCCAGAAAATCCAACTGACTGCTGTGAAAAGGTTTGACTTACCCCAACTGCGTTACACTGCAAGTGACCTGCAGAATGGAAGTACACATCCACATTTCTGAAGGAGCTCCGATTGGAATCTCCTGTCAGAAATACGGAGATCTTCCAATTCACAAAAAAGGATCAAGGTGACAATCTATGTGCATTTGTCACTCCTCAGAAAATCTGGTCCATGTTTACCATTGATGAGACTAGTGTCTAATTCCAGATTTATTTACAGATTCAAGTTAATCTCCACCAGCTGCTGTCTTGAAATTTGAACTCACGTCCCTAAAGCATTATTCTAGGCCCTTGGGTTACTAGCCCAGTGATATTACCATTGCACCTTCATCGTCCTCTAAAGGAGGGGACACATTAAACGGTGGAGTGGAAAGTGAAGATGTCCTTACCTAGAAGCACAAACAGAACTGCTTGTAGAGACTCATTTGGTCTGTTCTTGCCTCATAGAAATGTTTCTTCTCATTTTACCTACTTTTTGCCCCTGTTTTCCAGTCAGATCCTGCCTATTTCTGTGACTTCTGTCCCTTTAAATTTCCAGTTTCGTGGCTTTCACTCTCTCCGTCAAATCTCTTGACACCTCTTCCCCCTAATAGTAACATCTGGAGGTTATTTTCTTCTTCCTAGAATGAAGTTCCAACCACCCCCATCCACCATCCCCCTCTTCCACCTGATGGTATTCATTTTCTCATGGTCAGATTCTACCTTGACTCTGCTCACTGCCTATAAATAAAGGATGTTGCCGTAGAAACTTGTATGGGTGCTGCCTGCTTTGCCTGCTTTATCATAGGATTGGTGGTACTTTCCACAGTCCAGTCCTCCTCAGCTTCTGACTCTGACCTCTTTTCCTGATTATATTAATGGCTGTTTCCTGATCTTGTTCCAAGCTGAAAAATAATTATCTAGTATCTACCGTTGGACCATTTATGACACCTTCCTATCCCTTCTTTAACTTGTCTGTTTCAATTTCTGAGGTACACTATCACAATTGGGATAGGAGTTCAAATCTCAACACAACAAATGGTGGCATTTCAATTCAATTCATGATAGAATATGTGACAGGAAAGGAGAAAGATTTAACTATTTGGACAATTGGATTCACTCTGATTTTCAATACAATCACAACCTAGTTCAATTCTCACACCAGTTCTCTATATCGATGGATTCAATGAGAGATCAAGAAACTATGTATCTTCACCTTAAATGCACTCAATAACAAAACATCCACAATCTTTGGGTACAAAATTCAAATGTTCACAACTCTCTGAGTGAGAGGAATTTTCTCCCCACTTCAGTCATAAATAATCAAACCTTCATGCTGAGACTGTGTTCCCGTGTTCCAGATGTCCAAGACAGGAGAAACTATCTCTTAGTGTCCACACTGCCAAATGTCCTTCAGAATCTCTCATGGTTCAATGTGATCACTTACATTCTTCTAGAACACCAGGAAGAATGAGCCCAAATTACCCAAACTTTCATCATAGGACTCTTTCTATGAACCAATCTTGTGATCCTTCACTTTAACGCTGGCAATGCAAGCTTACCCTTCCTTAGATATGCAGACCAAATATGTGCACTGTACTTCAATGTTGCCGCAAAAAAGTCTTGTACAATTGTAATGAGATTTCCTTGCTTTTCTACTCCAATCTCCTTGCAATAAAGAATCCCATATACCCGCCTAATTGTTCATGTATGTTTCTGTGTATTTTATGAGTGCATAAAGTCTCCCTGAACATCAACATTTAAAAGTTTATCACATTTTAAAAATAGTATGCATTTCTGTTGTTATTATTGAACTGAATAACTTCACACCCTCCAAATTATACTCCATCTGTTCCTTTATTACCCATTCATTTAACCTAACTGTACATATTTTTGCCATCTTTTTGTGATCTCCTCATAGCTTACAATTCCAGTTAACTTTATATTAACAATAAACTTAGGTACATTACTCTTGATCTTTCCAGCTGTCATTAATAATGATTGTAAGTAGTTGAGGTGCTAGTGTTGAACCTTGTGCCAGTCCACTAGATACGGCCTGTCAACTCAAAACTGTCTCAATGACTTTCTGCTCCTTGTCCATTAAGTGATCATTCATCCATTCTAATATATTGCTCCCTAATCCATGAGCACTTATCTCGACTATTAATCTTTGTGTGTCACGGAATGGAATGCCTTTTGGAAATTTAAATACATTATAACTTCTGGCTCTCCTTTATCTACTCTACCAATTGGATCCTTGAAAAAGCCTAATATATTTGTCAAACATAATTTCTTCTTCATAAACCATAAAGATTTTGTCTATTCATACAGTGATTTCTTAAGTATATTTTAAGATTTCCTTAATAATAGAGTCCAGCTTTTCTCTATAACTGATCACAAGCTGACTGCCCATAGTTTCTTGTTTCCTTTTATCCCTCATTTTGTGATTAGTGAAGTTACATTTAGTAACTCCAACCAATTCAGATTATTCTAGAATCTAGGGAGATTTGGAAAATCAAAACTTATGTGCACATTATCTCTATGGCTACCTCTTTAATAAACCTTAGATTTAGTTTTTCAGGACTGAAGGATTTGTTTAGTTTTATTGTCTTATGCTTTTCTAATACTTTTCCTTTGCAAGTATTAATTATTTTATGACCTACCCTTAGTAGCCACTTGTTACCCATTATTTCTTGCATGTAGTTTGTGCCTTGCATTGTGAAGATTGATACAACATGCATCTTTAACTTCCACAGGCATTTGATTGTACTTCTTCCAGTCCACCTTCTTTTAGGAGGCTATATTGTTCTCCTAATTTCTTATGCATCTGTTCTGACAATGGCAATTTTTACATCAATTTCCCAGTATATCATCCCCTCTCCTCAACTGTTGATTCCTTTCGACCTTGGGTGACAAGGCTTTTGACTGTGTTTGTTCCATTTCCAGCCTTTCGCACTCACCACTTCGGCATCTCCAGAACTACAAAAAGGTTCCTCTTGTACTCACCTTTCACTCAACCAGCTGTCAAAACAATGGACTATTTCTGCAATGCTCAGTATGATATCACCAATAAATTCATCTATCTTTCTCTCTGCTTCTCCTTCCACATTCTATAAGGAGCATTCCCTCAGTGACAACATGGACCCCATCTCAATTGCCTCCAATAACTCCTTTCTCCTCTCATGGTATCTTCCCATGCAAATGAAGGAGATGCAATGCTAACTTTTTATTCCATCCCTTCTTACTCTCCAAGGCTTCAAAAACTTTTTCAGCAGGCTGAACTTGGATAATGATTGGGAGTGAAAGCTTGGCTGATTTTGGTTTCCTTCCCAAAGATGCTGAGCTTTAGCCAATGAACTAACTGATATTCAGCCTCGGGTGGGAATCAAGGTTGATGCTTTCGTACCTTGAACTTTGCTGGAATTCGCCTATTATATTGCTGCATCTTTACTACAACATTGGGGAAGTGGTTTAAATAGTTGCTGATGAAAAGATTCTAAGCTACTGCTGCTCCAATGTTAAGGAGAGAGTTTCTTGGAGATGGTCCTCCGTTTTTACCCTCATCTGTCTGATTTAACATGCCACAATTGTTTAATCCATATATTACGTGTTTCACCATGTTGGAGTGACTTATGTACACTTATGTTCATATGTAACACATTTCACGTTGTTGGTGTAATATATATACACTTTTCCATGTTACTTATACACATTTATATTCATATATAATGTGTTTCACCTTGTCTGTGTAACTTGTCTGTGTAAATGTATATGCATATATTTATGTAGCATGTGTTTCATGATTCCAGTGTGACTTGTATAAAGTACACTAACACTTATCAGGCTGTCTGTTGAAAAGAATGACCTTACAGATGTAGTGAGTATGGAGCTTACAAAACAGAATGGGTTCTGTGAATAACTTGCAACCTGTGAATGACTTGCAGCCTTAACTTTTTTAAAATAAGCCCTTTGAAAATATAGCTGCACAGACATTAACTTTTAAAAGACCATTAACAATAAAGTGAAATAAAAATGACGTATAAAATTTGCTTTGTTCTCCAGTCATACTTGATTAAAAACCTTGCACAGGGCAAGCCAGGCTAGAATTCAGAATCATTTTTAACTGGAGTGAAAAACACAAATTTAGCACTCTTTTTTAAAAAAAATCTACATTTGAAAAGATCTAAGCATCTCATTTTGAATGATACAAAAACAATCTTGAAACCTATTACAAAAGAAAGGGACTACTTTATGCAGAACTGTCATCTCCTTTGATGAAATTTATTTAAAATACCTCGCAAAGACAGAAAGCAGCAGGAAATAATTGTGTGATCTGATCTGATTTGTGTCAGCTGTTAAATATATATATATTAAAAAAAATTTAAAAAGCAAATGCAATATTGCTTTTAACGCTTGGCATGCTGCAATTTATTCACAGGATCTGAAATATACATATGGTTCTGTAGTTCACAGTACATGTGAAAATCAGATTTTGTAAATATACAATGCACCATATTTGGGATCTCTCTGGTATCCTGTAAGTTGAAGGGACTGAGAAGGTTAAGCGTCTCAAGTTTCAAGGTTGCCTGTCTTCTCAATTTAGTTATTGTCACACTTGGGAAAGATTTGTTGGTTTCTTGTGAACCACAAGATGGAGCATTGCATACTGGTGCAGCAGACTAAAGGAGAGGTGGGGAAAGGAAGAACATCACAGTTCAACTCATGCCACTGACATCCTCTGCCAGAGAAACAGCAATGGCTTTGCTGGTGGCCATGGAAAAGCCTACAGTCTGAATGGCTGGATATATGATGGTTCTAAGCTCCCTTATACCTTTCAGAAAAGTATTTCTGAAAGTTTTTTTCTATTTTAACAGTTATATAAATGCAGGTTGTTGTATCTAAGGTGAAAACACACTGAAACCAGTACTAGGCAAGGTCATCAATCTAAAAAGCATTGGTTTATATCATTCTAAAAGAAGGAAATTGAAATGTTGAAAGTTTTGGTGATAAAATTTAGTTTCAAGGCTTTTTGATGCGATGAGTGCTGTTTTGTTTGTGGTGCACTTTACAGGCAAGGCACAGTGGGTGCCATTTTGATGAGAATGTTTGTGCAGGATGGGGAGCATTTACCAAAAACATTTAAAGGCGTCATCATTACTTTGAGATTGTTTCCACTAGCTAGTCTTACGATAATAGAGGCTTTCTTAATTTCTTTAAGTTTAATGAAGTCTACAGAGAGGACTGGTGTGGCACTTGGTGAAGGACCTTGTTTTGTCTTTGAGCATTCTGCAGAAATAACTTGGTCCTAGATATGGGTACGTTCCACATTGAGACAATATGACAGGGAGAATGAGCTGAGGTGGCATGGTGTAGACCAATGGGTCAACAGAGGGAGGAGCTAGGGAAGCACGATCAGCAGAAGGCCATATAATTAAGGATAAGGATGGTCTCAGCAATGGCTGTTCCATTGAGACTGACTGCTGTCTCCAAGGGACAGGGCCATGCGGGACAACCCATTGGGTAAATACTGCAGCTCTGGTTTTACAACACACATAACAGAGATGGAAGTGTGTAAGGCAGCGTGGTTCAATGTTTTTGAGTGATGAGATTATTAAATAACAGGTTGCGTGTGAACGTTAAGAGAAATGAGTGTAAGGTTTTCCACCATGCCAAATCTATGAGGGTGAAGGGGATTGATAGGAATAAATTGGTAAAGATTGTTTGCAGATGAGTGGTAAGTTGTAGTCCATTGACTAGTGCATAAGCCCAGTGATCTAGTTGCTGGGCTATGGCATGAAGCTACAATGCCTGTTGTTGACCTCTCGCATGAGGTCAATGAGGTTTGGAACACTGCATCCAGGTTTTCAGGATTGGACTCCTGCCATTGAGCTCCATCACTACCTGGACTCAACCCTTGTAAAAACTTTATCTGAAGAGAGTGCATTGCTTCTCCTCTCCACTTCCCGAACTAAAGTGTCCAATGCAGAATTGGAAAATGTTGAAGATATGGGGTTTTGTGATGTAGTGACTCCCACATCAAAATCCTTTCCAGGATGATTTCCATCATTGGCTTCAACCACAGCCTTCTCTCTAAGATGTTTAACTCAATAACCTGTCATGATTTTACTCCCCCAACCCTATCCCATGTGATTTGCACAGGCTGCTTGCTACAGTCACTTCAATTAATAGGCAGCACAAGATTTACTTGTGTCTGTATTGGAAACAATGGATGTGAGGCCACCCCATTTTCAGGCCCTACCCAACACTTTCCGTGTTAGATTTTCACAATATTAGGCTCATGAATGTCACTTTTTGCCTGAAAAGGTTAAACCAAAATAAAATTCTCTTGTTGCTGATGGGGATGAATTGCTACTACAGACTTAGGACAATTAAATCTAGGATCCAAATAACCTCAGATTACTGTAAAAGGCTAACTCCCAGATACAATTTGACATGGTTACCAGTTTGCATTTAGTTTTTAGTAATGGTGCTTAAACAGACATGTTTTACCCTTTGGAAGATGTCTGCCCTTTTCTGTTTTATCCGTGTTGATTAAACCTATTTGTGGTTATTAATACGCTGTAACTGTGGAATGCATTTGGATTAATACTTAACAGATTGTGCTAAATTTTCCTGAATATGAAACAGAAATATTATCAATTCATTGCTGAAGAGTAAAATTGACTTCACTCACACAGTCTACAATCAAGATAATATCTATAGCTCAAGATCCTTTCAGGCTTAAGTTTAAAAATTCCCTCAAACATGAAAACATATATTTAATTATAACATTTCTATATTAACAATTCTCGTTTTGAATTTACCCCAATATTTCAGTGGATAAATGTGCCATACAAAAATACAAAGTGCTGGAGAAACCCTGGTCGGCAGCATCTGTGGAAAGAGAAACAGAGCTAATGTTTGGAGTTCTATGACCCTTGTCTGGAACCAAAGGGGGCTAGAAAATGGTAGCTATTATGTTGTTGACAAAGTGGGAGGAGGAGCGAGTCAAACAGACAGAGCAAACTACAAAAGAAGTGCTAATGTTAGAGAAAGAGTGATCTCAATATAAAATGGATCTTGATGATAGCCATAGATAATTAAAAATAGGTTGGCTTTACTGAGAGGAAACCCACACAATTAAGATCCAGGATTGGGGGAAAAGGGTATATTTAATTGATGAGAAAATTAACAACTTAAAATAATTCAAACAACCGAATTTGCTGGAAAAAACTCAGCAGGTCTGGCAGCATCTGTGCAGAGAAATCTGAGTTAACATTTCGGGTGAGTGACCCTTCCTCAAAACTTGGAACATTAACTCTGATTTCTCTTCACAGGTGCTGCCAGAACTGCTGAGCTTTTCTAGCAATTTCTGTTTTTGCTTCTGATTTACAACTTCCACAGTTCTTTTGGTTTTTATTAAGTTAAAATAATTCTTCGAGTATGGACTTAAAGGAAACTGTTGAAAAATATTAAAAAAAATAATCAGGAAAGGCAATCATTCTTGCAATTCAAAGTATCAGAACCCCAACACTGAAGTTACTGAAAACTTTATTATTTCAAGGGATGGCAAATTCAAAGCTTTATTTCAGAACTAAGAAGTTTCATTGGTTTTATTCATTTAAATCCAAAATTTCAGATAAAGGAAAGGTCTATGAACTTGCCCATGTGCTTTTGAATTTAGCATAAAAGTACCTCATTTTAAACCACTTCAAGATAGTTCTACCCTCAGATCTTTCAAAATCCTTCAGTTATCTTGGAAAAGAAATATCTCTGTACATGGGAAAGCAATGGCCCAGTGGTACTATAGGTGGACTGTTAATCCAGAGACCCAAATAACATTTTGGGGATAACAAGCATGGGGCTGGATGAACACAGCAGGTCAAGCAGCATCATAGGAGCAGGAAAACTTGACGTTTCGGGCCTAAATCCTTCTTGGGGACCCAGGTTTGAATCCTGCCATGGCAGATGGTGGAATTTGAATTCAATAAATTTCAGCAATTATGAGTCTAATGATAACCATGAATCCATTGTTGATTGCTGGGCAAAAAAAAACTCATCTGGTTCCTTAATGTCCTTTAGGGAAGGAAACTGTCATCCTTACCTGGTCTGGCCTAAATCTATCTCCAGACCTACAGCAATGTGGTTGAGTCTGAACTACCCTCTGGGCAACTAATGTTGCCTAGCCAATGATGGCCTCATCCTGTGAATGAATAAAGGAAAAGAAAATCTCTATGAAGATGGCATACTAGTAAAGAAAAATTATCATCTTGAAAATAGCAGAAACTTTAACAAGTTTTTGTGTTGCAACGAGTCATAGAATGATACAGAAGAGGTCCTTTGGCCCATTGAGTCTGCGCCAACAAAACTACTTTAAACCTACACTAGTCCCACTTTCCAACCCATAGCCTTGAATTTTATGACATTTCAAGAGCTCATCCAAGTACTTATTTAAAGGTTGTGAGGTTTTTCCACCTCAACTACTCTCCCAGGCAGTGCATTCCAGATTCCTGCCAGCCTGCTGGTGAATAAACAATTCTTACAGCAACAAAGACTCAACAACAACTTTAATCAACCACAAGAATACCATAAGATAACAAAATGAGTGTAGTACAAGAAGACCCAATTCTTAATAATATCCTTCCAAATCAAGTAAACAATTACCAACCTCAAGTGCCTATTAACAATCAAATAAGGCAACAAAATTCTCTGGAACCAAACTTTCCACCATAAAAGTTTAAACTTTTAGATCCACTTTTATAAACTTGCAGGTGCATTTTTATAGGTAGTGAATTGGCAAATGCGGGAAGTACAATTCATAAGATTTCAGTCAGCTTCTGGATTGGACACCAAATCAAATGCACAAAAGGTTCATGCACTTCATTAAACAGAAAGAACACCAGCTCAGTAATTACACATACAACTGATCACTGAGAAACAAATTATATTTGGAAACCTCATACTTAGCTTTTGGTCAATATTTCACTTTAAGAACAAGCAAGAAACTGATGAGATCGCACTTCATAGTAGATATCACATCCCAGGAGAGACATTTAAAATCTTCATTGATTACCTATATGTACTATACAAACCGTGGAAACTTAAAACAAGGGCTCATTTGTGGCAGAGTTGTCGTTGGTCTTTTAGATAAATCTGTAATAGAATTTCATCAATCAAAAGTGAATCTAACTGTAGAATGAGGAGTTCAGAAAACATTAGCTACAGACTTTAGAAAGCTGCTCAAGAAGCAATATACAGAAAAAAGTTTCATTTAATACCAAGAGTATTGACTACTTGAATCACAGTATGCCCTCTGACCAAAGGAGACAGATATCTCATCTGAATAATATACTGCGTGTAACAATATTAACATGAAACTCTAAGTAACCTAATGTACAATATCTTATTCCAGGTGTGGTGTTCCAAAACCCAGATCAGTGAAGATAAAACAGTCCAATCTTCCACAAACAAAGTATTCATTGCAGTAAACAAGGTCTTGAAGATGTACCACAGTCTAAAGAACATACCAAGCAACATATTAAATTATTCACAAACCAAAGTACAAACAGATTCGAGAACAGCTTCTTTCTTGCTGTTATCAGACTTTTGAATGGACCTCTCAAACGTTAGTTGAAATATTTTTCTCTGCACTTTCTCTGTGGCTGTAACACTGTCTGCTGCAGTCTGTTCAACTACCCTGATGCACTAATCATGGTACATTCTGCCCGGGAGCACGCAAAACAACACTTTTCACTGTATCTCAGTACACGTGATTACAAAGGATCAAACCCAAACACAAAAATGTATATTTATGCCTTAGAACAAAATCTTGAAGATTATGTCAATACTGCATGAGAACAAGCTTCACATGGAGAACAATAAAGACATGATGACCACTATATTTTTCAGGAAGAACTAACAACAGGACCCAAGCTAATAATGGAGCAGGGGACGTGCAACGACCTAGTAATTCTCATCCATTCCTATGGTTACATTATGTAAATTCCTTCAGCCAGACTGATTAAATCTCTGATTCAACAAAAGCTGATAGAAAACAAATAAAATCACCAACTTTATGTGAAGTATTGCTATATCTGATCAAGACTTTCCTGATCTACCTATCAAAACAGTTGAATTGGTAGAGCTAGGAAAGATGAGGATAAAATATACAGTAAAGTTGTAAATATAAATAATTTAGGTAATTAACTTGAATAAATATATATAAAATGGTTAATCTATGTTAATGAGGGAAAGACAGCTTAAGAGGGGGTGTTGTTGAATTACTACAGGACCCTGGAGTCAGCTTGCAATAATGTCACACAACTGCACATCACTCACAATAAATAACACAGTGCAGACGAAGTTGGAAGGACTTGAAGGCACAAAGAAGATTGAAGAGGCCTTATGTAACTCTAATATAAAATCCGAGCCTGCTATACCGATGACTGTCATGTTTGGCAATATTTAGCATAAAAGTACAATAAATAGTGTTACATTGAAGTCTTAGCCTGAAGGCAGTTCTTGCCTTTGCCCACTTCATGACCAGCCTGTTTTGAAGCCAACTCAATGTGGCATGAAACTACATGATGAAAGAATTGGTACTGGTAATCTCAGTCAGAACTGTGACTCAATGGAAGTCTGGATTTGTAGAAGTACTTTCATATTTTGGCATGAGTCAGTGAAGGTCTGAGGTCCGAGTCTCTGCAATTCCCTGCCCAAACCTTGATGACTCTCTACCTCTTCCTTTGTTCAAGATGTTTCTGAGATCCTATTTCTGGCCATCTGTGCTAATATACTTGTTTTAATGCTTAACATTTTGAGACTTTTTTTGGAATGGGACTCTTAATTTTATGTTAGAGATGTTTCGAATATGGGTATTATCAACATTACAGTAGCCTTTGAAATGTCCATATCTTTCAGCTTTTTAAAATAAAATGAAGTATTGACAAACTTGGGTTGGAATTTGCCATATTCAGCAATTTAGCTTGGAGGTTTCTGCATGCACTTCAAATTTGGTACAACAACATTTGGAAACATTTCAAGAATGTGAACTCTTTAAATGTTTCAAATAGAGAGAAAATGATTTTGCTGGAGTAAATTAAATGAAATGACATTTGATTCTATGCTTGTATGAAGGAGATGTGAGACATTCTAAAATGTTAATATTTACAAAATATCATCACAAGTCAAGGTCACTGTTGTAAGATAGAGCTGTGCTCAACCCTGGTCTCTCAGACTTGCTGGAGTAGATCTGAACTTTCTACCATCATATAAAATGGACAATAGTGAATTGACTGCCAGTATTACATTTCTTATAAGTTGTATTTTTGTTGAAGTCAAAATCTACCCCACAACACTTTAAGATATTATGAATAATACATTCAGAATATTACAGTTTATCTGATATAAATGGTAACTGCATTGGTAGCATTTGGTTTGAAAAATTAAAATGGCTGCATCAGAAATATGTAGTTGTAAAAAATTAAAGAATATAATGTCAACCGTTACAGGAGAAACATTTGAAGCTAGTTGTGAGATCTTTCCTTAAATTGTGATTTTCCAATTTTCTTGACAGTCTTGGAATGGAGAAACTTTAAGTAAGAAATATATTCATGATGACATTGTAGATATATCAGATACTTAAAATATGCATTTCAGTGATTACTAATCCTGATGCAAAACTGTGACAGCTGCGATGACTTGATGTTAATGTTTTAGGTGCCCAGGACTTCTGTGAGCACAAAGAAAGAGAAACAAAATTTTAGTAAATTAGTCCCATTCAAATTTAACTAATCATTAGTTCTGTAAGATATACAAAACTATAAAAATGTTTTGGTATTAAATTCTAATCTCAAGGGAGCAACAGGATAAGATAAAAAAAATTAAGATCATTTATTTTCAAAAACATGAATATTGTCCAAGTTCAACTGCATGTGGACATGGAAAGCAGCATTATTGGGGGAGTTGAATTTGAGATGGGAATGCTGGGCATGGATCTGATCATGAGAAGCAGCAAGCAAGTTGTGGCACCAGCTGTAGAGAAGCAGATATCTGTCAGCTAAAAGACCATCACATGCTCTCCATCTGCTGGATCCAGGGATCTGCAAAGATGACAGCTATCTGTCTCCCACCCCTTTATGTAGTCATTTGAGAGTCCATAAAGTGAGCTGTTGTAAGACCTTTCTATGATTATGACAGTGTCTACATGTATAACATTGCATATCAGCTTTAAATTATTGGAATGCACGATGGATATCTACTAATACAAGAACCATCATCAGGAATCCTCCAGTGATGGATGTTCTATATTTAAT
The DNA here is from genome assembly GCA_024137785.1 of Ginglymostoma cirratum. Lineage (NCBI taxonomy): Eukaryota > Metazoa > Chordata > Chondrichthyes > Orectolobiformes > Ginglymostomatidae > Ginglymostoma > Ginglymostoma cirratum. The sequence goes on along the minus strand of JAHRHZ010000018.1, from coordinate 51,717,820 downwards.
TAGAAGAAATCTTATGAAATCTCAGGCTGCTGCTGTCAAGACTTTGAGCTTCAATTTAGAACAAACTCTTATATTCAGCTTCAACATTTCATCAAATGAAGAAAAACATTCATTCACCTTGTAGTTGCCCAGACAACTTCCTGCTACAAGACAATGGACATGCTGTTGGAGCAGCTGTTTGATAGCCAGTTTGGGAATAGACATACAAATGGAGAACTCTATATCTGGCCCATTTAATACCTTCTCTCCAAAGACAATAGATGTGCTGGAACATGATCAAAAATGTTAGTTACCTAAACATTCATTCTTTAAAGGGAGCCCCAGTAGTACAAGATTTGAATTAGTTCATAGTCTTCTCCCTGAGCTGTGTCCTGACTATAGGTGAAACCTGCCTAATTCATGTGAATGAGGTGCTGTGCTCCTGACAGCTTCAATCTAAGCAAAATACGGCTGATGTTGGAAGCTGAAAGAAAAGCAGAGTTTGGGAGAAACACACCAGGTCTGACAGCATCTCAAAGAAGCAGAGTTAACATTTGAAGTTCTTTATGACCCCCCTGAAGGATGCAGGAAAAGTGATGGGTTTTACCTGCAAAAACAGAGGGGAGAAGGAGAAGGTGGAATAGTTGTTAAGGTTGCCCCAGAGCAAAAGGCAAAGAGAGAGCTGATGATCATATCTATGTCTGATGCATTTCCCACTCTCCTGCCAACCTACTTCCCCTCTTTCCCAGAACAATGATAGGACTACTCTTGCCCTTACCTTCCACTCCACCACTGTCTGCATTCAGTGGATCAGCGTCTACCACCGCAAGCAGGATGCCATCACTAAACACACCTTTCCATCACCACCCCTGTCAGTATTCTGTTAGCGCTGTTCCGTTTGTCACATCTTGGTCTATTTCTCTGGCTCTCCCACATGTCTTTGCCCGCCTATGGCACCTACCCATGCAAGCGCAGAAGGTGTAACATTTGCCCCTTCACCTCTTCCCTTCTCACTGTCCAAGTCTGTAAACCCACTGAAGCAGTGGTCCACTTGTACTTCTTTCTCTATCTAGTATGCTGCATTCGCTGCTCATAATGTGATCCCCACTATATTAATGAGACTGAATGTAGGCTTTGTGGAAATGCTAATCTCTGCCCACATGAGTGACTGCAGCCTTCAGGTCACTTGTGATTTCAGTACATCATCTTTCTCTCATGTCCAGCCTGCTGTTATTTTCCAGTGAACCCCAACTCTAACTGGAGGAACTGGAGGTTCACTTTTTTGCTTAGCCTTCTGGACTAAACATTGAATTCAACAACTTCTTGATCTATGTCCTCCATTTTGATTGCCCTCTCCACCCTTCCCCCTGCACGCCCTCACAAGTGTCCCATTTGCATGGGTTTGCTGTCAGGAGAACTGACCTATTTTCTGCTATAAATGCCTACTATTAACACCTACTTTTCATCTATATCTTTTCTCTACTACCATTAGCTCTCCCTTTGCCTCTTGTTCTGGGGCACCCTTATCACTTGCTCCTTCTCCATTCTTTAATATAGCATGAAACCATCACTTTTCCATTTCCAGAGATAGTAGGAACTGCAGATGCTGGAGAATCTGAGATAACAAGGTGTAGGGCTGGATGACCACAGCAGGCCAAGCAGTACCATAGGAGCAGGAAAGCTTGACGTTTCGGGCCTAGACCCTTCTTCAGAAATGGGGGAGGGGAAGGAGGTTCTGAAATAAATAGGGAGAGACGGGGAGGCAGATATAAGATGGATAGAGGAGAAGATAGGTGGAGAGGAGACAGACCGGTCAAAGAGGCGGGGATGGAGCCAGTAAAAGTGAGAGTAGGTGGGAAGGTAGGGAGGAGATAGGTCAGTCCAGGGAGGACAGTCAGGTCAAGGGGGCAGGATGAGGTTAGTAGGTAGGAGGTGGGGGGGGGTGCTTGAGGTGGGAGGAGGGGATAGGTGGAAGGACAGGTTAGGGAGACGGGGACGAGCTGGGCTGGTTTTGGGATGCGGTAGGGGAGGGGAGATTTTGAAGCTTGTGAAGTCCACATTGATGCCATTGGGCTGCAGGGTTCCCAAGCGGAATATGAGTTGCTGTTCCCGCCACCTTCGGGCAGCATCTTTGTGGCACTTCAGTTTCATTTAAGAATCATATAGGACTTGAAACCTTACCGATGACAGGAGTAGGGTGGTGTTCACTTCAAAGTAGCTCCTGGAAATTACATTGGGATCAAAGACTTTGGACACCCAGCATCATCAATGGCTTTATAAGAACAAAAACAAAATTAGCGCACTCACATTGCTCATTCAAAGAGAACAAGGTGAATTTACTTTATTAGCACCATGATATTGAAAAATAACTTTACAGATTCTCTTTTCTAAGAACTTTCCTGTGCTGTGAACTCTTAGAAATACTTATGGAAGTAATTTCTCTGTGATTTTAGCAATAATTGACAGTTTTAATAGCATCAGCACTTTATATTATAGTCTAATTCAAAAAACATGTGAAATTCCATTTGAAAAAACCATTTTAAAAACCTGCATTCCTTCTGTCTTCCTGATGCAGCTTACATGATGTTACATTTGTTGTTGACAGTTACAATGGATGAGTTTCCAGCTTGTCCATATTTAGAGATTGTTGGGCCTTTAATTTCTCAGTCCCTGTAAAATCAACACCAACTGATGAAGCACATCTCTTCAGTAAAAAACTTTAACCCTTCCTATGTTTTATGGTCAACTTCAGGCTTGCTAAGTGAAAAGTACTGTTTCTGTGAATTTCCTGTGTTAGCCTTGTTATATATGCCATGAAAACTGGCTTCTTGTTGAGTCAGATATCTTGGAGTTTATTAACAACATTAGTTATTTACATCGGTTCAATATTACAAAACTAGGTTCTGGGTTTTTCTGATGTCACCATACATTACATCCATATAACTGACTGACTATATTGACTCCGTTGCACAGAGAATAACTAAAGTTGAGGTGGATACCTGTCTTCCAGAATGTCACATTGCGCTATGTCATTTAACTGTGTTAAAGGTACAGGCCTGTCCATCTGCATTCTATCTCATAATACAGCACTTTGCAAGCTGAGCTTTAGTTCATCATTTTAAAGGTAATAGAAGCCACTCCTGGTTTTCATTTTTTAAAAGATATCTATATGTATGAAAATTGTCCTAAAGGGCACTCCCTTCATTTTGAATTTTTGGATATGGAAATTATTTTGTTGTTTAAAAAATGCAGTATTTTAATTGCATCTAGTACCCAGTTTTACAGTGAAATGGGATAGTTTGGAGTGGGGTGAGCTCAGTGCCTGGTATGCACACAGCTCCACCAACCAGTCTTTGACCACTGGTGGAATTTCTAATGTTAGAAAAGAGTCAAACAGCTTGTTCTTTGAAGTGAAGCTGCAGCAAAAATAAAACTGACCAAGCACTCCTTAACTTAGCTTTAGAAAATCAGCTTCAGTCAATGGGCAGGGCTGACCATTCAAGAAAAGGCTTTCAGGTCTGCTTACTGCTGCAACCAAATTACCAATTTCTTAGATATGGGCAATATTACCCTTCCCCACTGGTATCAATGCAGTGCAATAGAGTAGTGCTACAATACATCTGCCCTATAAACTGAGGAAATCTAGGTTTCACTTATGACAGTTCAAGCAGCTCTAAGCTTTTACAAACATACCTCCATCTCCAAATCCCCTGCAGGACAATGCAGCAAATTTAAGAAGTCTCAGCTAACCCCGCAACTGACACAGGAATAAAAATATCAGACCATTCTGCAAGCAAGGCAAATTATATATGCTTGCTGTATTTTATCATTTACAATTGGTAGGCACAGGTGACACACTGATCAGGTGTACTTGCATAATCACTTCCAAAAATACATGCCATTTTGAATAATTCTACTGAAAAATCTTGCAGTTTCAACTTAATCGCTGCAAGTAACACATAAATCTTACATGAATATAAATCAAGAGTCAGCTGTGCAGGATTGGAGGACTCATTGTTTTATTATATTGTAGCGGAAGCACATTTTTTTGACAACAGGGACATGTCTGAAGTATGTCAAGTGCTGGTCTTTAATCTATATTTTTAATTTGTAATGTTGTCGGTAAACTAAATATTTGGCGAGCGGTCAAACAAGCCAAGGTTTACTTATTGTACATAAGAAAAGCAGCTGGAGAAACTCAGCAAATCTGAGCAGCATCTATGGAATGAGAGACAGAGTTACGCTTGGAGCCCCAGTGGACTCTTCTTCAGAATCTGAATTCTACATTCTGAAAAAATGTCAAACCGGATTTGAAACATTAGCTCTGTTTCTCTCTGCACAGATGCTGCCGGAGCTGCTGAGTTTTTCTAGCACTTTCTGGTCTGATTTCAGATTTCCAGGATCAGCAGTATTTCACCCTTGTGTTGCTTTTTGACCAAATGGGCACACCATCAGCTCAGTACTTCTTGTTTAAAAAACTGCTTAATAATGTCTGGAGATCTTGTGATTTAAAATTCAGATGACCCTATTTAACGTCAACATGCTTTCAAAAGAATTTGCCTTCAAAAATACATCTCACAGCTTCATTTCAAGATATTCATGTTAAATTAAAATTAATGGTACATTCTGCGCATCACAGTGCCTTTGAATACTTATATTTCTGATCAGTGATTTTATCCAGCCCAGGGTTAGTCAAGATGGAAGTTTTTTCTTAATACCTGTGAAGAGTTGAAAATTAAACAAGCCAATCTTTAGCTTCAGTTTAGTTATCAAGACATGAGCTTGCGAAACAATAAAAAAAATCTAGAAGCTGCTTAAGATGCATATGTTCTGGAAAAATAAGTTTTGGCACAATTTTGTGTATGAGTATCATTGATAACTGACCTTTCCTGATCTTTTGAGACTTATGTTTTAGTCCGACTGGCCAGTTTATCATGTAGAAAATTAAAACAAAAAGTGACAATTTGAAAATCAAATGACATTTTCCCCAATTGTATGTCATAAGGGTTAATCAAAAGAAAGTTTATAGATTCTCCAAAGCTCTTCTGAAAAATCAGATTTCTTATAGACAAGCTGATATCAAACCACTGACTATACTGTTGGAGAAGCATATGGAAATCATATTCATTTTCAAAATCAGACTCTGATATTTGCATACATGGATTGTGGAGAGATACAACCACCGTTGTCAGGCTGATGAAACACAAAGCATTAATGCAAGATATGTGGAAACATTAGCAAATTATCTACTCATACTTGAGAATTAAACAAAAATTGCGAAGACATTTCCATGAATTAATGCTACCACAACATAACAATCAACTGCTAGCATGCTGGTACCTAATGTTTAAATAAAGCTTGGAAAATTATGCAAAATCAGGCACTTATAGAATCTATAATAAATTGAATTAATGTGTGTGAGCAAATCTGTTCTATTGATAACTCCAATATAAACCTGCTGTCATGTGAAATCTCCCTAGAAGAGTATTCACAATGTTTGCAATTACCTGTGACCCCATGTAGGTGCGATGTGAAAGCTTTGTTGGTGTTGGATGTATCATAATTCACATTCCTACAATACTGCCGCCACGTAACATATTCTAAGCTAAACATTTGATAGTGTTAGTTTTTGGGCTGGGGAATGCATGATTACCCCATGCCAATTGAATTGACACAGGCAGCGGGAGAACATTGTGCTACCTGCTCATCCACATGATCACAGTGTGCAGCCCAGTGTTAAACACACCACTGACTGGCAGCACACTTAGCAGGAGATCCAAGTGCATGTGAAGCTAGCAGGGATTAAAGCCAGTCTGCACATAGGAAAGCCAACCTGCAAGTCTTAAGGGGGAAGTGTATTTCGGCTGCAGCAGGTGGTGGAACTGGTTTCAATGTGTTTCTTAGAGTAGCGATGGAGCTGCGTATTACATAGAGCTCCCAGGTTCCTCCAATGAGAGGCTGGAAACATTAATCTATACATTTTGAGTCATAATTATATTTGTTATAAAAAAGCCCATGCTAGTTAATTACTTTACGTAGTCGCAACATAGCAAATAAAAGAATTATTATCGGAAATGTTGTAAAAAATGTTAATAGCAAAATGGCGAGAAAGTAATTAACGCCAAATGTTGAACAATAAAATATAACCTGTAGTGTGCTTTCTATTTATAACCCAAGTAAAAGCCAGCCCTCCTGATAGTTCAATGGAAAACAGGTATGGTACTGAGCCGCATAAATCTGGAATTCACAATTTGTATCACACATATTTGGAGACAGTTGGGAATTCCACTTGACTTTGATACACCAAGGTTGAAGCCAGAATAACATGACCAACCGTCCTCTTCCTGATTATTTTCAAATGGGTCTGGATAGAAAGTCTGCCTGTGCTCTATCTCAAATATGCAATTAGCTTCACATATTTAAAAATTTACAGCTGTCTGAGGAACGTAACGGTTCAAGTGTGTATTGAACAGCAGCCCGACAAAAGTGAGCACTCAATACGTGCTAACCGAGAAAGTGGATGGATAGGGGGGAAGAGAAAGAAGATGCAAAATAAAATGATGCCACAAATTGCATGCTGGCATATTCATTAGCACTGCTGCCTCATAGCACCAGAGACCTGGGTTCAATTCTAGCCTTGGGTAACTGCCTGTGTGGAGTTTGCACATTCTCCCCTTGTCTTTGTGGGTTTCTTCCAGGTGCTCCAGTTTCCTCCCAAAGTCCAAAGATGTGCAGGTAGGTGGATTGGCCATGCTAAATTGCCCATAGCGTGCAACCTACGTGCATTACTCATGGTAAATGCAGGTTTACAGGGATTGGGTGGGATGCTCTTCAGAAGGTAGGTGCAGACTTTATCTGCTCTGTAGGGATTCTATGGAAGTCAAGCACATTCAAATCCATCAAGCATCTTGATTTGCTTTTGGTCAGGCTGAAAGGCTAAATGTCACTATTGATATAAAATAACGTACTACTCAAGATTAAGTTTGTCAACAGAATTCCTTGTATCTAATTTCAGAAAGCAAAATTAATTGTATTGTTTTTGGAGGAGGTATTTTTAACAATTTACTACAAATATATCAGAGGTTCATAAGTTATGTCGATGAAAAGTTCTGTTAAATAGATTTACAATAATTTCCAAATGTGAAAAGACAGAATGTTCTGACATAGCTGGAGGGAACTGTGTTGAACAGAAGAGCATAAATCAGAGATAAGAAAAAGCCATTCAACTCATTAAAACGTCTCTCTCCAGTTTTGCAACTCTCATCACTACATTTAAATGGACTGGGAATGGGAATAATGGAATGAATTTGTTGTATTTCATCTTGGACAGAATGTTGAAATATTTTGAAATGTCTGAATGATCTTTGAAGTTTTTCTAAATACCCTGAGCTGAATGTTTCCATTTGCAGTTAAAATGTTGTGGGGTTCGAGTTTCATGGCACCCAGTACACACTTGCCGTTGGCAACATTCGTCATGCAGTCTTGTCGTTTTTGCCTGATCGGTTCTGCAACTGAGCTATTGGGTGCATTTCCTGGGGAATGGCATGAACAGCAAGGTGGAAACATTCATGAATGCCGGGAACCTGAAGCTGCCGTACCTCAGGTACCCTATTTAAATCTTTCGCTTTTCTTTTAGATTCGTTCATGGGATGCTGGAGTCACTGGCTCGGTAGTTAAGAATCAACATTATTGTTGATTTGGAGTCACATGCAGGCCAGACCATGGCAGATTCCTCCCTAAAGGGCATTAATGAGCCAGATGGGTTTTTCCAACAATATGATCACCATCAGACTCTTAATTCCAGATATTTATTGAATTCAAAATCCACCAGCTGCCATGGTAGGATTCAAACCTGGGTCCCCAGAACATTATCTGGGTTTCTGGATTAACAATCTAATGAAAAAAAGCACTAGACCATCACCTCCCCTGAAGGCTGTGAGCCAGGAATGACTCCACACACTGTGGTTCTTGATGCTTGAAAATATCTGAGGAAAGACAAGCTAGCTCCCTGTTGCTATGTGGTGCTGCTGGACTGGACAGTGGTGAGGAGGGCGGACCTTTGGCCTGCTGCCTAGCCAAGGAGACCATGCTAACAGATCTATTTAGTCTTTAGAGAAATCACAGCATTGGCTTGGGCTGTGTCCTGAGATGCAAGGAATGTCCAAATGATCTTAAAGAAGGTCAATAGTCTCCTACAATCTGGCCATTTATGTGTCATCGTCTTCTCTTTGCTATCTCATATTCACAGAACCACCACTCACTCTAAAATGCTGCCATTGCACATATCTTTCACAAAATTCTCTTAGCACCGCTACGTCACAGCGCCCAGGCCGTGGGTTCAATTCCACCTTTGGGCTACTGTCTGTGTGGAGTTTACATGCTCTCCATGTGTCTGTATGGATTTCTGCCAGGTGCTAAGATTTCCTCCCACAGTCCAAAGGTGTGCTGATTAGGTGGATTGGCCATGCTACATTGCCATTTAGTGTCCAGGGATGTGCAGGCCAGGTGACCGTGATGTGGAGGTGCCGGTGTTGGACTGGGGTGTACAAAATCAGAAGTCACACAGTGCCAGATAATAGTCCAACAGATTTATTTAAAATCACAAGCTTTCAGAACGTAGCCCCTTCATCAGGCTAGTTGAGTTGGCCATGGGAAATACGGGGTTATGAGGACAGAGTAGGGGGCTGGATTTCGGTGGGATGCTCTTCGGAGGGTTGGTACAGACTTGATTGGCTGAATGGCCTCTTTCCGTGCTGTAGGGATTCTATGATTCAACCTCCTGACTGACTACAGTCTCCTTTCAACCCATTAAGGATTGTTTCTTTTTGATGTTCACACATTGCCATTTGATTGAAGTACATACAGTATATTTGTAAGGTAAACTGCTGGCATGTGATGCAGCGCTGACAGTAGCAACATGTCCACCCATGTCCCCACCCCGCTATCTGACTGATCAATTCACTGTTCTGTGCTTATCACCATCGCAAGTTGTATTAAAAAGCAAACTAAGCCTGTACTGAATGATCAAGAATTTGTGTGCTCAGAAAGTGATGTGATCCACACGGAGGCTGGCAGCCTCCTATCTGTACTAAAATGAGTGAGCACTAAGAAATCAAGCTAACATCCATGAGGTGCATGTGTGTCCCTGTGAATTGGTAGAAGCACGCAAATCATAGATACTTGTCGGCTCCAAAGGTAAAGTGTTGAAGGCTTAAAGTGGTGTCTGAATTGGGTGGAGAGCAGGTATGACGATGTCCTGGAACTTGCGGTTTGCTGATGCTGAGTTGGGTGGCTGTCGGGTTGAGGAAGACGGATCCACCGGGAGGTTGTGCAGGAGAGGCACTGGCGTGGTGTCAAGGACAGGTGTTCAGAGAGGTACAGCTGCCAATTGCCTGTCTTCTTTTACCTGTTGGTAATTTGTGCTCTTTATTTACTCATTGGAGGAGACAAGAATTGGAAGTAGGTTGTGAAGAGGTGGGACATTAATGAGATAAAAACACGCGAAAAGAAGTTAGTTGCCACTCATGGGTAAGATTCTGAATTGCTACGTAAGACTTGAAGGGAAAAGCAGGAGATTAGTTTGGATTTTTTAAATCTCATTCTATATTGCCATGATAGTCACCACTACTTTCACCACACCAGGGAGGAGAAAATTCCACCTTGTATTTTGAATGCCTTTTTCACTAAATCCCATTTACATACCAGTTTATTTTGCAGCAATTATTTGAATTTAGCTTGCCTAACCCATTTAAGAAAGTACTCTAATGAGGTAGATTAATCTTGTTCCTTCCAGACAGTATAGCTAAGTTTCCTTATAGTTCATGTCCTTTACACTTGGGATCAGCTTTGTTGCTCTTCCTAACATCTTTCAAATGTACATACATCCTTTTGTGACATAATAGCCAATGTGATTTCAGTGTGATCTGACCTGTGCATTGTAAGTTCAGAGCATTAAATTCTGCAGTCTTGTATTTTACTTATCTGGTAGTATCAGCTGCTTTCTATTATTATTTTTAATTGCTGTTCACAGTGTCTGCAAAAGCCTACTGTTACTTGTAGGTCTCTCTCTGAGTCTCATCATGTTAATTCAACTTCACTCGCTGTGAACCCATGACTCTAGAAATTGGATTGCAACAGAATTGGGATGCGATTTCAAGTACACTGTGTGCTGCATGTGTCTTCTAAAGCTAATGCCAGGATGATTGCGAACTGATCTGGTGGTTCACTAGCAAATTAGTGAGCTTTGGGCACTGGCTGTGAAGGAGGAGTGAATTCAGTTGGGTTGGAATGTGGTTGAAGGCCTCAATTCAGTCCAGTGGAAAAAGCAATCAGAACTGGGTAAGAGGTTGCCGAACTATGGTACAAACGTTGATCCAGGAGGAAAAGGACAATGCCACTTTAAAGTTGGTATAAAACTTGATTTCTTTTCTTTCAGGCGGCAGCTTCCAGTGGTGCCGTTGGAGACCAGAAAGGAAAAAAGATGGCTGCAACATGTGCGATGCTTGCTCGATGTTAGTCACAGACTAATTGCAGGAAAAAAGAAGCCTGAAACAAGCTTTAGATCCCTGATGAAATGGAACCAGGATTTTCAGGTGGCTGCTCTTGGTGTTTGCTGGATGTTTTTATCGCGTGATCATTGTTGCACATTTGTTGGGCTGTGATAACCTGAAAAATAAGCATTGTAAAATTTAACTTGTCGACAATTAAATAAAGTTAGAAACCAATGCTTTTGACTGTAGTTTTATTTCCAAGTGTTATCTTTAATTGATTCTGCCTTCAAAAATCAAGATCCTGTGGCACGGTGGTAGTGACCCTACCTCTGAGCCATGCCTCCGTTCAAGTCCCTCCTGCTCCAGAAGTGTGTTATAAAGTCTCTGAACAGGTTGATTAGAAAATATCTAGGAAATCTTGAATCACTGTATCATCTATATTAAACTTCACCCTCTTAAATTTTGTGTCATCAGCAAATTATTATTTAAGATATGAATTTCAATGTCTGGGATTCTGAAGGCCATTTCTGATGCCAGAGAAGCCAACATGTCTTCATACATTGAACTGATCTTGAACTATAATTACTGTCAGTCCATTTAGTTACAGAATCAATGTTTTTGATGAAAGGCACTTTAGTAGTATACAAGGTTTAGTGCAGGTTATCCAGTGTCAGAGTCTCTGAAAGCTACCCTACTACTGAAAAGGGAGAGAAATGGCTGGAACAAGGCACACATTAAATGAAGCAATGCTTTAGGTCTGACTGTAGAATGCTACTTATGTTTGAAGCTGAGAACCACCCTCCAGTGAGGGGTAGCATCAGAACAATTTCCAAGTAGATGGCAGAAAGCGTGATGTTTCACGCGTGCACTGATCCTTAAAGTGAAGAAGAAATTTGCTGGTTTCAGGAATGTTGCCAAGGTAACTGTCCTTAAATGTTGTTTCATTTTAAAATATTGCCTTACAATGCATGTTAACACCACTTCATTCCAAGCTTGGTGGAGCACAGTACTCTGGTAACTGTTTCTGTACAGACAGGCAAGCTGATGTTTTATCAGGGCAGTTTACATTGCTGCCATTACATTACATTAGGCCCGTGGTGTATGAACCATAACAGGCAAAAGATATTTTGCCCATTGCCACATACTAACTCTCCATATGCACGCTGTTCACAAACTCTTGACTGGTGCATCTTTTATCATACTCTTCTTCAACGTGCAGAGGATCATTCAGCACAGGAGCAAACCATTTGGTTCGTTACATTGACATTGTTTCAAGTAAAGTGTTTAATGGTTGCCACAAAATGATGTGAAAGCAAGTTATTGCAGAGCTGGAGCTCACATGATTATGACATATCAGCCAGTACATGAAGTACAAATGCATTTCTCCAATATTTCCGTTTCATAAAAGACAAAACAAAATAAAAGCAGATCTTATCATTTGCAGTTGCATGTCACCCAAGTTATCCAATCTGCATGGCCAACAAGAAAAAAATTAATCATTTATGGACAAGACTGACAATTCAAGCCTTTCCTACTTTCATCAGTTTCTGAAAATGCATTTCAAGTATCATCTCTAAACTGTTCAGATCTTTTAATGATATGCATGTAATGTGTTTTTGTCAGATTTACTTCGTATCATTTTGTTCCTGGGATGGTGCTCCTTCCCTGGGAAGTATTGTATTGTCCCTGTGGTGAGTGTTTGATCAGTGCAAGACACTTGTCTTTCAGATTCAGAGTCTCTGCTGTATTGATGATCCAGAGCACGTCAAGCTGACTCACAAAAGCACTGTGGGTGACCTAACACCTCAAGGACTGCAGCAGTTCAATACACCAGTTCACCACCAACTTCTCCATGTTAATTAGGTTGGGCAAAACATGTGGGCCCACACCCACATCCCGTGAGCGAATGAAAAATGCTGCCAAACATCCTTAACCATGAACTGCGTACATGTTCACACTCTGATGACAAATCAGCAAGAACTTTGCTGGATAGTTCAAATAATTCTTTGCATAACTTTCAGATCTGCTGGTCACTGAATTTCTGCTACAGCTCTCACATTGATGGAATCTGTTCTAAATCCTTTCACTGTCAATAGTAATGTATGTACTTGACTCCGGGCATTTTCAATGTCATCATTTGTTTCTTGTTCCATTCTTTCTTCTTGTCAGACTTTTTTCTGCTGCTCTGTGATGGTCTGGTTTCACTTGCTTATCATCAGCTGCCAGCTTCTCAAAGAATGATTTCTTGGCTTCTTTATCTTTCTTTCCATTTCTTTAGGACATCCTGGTTTGGTGGGGCCATCAATTCCTTTATGTTGCCTTTCAGACTATGTTTGAGGGCAGCTAGACCATCCTTGACAGATCTTAACATGGTCTCTGTTATGGACCATAGTTGATACATGTTATGTTGTGATAGTGTACCTTTAAGAGGTAAGTCATGTGACACTGGTGAGTCTTCAGCCAATGCTCACGGCCTTATTCAGACTTTTTTTGAACTTTTATAATATTCTCAGTTTGGGAATAAAATTTTCCTGTTGTATTGTAACGAGCAACAAGTTCATATGTTCTTTAGTTCTGACTGAAGCTTGGTAACTGCCCAGTACAGAATAATCTCACACTTTCATCAGCTTTGAGAAAATTTTCAGCAGAAGATTCAAAAACTGCCAGAACATCTTTGTAGTTTTCTAGGATTTGTTGGCAAGTCAGTGGCTTATTATCCCAGAAAAAGCCACAAATCTCTTCTTACAGGTATAGGGTTACCAGTTCAAGCTTTAGATTTGATTCAGCTGAGATGAATAGATTTTGACTAAAGTCTACTGTCTGGAGCACCAGATTGTCATTCTCCCCTATGCATTGGACTTTTAGTTGCATTTGTCTTCTTGGTGTTCTTGTGGTGCCCTGGTAGTGTCTCTATCTTTGAGCTAGGGGGCCTGCTTTGGAGACCCACCTGCTCCAGAGGTGGGTCATAATATATCTGGGCAGGTTGATTAACAATATCATTTATCTTCTTGGGATGAGTATTGTTCCATCCTATAACGTCAACCTTACTTTTCAGGGCTTAATTTTGGTTCATTGTCTTCAGTCTGCAAAGTTCTTAATGTTGTGCGAAGCACCATTGTCTATCTGACTCTTCTCATTTGCCTGATACTCTCCTTCTGCCTTCACAAGCCTTTTATTTCTTTTAAACTTGATAACACTATCCTTTTGCATGGTGTAGAGTGATTTATCTCTCCAGCAGCCATCTTGATATGCTTGCTTTGCTTCTTTCTTACGAAACCCTTTTCTGCAAAGTGAGTCCGTTTCTTACAGTTAACACACTGCTTTCCCCATGCTAAGCATGCTTTCCTTTTTCTGTGTGTGATGTCTTCTTCCATATTTATTTCTGTTCTCTGGCCATGTTCTTTCTGGTAACTTTTTTGCAAATTTTTTTTTTTCCTTTTCCATTACATTGGTCTCGTTCAAACTGGAACTCCTTCTGATAATACACGCTAGCTGATGATTGACAACCTCAGAGTTTCTGCACATGTGATCAATTTGTTGGGAGTTGGTTTCTATTCTCTCAACTGATGTTCTCTCACAGAAGGATGTCTCATGTCTGAGACCATCATATCAGTAATGAGATCAGCTTTCAGTTGTCCATGTTTATAGGATTCAGCTAGATGTGTCAGTGCCATCATATACTGGATCAATAATCTTCATTTAGTGCTGTGTGCTCAAGTTGAACACATATCATTCACAAGTAACATTGATATGGGGTTCAAAGTATGTCTTCAAAGTCTCTTCTGTTTGGATTTTCTGATACTCAGTGAGATATAAAGTGAGATACAACCTATAGTACTACTTTCACAGCATTGATAACTTCTTGCCACTTCTGTTTGCTCACTCTTTTTATTTAATGTTGTAGCTATTTCATAGTTTTGCCACTGATGGTTGAAAAAATCTAATTCTGTCTCATATCCCTTTTTATTTCCACAGCAGCAAGGAGCAGACTCTTCACATCCATTCTGACTCATTCAGCATTTCCAAATTGCTGACTTTGGTTTCAGTCTTCTTTGGTGCTTTCCTTAAAGTTTGTGGGGCTATCCTATAACTTGCAAAATTCATGCAATCTCAGTTGGTCTTATCTGGCTTCAAGGTTCAAGTAGTTTGTTGAATAACTGTCACAAACTAAAATGAAAGCAAGTTACAACAGAGTGACAGGTCATATGACTATGGCACGCCAGCCCATACGCAATGTATAAATCCTCCAAACTAGTATTTTTCAAGCGCTGTTCAATTCGTCTCATTCCCCTGACCCATTCCCTTGGCACTGCATTTTGCCCTTCAAATATTTATTCATTTTCCTTTGGCAGTTATTTTTGAATTTGTCTCCAACTCATTTCAAGAGAGCGCATTCTAGACCATAAATAATTCACTGCGTGAAGATTTCTCTCCTCAGGTTCTTTTGTTAATTACCTTCAATTTATGTTTGTGTCTTTTGCCTCCGGAAACCTACATTGGAAGCAGTTTTAGCTTATTCAGTCTAACAAAACCATTCAGAAATTTGAATGCTTGTACTGTACTATGTCTGTCTTGAAACTTCTCTGCTCTAACGAGAACAAAACACCTACTCTAGTATCTCCATAAAATGTAAGTTTGACAATCCTGGAACCATTCTACTAACTCTCCCCTGCATCCTCTTGTCTTGCTATCCTTCTGACAGTGGAGTGCTCAGAATTGGAGATAATTGTTCATGTTTTACATCAAAATTAACAGCGAAGGTTTGTCATTGAGTCATAGAGTTGTACAACATGGAAACAGACCCGTCAGTCCTACTTGTCCATGCCGACCAGATATCCTAAATTAATCTGTCCCACTTGCCAGCATTTTGCCCATATCCCTTTAAACTCTTCCTATCCATATACCCATCCAGATGCATTTTAAATGTTGTAATTGTACCAGCATCCACCACTTCCTCTGGCAACTGATTCTAGACTCCCGGAACCCTCTGCATGAAAAATTTGCCCTTTAGGTACCTTTTAAATCTTTCTCCTCTCACCTTAAACCTATGCCCTCTAGTTTTGGACTCTTATCACCCTCGCGAAGACCGTGGTTATTCAACTTATTCATATCCTTGTGAATTAAATTGGATAATTATTTCTAAAGTTCATATTTGTGCAGTTGACTGTGGGAGTATGTAATTTGCTATCTAAGTTGCTTTCTCATCCACAGGTTGTGCTAAACCAAAACCTCACGATCGACTTAGTGAAATAACTCCACAGAGACGAGTATACTGTCACCGAGGTCTGCCTTTGTTTACATGTGGAGAGTCCTTGACAATAATCCAGCTCCATCAGAGCCAAATCTCAGAGTGAACAGAATGTCTGACATTCCTGTTTAGATCTGTCAGCAAGGACTCCCTGAATGGGGCTGTTGAACTGGTCAAATCAGGGAACTCATATTCTATGAGGTCCACCTGGCTGACCTCGCTACAACCATTACACTTAGCACTGACAAATTTGAAGTTGTTGCTTTAACCTGCGAGTTACCAACAAAAAATAGGGGCATTTGGATATAAATAGGATTTTCATGGTGTGGTGACTCTTTATTACTGCCTTACAACTTCCTTGATCCTGAAAATTTAATTTTGCAATTTCTTCAGTATTTCATTTCAGTTGAGAATTTTGAATAAAAATCCTTTTTAATTTTCTCCTTTTGTCTCTCATCACACACTCTCTCTGTTAATCCCATCTTCTCTTTCATCTTAAATCACCCTCTGTCATGGTTTTGTAATCAATTAATTATTTGAACATATAATTCTTGGTTTAGATTCTACGCATTTCAGTGAATATTAGTCATTCCAATTGACTGAAAAGATTTGTTTTGCCCTGATCACTTATACCACTGGACTCTTGTACCATTCTGGACCAAATGCCCATTGGTAGGAAATTGCTGTTCAAATGTCTAGAAATCTCTGTGGGCAACTGCCAATTTGTTGAAGTTACTGCTGTCTTCTTGCTGTTGACCACAAAATCTGAGTTATTACTCCAGCTGGGGCTGAATCAGTGAATTACAAAGGTTTAGCATAACTTTATTGCTTTTGCACTCGATATCTTTATTTACAAAGCCAAGGGACACATATGTTTTTTTCGACAGCCTTCTCAATTTGTGTTACCACTCTCAAGTCTTTGTGCAAGCGCACTTCCAGGTCTCTCTACTCCTCCACTCCTTGTAAAAATGTCTCATATAAAATATGTCTTTTTTATAATTGACAAAAGGAAAATGCAACACATAACTGGCACCATAAAATTCAAAAGGTGGGTATGGGGTCATCTATGCTCTGACGTTTGACATTTTAATGAAAAGAGGACTATGGAGACTCCTGGCATGAATTAAGGGATAAAATTGATCCAAAAGCATTCATTCACAGTTGCATTTCCACCTGAAATTCACTCTTTTTTTTCCCCTTCAGCATTGACCTATATTTTCGCCTTGCTGTTAAGACTACTGGCAGCTAAAATAATTGTCCCACTACTGTTAACTCCAGCAGTAATCAGTTATTGCTAATGGGATTGAATAGGGCAAGTGGGGGATGGTGAGCCTGTAGAATTACTAATGCATCAACTGTTTTTCTACTTTGTAAATAGTAACTGAGATAAAGCCAAGTACACCAATCATTAGAACAAAATGACCAAAAAGCTCAAAATGAAAACACAATGTGCTAGATACAGACCACAGGTCAGTCAGCATCTATGGAAAGAGCAGAAGAGTTGAAATTTTAGGTGTAGACTGTTCTGCATAAAAGGAACAAAAATCTTCTGGGCAATTAACCTTGGTGAAGGAGCAAAGATTTTCACCCATTAATTCAAGTTTCACTTAGTCATATAACTGGGTCTGGGTTCTTTATTGTTACTAGTATTGCATTCAATATTTTGCACTCACAGTCCAAAATGTGCAGGTCTTGCTAAATTGCCTGTTGTGCGCAGGCTGATGGATTAGCTGTGGGGGAGGTGGGTCTGGGAGGGTTGGTGTAGTCTTGATGGGCTGAATGGCCTCTTTCTGCATTGTAAGGATGCTATGCATTTCTTTTTAATAGTCACAATGAATCACTCATCTCAGTCACATTCTCAAGCAGTGCATTGGTACACCTAACCAATTACTGCGGAAGAGTTTTTTTCTCAAGTTGCCATTTGTTATTTGCCAATTATTTTAAATCCATGTCCTCTATTTCTAAATCCTTATGCTAGTGGAAACAATTTCTCCATATGTGAACTGTCTAAACTGCTCATGATTCTGAATACTTTAATCAAAACTTCTTTAAATCTTCTTTTCTCAAAGGAGAATAACTCAAGTTTGTCCAATCTATCCATGTAACTGAAGTTTCCCATCTCTAGAACCATTCTTATAAATCTTGTTTCCAACCTCTTGAAAGCCCTCACATCTTTCATAAATGCAATATCCAGGATGGACACAGCACTCCAGTTGTGGCTAATGCAAAGTGTAATAAATGCTTGGCATATGTCCTTGTTTTTGTACTTTAAACTGCTATTGTGAAAGCTCAGAATTTTGTCTGCCTTTTTAAGCATTTTTTTGATATGTCCTGCTAGTTTCAACAATTTGTGTACATAAAAACCCAATTTCATGGTCCCTCCATCCCTGTTAGAGTTGTTCTTTTTACTAAAACACACCACTTTTCACTTCTTAAATTTGCCATGTGCTGACCTATTCTACCAACCTGAGATAACAAGCATGGGGCTGGATGAACACAGCAGGTCAAGCAGC
>JAHRHZ010000018.1:51620228-51698088 GCA_024137785.1 Ginglymostoma cirratum | reverse complement strand
ATGCTGCTTGACCTGCTGTGTTCATCCAGCCCCATGCTTGTTATCTCGGATTCTCCAGCATCTGCAGTACCTTTTATCTCTACCAACCTGCTTATGTCCTATTGAAGTGTGTCAATATCCTCCTCACAGTTTACAATGCTTCCAAGATTTGAGTCATCAGAACATATTGAAATTATGCCCTGCTCAAGCAAGTTTGTTACTAATGTAGATCAAGAAATGTTACGGTCATAATACCAACCCTTGGAAAACTCTGCTGCATGCCTTCCTCAAATCCAATAAACAATCGTACATTATTACACTATTTCTGTCAGTTAACTTCATAGCTAAGCTGTTACTGTCCCTTTTATTCTACAAGCTTCAACTTTACTGACAAGCTTCTTATGAGGCACTTCATTAAATGCCTTTGGAAGTCGATTTACCCCACATCAACCCCAACACCTCCATCAACCATGTTTTTGTTACAATTTTGCCTGTTAATCTTTGGTTTCAATTCATTCAGTTCTCAGCTAATTGAGGTTGACCCTCTTCCAATTAATCACCTTGATTTTAGACTGTGTATGGATTTTTCCATAGCCAACCAAAATCTTATGTACTATGTTCACTGGTTCTTGAAAATTCCCCAACTGGAACTTGATCCACTTGAGACATCTCATTTCTCCAGAGCTCAATCCAGCTTTGAGTCAAGTAGCAACAAAGTGTAGGATATGGGACTTTCCCTCCAACCAATCATTCCCATAGGATAGAATGAAAGGTGAGATAAAAATACATCCATTGTTTCCAGATAATTTCTGAACCATATGTGGAAACCACATATTGCTCCAAGATTATACAAAAGCACTGTTCCCATCGTGGGTAATGTCACTGATCTGTTCAGACAGGAAGGTAGCAGGAAGTGGCACTAAATGCTGGCAATAAATGTTATAGTGCCTATTTCCTATGAACCTATTTAGGGAGAGTGACCTACATGATCTCCCCCTTGTTATTTTTTAAAACCACTGTGTAGTTTCAATATCCAATGTCTTCATAAATGGAAGCATGGAGACTAGTCTCTGCATTTGCTTTAATGAATTATGGGTCTAAAATGCTGTTGGTTCCTATAATCAGACACATTATTTTACGAAATATAACTGGTATAGACAGATCTGCATGTCTTCTGTTTAACTTCATTCTTTAATATTAAATTGCCTTTAGAAAAAGATGAATTGCATATCCATTCAACATGAGGCTGCCTGGCTGACCTTCCAAAGAGGTCTCCTGTTTGTTTCTCAAAGGTGTTAATTTTTATTTCAGTAAAGCTGCTACAAAGTCTGATTGGCATCTGTTACAGTTAAGCGAATAACACTCCATTAATTAGAGTAGGTTTTATTATTTAGCCTGGGGTATAGTATCAGGGTAAAAATCTTACCTTCACTTTTTTTAACTATTAAATGTTATGCACATATTTTCTGCTTCACACCTGCTGCTGAAGCATTCAGTTGAAGGTTCACCTCTTTCAATTTTATCTTGAGGAGAGTTAAACATTTAAAATGATACGTTGCTCTTTTTTGGTAAAAAAAAAATGACCATGACGAATAGCCCCACAACACGACTGCTGGTCCTTTAAAAACTCAAAAAGTGTGATGCCAAATACACTGAATGTGAAATGATGGTGTTACTGTGAGTGTAACACACTGTGAGTATATAGTGTCTGCTGTGAGTGTGTTGTGTGTGTGTACCAGAAACATTAAGAGAGGTTCATTGTGCTATCAAACCATCTGTAAAGCCAGTTCAGTGCCCACTCTGCCATTGAGGCCTGTGCAGGTCCACTGAACACCCTCTCCTAATTCTTCCCAGGTGAATATGTGGTCAACTGCATGAGGGAACCATCCTTCTTCACCTCACTGCCCACTAACACTGTTCAAAGGGTTCATCATCCAACATGCAGGGAGGGTGTCTTTGACTTATTCTTGTTGCTACAGGATAAATGGAAGCATTGTACTTTGTGTTATTGGATGAGTTTCATAGGCTTCTGTTTTTTTCAAGGGGATGGTATTGGATCCTGACAAGGTGGCCAAAGGAGTTATCAGGAGAAAGTCTGTTTAGGAATATCTTCTCTCCTTCTGATCACTTCTGGGCTGCAGCATTATCTGGAACTGGAGCATAGGCAGTAGAGAGGGAACACAGTAAGCAGAAGGAGGAGGGGAAGGAAGGAACTCAAAAGAAAGCCATATGTACCCCGAGATTTTCAGGGATGACTTGTTCTACCTCAGCCATCATCAGGAGCAGTACCAGAAATGTCCGTGGTTCACCAAAGTGGAGGTGGTTGAATTGTGCCATCTCTCCCAACCTCACCAGCCAATACAGAGCTGGGTGAAGATGGCACTGCCAGGTATCAAGTTCACCTCCTCTCTAAATTTCTGTGCTAGGCAGTGGCAGGTGACATAAGCAGAATCCTGCAGTGCACCATCCAATAAGGAGGTGACAGAGGCACTGTGTATAGGAAAGGGTATTCTCGTGTCTACCACCTCTGGACAGAGAAGCAGGAGGGGAAAGCATGTGGATTTATCAGGCTAGTGGAGTTTCCAGTGGTGTGCTTATATGGCTGTGTAGGCTCCTGTTGTAATAGCGGTGGTGGTTTATAACTGCCAGGCAACTATTCCATTACCATCCAATTGTTGCATGACAATACTCAGAAAATCCTACCAATTAATATCTGCTTCTTTGGAAGCAGCTCTGCTGCCTTTATCCTGCCAGGGGTCCATCACAAGAGGTTGCTGACGTGACTTGCTCTATGCCTAGCTAATGACATGCCTCCATTATGACACACCATATAGGACAGTGTAATACAGCTGGTAGTCTTCAAACCCCAGCACTGAAAGCAGTAATACTCTCTGACACGCTCAGGGCTTTACATTCAGTCTGTGGCTATTTCATAATTTCCACCGAGAGTGGAAAAAATTCCAATTTTGTCAATTGTACGTTGTAAATTTATCACCATTTCGACTCACATGATAAGTCCTAGTTTCAGACAGCTTTTCTTTCTACTTGTTCCTTGCTGTTTCTTTCAGTAGCTGACTCGAATACAGCTTTGAAGATCCACACTTTCTTCTGGTTGTGCCACTCTGATGCTATTTTGCAGACTGCACACAAAAGCCCTTACAGGCAATTACCCATACACATGGTCTTTGGAACCCTCTTTGTGTCCTAGGTAGAGGTCATTTGATGACTACAAGCCAGCCTGTACGCTAAGGATGCAACGGGTTTTCTTCAAACGATATCCCCGGCAATATTTATGCCTGGTATTTATCTCATAACCTTCACTTGTGTTTCCAGTTCAACAGTGAAACATTTCTGATTGCTCCACAATGAAAGCTGAGACATCAGCCATCAGATACTGCATTACAAGTGGCACCTCAACTACTGTCATGGAGACGGATATACTTCCACAATAACATTTAGGTTCCAAGGGCAACACGAAGCAGTGTTCATGTTGGAACCTGACTCATCCATGCTTCTTCACAATGACAGCAAGCTCATGCACAGGCCTGTCAGTTCATAAGGGAGCTGGATGTGCATACCTTGCTGCATTTGTATTCATGCTGTCAAATCAAAGTCCTCAGTTAAATTCTCGCCAGCAGAATCCAGTTGCAGCCACCCCCTCTGTGAGCTGGCACTTTGGAGTATCCTTTCCCCCTGACCTGGCTGCAGCCTACTCCTGCCCAATGAATCACTAACATGCCATTCCCAACTCTATTTGCCTTATACTTTCATGTAATGCCCGTAGCTGAGCTGGCGACTACAATTATCAGATCAAGTGATATTTTTTCATCTGTGATCCATGAATATGTCCACTTTGGCAGGAAGAATAGAACAGCAGCATAATATTTAAACTGAGGTAGATTGCAGAACTCTGAAGAAGGGTCCTGACCCGAAATGTTGACTTTCCTGCTCCTCTGATACTGCCTGAACTGCTGTGTTCCTCCAGCTCCACACTGTGTCAACGAAGTTTTATTACTGCTCCATGAGGTCTTGATGATATCTCAGCTTGAATACTCTGTACGATTTTGGGCGCCTTATCTGATCTGGCTAGGAGGTGAATAGCTGTTACTGGGGACTGTTGGTGACTAACAATAAGTAATGTGTAATGGCAGACTATGTGAAAAGAAGGCCTGGTGTGTGGGGTAGGGGTCTAGGACATGGGAGAGTTTAGGCCCTAAAATTATTAAACCCAATATTGAGTCCGGAGGCCTGCAAAGTGCCCAAGCAGAAAATGAAACGTTGTTCTTCCAGCTTGCGCTGAGCCTCACTGGAACACTGCAGCCCGGGTACGTTAAAGTGGCAGGCAACTGGAAGCTCAGGGTCTCTTTTGCGAGCAGAATGTAGATGTTCTGCAAAGCGGTCACCCAGTCTACGCTTCGTTTCCCCTACGTGGAGAAGACCACATTGTGAGCAGCGAATGCAGTAGACTAGATTCTGGGAAGTTGTGAAGCAGGTGAAGTGATCCTGAGCAGTGTGAACTCTTTGTTAACATTTCTTTAATGGATCTGCCATTTCCACTGAACGGTTGCTTGAATGGAGGGGAAGATGCATCTGCCAAAGGGTATGTTCACCATCGACTTGTACCGAGTCCTGCTGAGCAACAATCTTAAACTTCACAAACCAGCACCATCATATTTTTTAACAGTAGCTGATGAAAATTGTGATTCATTCTTTGGCAGCAATTATATTTGAAGTGATCTGGCCATCATCAGATCAGCCATTATTCTGATGCCACACTGAAGCCCCCAGCTCCACAACACTTCAGGCACAGCAAGGAAGGGCACAAAAAGGCCAGTTCGCTTCTCACTTTATGAACAGGGACCTGGAGGGGCTGGAGGACAGGGAGTTAGTTAGGAGATGCTACACAGTTGTTCCCAACCAGCTGCCTATCATGGGGAACTTCACAGCACAACATATGGATATCATAAATAAAACCAGGAACTGTGGACACTGAAGATCTGAAGAAGAATCACTGCACTCGAAACTTTAACTCTAATTTCTCCCCTCAGACGCTGACAAACCTGCTGAGTTTCTCCAGCAATTTCTGTATATGGAATCAAGGCTGACTGGACTGAAACCTCAAAAGCCACCTGACCGCAATGGCGTAGAAATTAGGTGAGGTTAGCTCACGGTGTCTCAGTGGTTAGCACTGCTGCCTCACAGTGCCAAGGACCCAGGTTCAATTCTAGTTTCAGGCGACTGTCTGTGTGGAGTTTACACAGTGTCCCCATATCTGTGTGGGTTTCCTCTGGGTGCTCTGATTTCCTTCCACGGTCCAAATATGTGCAAGTTGAGTGGATTGTCCGGAGATGTGTAGAGTAGGTGGATTAGCTATAGGAAATGCAGGCTTACAGGGTAGAGGGGTGGATCTGAGTGAGATACTCTTTGGAGGGTCAGTGTGGACTTGGCTGGCTGAATGGCCTGCTTCCACACTGTAGGGATTCTATGATTAGCTAGTAATGAGATGGAAGTAAATATCAGTTATAAACAAGATTCCGAGCTTATCATTTTAAACACAAGGGGAAAATTTCTCAGTGTTAAGAATGTGATATTTTCATCCTTGCCTTATTTTCCCAAGTTGCTCATCATGGCCTGTGCCAACTATGGCAATGGATATTTCAGCTCCATATGTTTGTATGTTTTGTATGTTCAGTGAAATAGCGCATCTTACTATTAGGTATGAAAGGATAACAAAATCAGATTAGAAAACTGAAATGATGGAACAGAAAGAACAAAAATAATATTTCAAATTTAAGCAAGCTTAAAAGACTACGGAACATTTTAAACAATAACATTTGGTCACATCAGATAGTAATTGCACATTATATTTAACAGTATGAATTCTGGTGAATAATATGCTCATGTAGTTTGCATAAATCTAATTCAAGTGGTACACATAATGATATACATCCACACAAGAAATTGATGTCTGAGAAGGGAGCTGTCGCAGTATTAATGCTCCTGCTCCTTCTAACCATGTGACATATAGTCTGTGAAACAGGGTGACATTTATCAAATTATAAAAGAGAAGAATATTTTCAAATAAAGTAAATACATCTATGGCAAAACTAGATAGCCCCTCAACAGGAGAGAATGAATCACAATGCAAGATTATCCCCCAAACCATTGAATGAATGCAAACTATCGATTTCCATGATCTCTGGACCCAGTTAAGACTCACCTTGTTCTTCATTGTCTGGTGAAAGGCTGCTGATTTTCAGTGGAGGAGACTGCAGGGGGTTTTGCAAGTCAACCTCACAAGATTGGCTACCACCACTTAAATGTAGCATCCACTGCTTCCACCTGGCCTGCACCTATTCCAGCTACTTTGAATGGGGGAGCTGAGGCAGTGGCAACTTGAGCATGAAACTGCTGTCTTTGCTCATGAAAACAGCATTCATCATCCTACAAAGTAAAGCAGACTTTGCTGGAAAAATTCTACAGGTCTGGTAGTATCTGTGCAGTGAAAATAGAGTTAACGTTTCAGTTCCTGCGACACTTCTTCAGAATTATTGGAGAATCCGCCATTCTTCATTTTATTTATCCTCCCACCTCTGCCATTCTACAGTGTCCTTGATATTTGAAGTACAGCATTCCGTACCCAGAGCTGCTTGAAGTTATCCTTCAAGACTACTGTCAGTCTCTTTCACTGAACAACAGCAGACTTCCATCAGTCATGTTGCAGTCCTTTATATCAGATAGGCAAAGACACATGGAGAGCAAATACACAGAGTGATTGCTTGACTTTTGCATGCAGTATAACATGGTTTCATTGATAAATTTGTTTCAGTATGTTTATTCTGTGGTGACTTGTATCATTTCATTGTGACCAAGTGTGGCGATCAATGATACATGGAAGGTAAGATTTGGGGCTATTGGGCAATTGAATGAGAAATTTGAGTTGCAGTTGTATTACACTCGGATTAATTCAAGACAGTCAAGAAAGGCTGTCTATTTTGATTTTTTGCTTCAGCCTGGAAGGAGTCAGATATTTAATAGATCACCACCGCAGTCATGATAACTTTGGTCTTCTGAGGTTGCAGTTGTGGTTACAGTTGGCGAGGACTTAATGAAGTGCAAACAGCTCACACATTGTTCCTTGTTGGCGATCAGTTTGAGATTATCACCCTGAATGTCCTGGTGGATTATGGTCTCCAGCTGAGAAGATATTGCTCCTTAATCCTCACTTTTCCAACAGGCCATCCTTTCCTGTGTGACATCTGTTTATTGTCCCAGTTATGATGTACTCCACAGGGGAATGCCAACCTATGCACTCCTGCCTTGGAAGGAGCAATATCCTTGAAGTCATCAAAAGTACTTCAGCATTTGTCACACCACGTCCTGTAGAAATTTGCACGGAAACTTGAAACCGGACAAGGACAAAATCTAGATGACAATGTGTAAGTAATTTTTAACTAGTTCATGATCCCTGTCAATAGATGATTTTGAGAGGAGGCAGAGTGTAAGAAGGGGTGAGGAGCTCCTTCTGCTATAAACTGTGGATTCAGTTACACAGTGTTAAAAGGAGACTTTAGCTGGAGTATTGAGCTTCGCTGTTGGAACCAATAGTGTCAAACCAGTGTTACATACTTGTTGATGTGACAAGCTGTAGACTCTGCATGCTTCCTCGATATTTTACTGCGCATGCATCAATATAGTATCTGGCTTGAGTTGTCTCTCAAATGCAGAGACGAAATACAGGTGCTAACAAGCCTAGCTTTTCATTCTTTCTCTTCCCATGCCCAGCAAATCTCAATGCATCATTTGAAACATTGTGTCTGTGCAGGCAAAGCGATCAGCTTTTCCTTTAAAGCTCCAAAGAAATAATCACTGCCTTTTGAATGCTTCTCCTTCCCTTCTCAAGAGTCATCTGTATAACGTATATCTGAAAGTTATCAGCCTTGTTTTGAACTTTTTATATGTCTGTGGTTGACATTTCAGTTTAGCAACATCTGGTTTACGTGAGCCAGCTGATATGACAGAGCTTATACAACTGCCGCATCCAGTGACAAAGATTACTGTCACCAAGCCTCATCAGTTAATTCATCATTGGCAATGTTCCATTCAATTTTCTGGTAACCTAGCAACATCCAATACTTGTGAAGTGCTTCAGTCAAATGGTGCTTTTACATAGTAGTTTGCTGCATACCTTTACATGGAAATCGGTAAATAAATTCAAATTCACATTTGTGATATATTTGGATTATGCTGATTTTTTTTACAGCATTCAAGTGAATTTAATATCCTAACAATGCAATCAGAAATATGACTTTGGGCAGTGTGATATGAAGGCAAAATGTTTTGTGATTCCTGCAAAGGCACAGCTTAGATTGCAGCTTCTGAACATATTAATTGTAAGGTTCATTGATGAATTAATCAAATATTGTGTTGATTGTTTTGTTTTGAAAAGAAAGCGTATTAACATTGAGCCATGGATCCTGATTGTATGTCAGTGATTGAATTTGCATATTTTATGATAGATTTGAGATTAGTCCCCTTGGCTTTTCACTGATTATGCTTCACAACTTGTAAGACGACTGGAAGAATATATTACACCTTACACCAATAGATTGTACACTGGTTCCCTTAATATTTTAACTACCATTACCTGCATTACAAATGAAATTGCAAGGAAATTATTTTAATGTTCAGAACATGTATAAAATTAGCTTGACCCTTTAATGATCAATTTTGGTAACTATGGGTGAGAAATTAATGCTAACAATTTAGTAAGTGAAAGTGGAACACATGGTATTCTTTTGTTTGGTGTTAATACTGGCATTATCCCATTTAGTTTAAATGAGTTAATAGCTTCACTAAACTAGTGAACAGAATAGAATGTCAAAACAACATGTTAATCGTTTGTCTCCTAATGTAGGGACTAGCAATTTCTAGTCTTAAAATCCTGACATTTCAAGCAGAAAACAACAAAATTGTGAGTAATACTTGACTGATAACTCATTTTTTTAATCTCCCAACATTTTAATGTGACTTGTTTTAGCAGTTGTGAAGCACATCAAGACTGCAGACCATGGCATCTCTGAAATCCCTGCAATCAAGACATTAGCCATTGTGGCAACCCTTTTGGCTCATAGTGACTGGCCCATTTTAACCACAAGGGTAAAATAATACATTAAACCTCTTCACCCATCTCTCCCTAATGAGCACCCACCCACCGCAAAATCAGTCGGATGCTTGGTCGTAGTGATTGATTACTACAATACTAATTAATGAAACATTTCAACTTTAGTTAAGGAAATTCTAATAATTTTTCTCATTAGGAAACGGTTGGTTTGTTAGTAAATAAAAATAAAGATGGGGACAGAACTAAAATGATTACTATGATTTATTTAGGCTGGAATGTAATGCATAGATTGATTAGCAGAAATACATAAAAAAATCAGTAAGCAAGGGTGTAAGATCGCACTTGGAGTAGGACTGGATTGACTGATAATTTAAGCCTGCAGCAAACCTGTGCTATATTCACTCATTGGTTGGGTAAATCACTGTTGTAATCAATACTCTTTTTACTTTATTCCTCTGCTGTTGGACTGTCTGAATCAATACTTCTACTTCCTTTTAATTCCTGGTGAGTTATTAGTCAATAGAATCTGAGTATGTGGCTGACAACGGGATTGGTTGAAGGGATCCAAAATGTCTGACTGAGTATGGGTGGGAATGTCAGGGTGAGGTGGAGTGAAGAAACCGAGAGTGGCTGAATATTAATTGAAAATAGTTGCATAAAAATTAAAAGTATTTGAAAGAAGTGCATTATATCGTTATACTTAGGCAATGTTTTTAAATGAACCAATATGCTTGCAATGGCAAGGGAGGAGATAGGTCAGTCCAGGGAGGACGGGCAGGTCAAGGGGAGCGGGATGAGGTTAGTAGGTAGGAGATGGGGGTGGGGCTTGAGGTGGGAGGAGGGGATAGGTGAGAGGAAGGACTGGTTAGGGAGGCAGAGAGGAGCTGAGCTGGTTTTGGGATGCGGTTGGGGGAGGGGAGATTTTGAAGCTTGCGAAATCCACATTGATACCATTGGGCTGCAGGGTTCCCAGGCTGAATATGATTTGCTGTTCCTGCAGCCTTCGGGTGGCATTATTGTGGCATTGCAGGAGGCCCAGGATGGACATGTCGTCTGAGGAATACCCCCCCACCTACACTCACCTTTACTGGCTCCATCCCCGCCTCTTCGACTTGTCTGCCTCCTCTCCACCTATCCTCTCCTCTATCCATCTTCTATCCGCCTCCCCCTCTGTCCCTATTTATTTCAGAACCCTCTTCCCCTCCCCCATTTCTGATGAAGGGTCGAGGCCCGAAACGTCAAGCTTTCCTGCTCCTATGATGCTGCTTGGCCTGCTGTGTTCATCCAGCTCCACACCTTGCTATCTCGGATTCTCCAGCATCTGCAGTACCTATTATCTCTGATATATTTTTAAATAAGGATGGTTAGTGGCTTGTAGGGGAACTTGCAGGTGGTGGTGTTCCCATGTATCTGCTGCTCTTGTCCTTCTTTGTGACAGAAGTCATGGTTCTAAGCTGTCTTGTTGAATTTCTGCAGTGCATCTTGGGGATAGTATATCCTGCTGCTACTGAGCATTGGTAGTGGAGGGAGAGGAAGTTTGTGAATGTGGTGTTAAGCGGGCTGCATTGTCCTTGCTGGTGTCAAGCTTCTTGAGTGTTGTTGGAGCTGCACTCACGCAGACAAATAAGGAGTATTCCATCACACTCCTGACTTGTACCTGGTAGATGATGAATAGACTTTGGGGAGTCAGGTGAGTTATTCACTACAGAATTCCTCACCTCTGACCTGCTCTGGTAGTCATTTATAAAGCTAATCTGTTTGGTTTCTGGTCAATTGTAGCTGCCAGGATATCGATAATGGAGGGTTCAGTCATGGTAAAGGCACTGAATGTCAAGGGGTGATGGTTGGATTCGTTCTTGTTGGAAATGGCCATTGCCTGGCTTTGTCTGGTGTGCATGTTATTTACCACCTATCAGCCCAGTCCTATATATTGTCCAGGGTTTGCTGCATTTGAGCAGTACCTGAGGAGTTGCAAATGGTGCTGAACATTACACAATTATCGGTGAACACTCCCATTTCTCTCCTTCTGATGAAAGGAAGACTATTCATGAAGCAGCTAAAGACGTATGGCCCTAGGTCGGAACCCTGAGGAATGCCTGCAGAAATATCCTGGAGCTGAGATGACTGACCTCCAGTAACCACAACCAATTTCCTACACGCTAGGTATGACTTCAACCAGTGGAGAATTTTTCCCCTAATTCCTCATTTTGTGACAGCTCCTTGATGCCATATCCAATCCAATGTGGTTTTGATATCAAGTGCAGTCACTCTCACCTCACTTCTGGGTTTCAACTGTTTGTCCATATTTAAACCAGGGCTGTGATGAGGTCAGGAGCTGTGTGGCACATGTGGAACTTAAACCTAGCTTTAGTGAGCAGGTTATTACTAAGCAAGTGCTGTTTGATAGCATTGCTGAGAGTGATGGGGCAGTAATTGATCGGGTTGGACTTGTCCTGGTTTTTTTTTTGTACAGGACATACCTGGGCAATTTTCCACATGGTTGGATAGATGCCAGTGTTTTAGCTGTCCTGGCACAGTTTGGCAAAGAGCACATCAGGTCCTGGAGCACAAGCCTTTAATATGTCAGAATGTTGACAGGGCCCATGGCCTTTGCAGTTTCTAATGCCTCCAGCCATTTTGTGATATCACATGGAGTGAATCAAATTAGCTAAAGCCTGGCATCTTTGATGCTACGGAACTCAGGGGAAAGCCGAAATGGCTCATTCGCTTGGCACTTCTGGCTGAAGATCGTTGCAAATGCTTTCATCTTAACTTTTGCACTGTTGTGCTGGCCTCTGCCATTAGTGAGGATGGAGATATCTGTGGACCCTCCTCTTCAAGTGACTGGTTTGATTGTCCACCATCAGTCATGACTAGATGTGACAAGATGGCGGAGTTTAGATCTGATCTGTTGGTTATAGAATCACTTACTCCTGTCTGTCATTTGCTGTTTATGCCATTTGATATGCAAGTACTTCTGTGTTGTAACTTCACCAGGTCGACATCTCATTTCTAAAAATACTGTCTGATTTGAAAGAGTGTCTTTGCCAACTACTCGGTAGAACAGTTTAAAATAATGACAGATCATCTTCATGTGGTGTCAGGATGTATAAGTAATGTTTCTTTATTCTTCTGTGGGATGTGGGCATTTCTGATAAGGCTGACATTTGTCGCCCATCCCTAATTGCCTTTGAACTGAATGGCTAGATCAGCCGTTTCAGTGGGCAGTTAACAATCAATGACATTGCTGTGGGTCTGGATGGCAGATTTTCTCTTTTCAAGAATTAATGAACCAGATTTATAACAATTGATGGTGACAATTACTGAGACAAGCTACAGATTTTTTAACTGAATTTAAACACCATTAGCTGCCGTAGATTTGAATCCATATCCACGGGCGTTAGCCTGCCTAGAGGTAAAAGTATCCACGGCAAGTCAGACAAGCATGTATCACTCACGTGTTTCTTCTCTGCCACGGCTCTCTAGTTTACTGGTCACAATGACATGACCATGACACTAGCGTGGTCCATGTAATATGACTATGGTGTACTGTCGTAAAATAGTTGACAGGTATGGGTTAAAACTAATAATTCCTGGGCTTGTTTTCAGGGTCATTCAATTTAGTTCCCATTGGGTGCATTATCTACCAGCCAAAAGCCTTTTATTTGGAGGAAACGATGAAACCAACTCCTGAGAGATTCATGTTATCATTTGTCTAAAGATCCTACCTCCCATCCCTTGTTCATCAGTGGGCACTCAGATACAGAACATAGCACACCAACGACACCTCTGTCTCCCCTCGTCAAGAAATGTATAACTTGGATGGATTTTTAAAAATACATATTCTTTTATTGCATTGAGATCACTTACTGTAATTATCTTTGTAAATCAGAGCTGCTATTTCCCCCTTTCTTGAATTATAAAGAGAGAACAATTAATTTCCTTATTTATAATTCCCTTCTACCTTTGTTCTTCTTGGAAGTATCTCAGTGGTCCAATTTAAACAGTTGGTTCCTGGTGTTTTTATCCCTTGCAAAACAAAAACGCAGTGCGTGCTTTGGTAAAATATCTCATTTACACTTCTATTTCCTGAAGGCTATTATACATTTTCTGCTATCATTACTTTTTGTAGCTAGGCAGCTTTCATTTTGAATGATGCTGTATAAGGTAATGCTCAGAAGGGGTTAATATTCATGCAACACTGGCACTATCTACTCTATTGAAGTCACACACACACTGTAGGTGGAGCCAAGAAGTTCTACTCCAGCTTTCAGAGGGGGCAAATGTATCGATACCATTTCCCTAAGGTCCTAGAACTTATGCCAAACTAATGTGGTTGCACTATTGTAATCATGCTATCTGTTATCTGAGAACATGCTATCTGTTATCTTCTGTCGAATGTCAGCATCTCAGAGGTGAATCCTCAACAACTAATCTTGAGATGGACCCAAACAAATCAAAGACAGAGGAGGATTTATGACAGTGAACCAACCCAAACAGCAATGACCTAGTACCACATGCTGGTAGAGGTGTCAAATGCCACACGATACCAGCAGTGGGCATCTGAGAAAATACTGCAATTCGTACCACAACTAAAGTAGCCTCATGTCCATGGGTGTCTTAATTCTTGGTGGTCTACTGGGGATATTCAATTCCTGGTGTTGCTATGACAGAGTATTACTCAATCCCATCCAAATTGATGCAAAGATATTATCCTATTGCTAATCACATGTTCACATCTCATTAGCTGTCAAGAATGGTTCTTTAACAGCTTCGATTTTACTGTTCATTTTGAAACCAATATGAGATTTCGTTGGGGGCAGGCAGAAAATGAGTTTGAGGATGACATCTGAGAATGCATAAAACTGTCATCAAATCAGATCAGAAACATTAAAGACTATAACAAAGTCTGACTATCCTTTGAAGTTTAAAACAGTAAAGCATTTGATTGTTTCTAAAATGTAGTGTTTGGAATTCTTTCAATTTGTTCACTTCTTTTAAAAGTCTCTCCAATTCTCTGTAAACCTTTCCCATTGTGAATTCAATTGTTTGAGCTGGAATTTGATTTACTCAATGATAGTTGCAAGTATCAAAATGGGATGAGGATTTAATCCAGTCTGATGTGATAGGACCCAGAGCAGTCAGACTCATCTAATCATGGGAGAGACCTAGCATTCTGCTCCTGGTAATAGATAACCTTTTCTGAACAGAGGGCTAAAAGTGCTGCGGTGGGTTCATGACCTTCAATGGCAGGGTGCCAAGTAAATTTATCAATGGGTTAATTGACACCCATTCTTCCTGAGCTTACCACAATTTAATGGAAACTCGGGGATTACAGGGGGCAACAAAGTCTTCCTGTCCCTTTGGAAAGCCAGAACGGTTTGAATTGGCACTGTTCATCTAGTTTATCAGCGACTTCCCAAGGACGCTGGGGTGTTCCTCACTGTGAGGAACTCTGTGTCTGATCAAGGCATTGAGCAGGAGTTGACCACTGAAAGCCATCCCCTTGACCCTGCCTCTGACCTCCACCCCATCCTGTGATTCTCATTCTACCTTCACACATGGTCTGGGGTCAGACGATGACTCTGATGAATGTATTGTCTTCTGCTGGCCAGTGCTCCTACTGGTGCTAAAGGCATGAGGAGTGGTTGGCATCTTACTGGCTGGAAGATTTTGGTGGACAAGACCTATATAAACTGTGACAGCCTCTTTTATCACTTAGCTAAAATCGAGAGTAGGCTAATGTACCCTTCATTTGGCCAGATTGGATTTGTTCCGCTTTTTGTGAACAGGAATACTGGCAATGTTTCATTACTATTGCTAGATCATGTCATGGCCCACAGCTTTTCCAGTATCCAGTGCCTCCAGCTATTTCTTGATATCGTGTGAAATGAATTGAGTTGGCTGAGGACTGGTATCTGTGATGCTGTGGATCACTGGAGGAAGGTAGCATGGACCATCGATGGCACTTCTGGCTGGAGATGGTTGTAAATGTTTCAGCATTGCTTTTTGCCCTGATGTGCTCAGGCTCTCCCATCATTGAAGGTATTGATGTTTTTGGAGCCTCCTCCTCCTGTTAATCATTTAATTACCCACCATCATTCATGTCAGGATGTGGCTGGGATGCAGAGCATCAATCTTAGCTGTTAGTTATGGGATTGCTTAGCTGTGTGTACCACATACTGTTTCCACTGTTTAGCATGCAAGTAGTCCTGTGTTTTAGCTTCATCAGATACATCATTATTAGCTATGCCTGGTGCTATACGTGGCACATTTCCCAAACTCCTCATTGAACCAGAGTTTCAATTTCTTTAATCATTCCTTGACTGAATGGTCATCATACAGTGAAAGGTTTTCCTGGTCGTGAAGTTGAAGATTAAGTTGAAATGCAATTCTGTTGCTATTGATGGCCCAGTGCCAAATGGGACACAGTTTTGAGTTGCTAGATCTGTTCAAAATCAATTCCATTTAGTATGGTGGCAGTGCCTTGTAACACAATGGGTGTGTCCTCAAAGTGAAGATGAGACTCTATTTCCATTTGACTATGTAGTTGTTACTCCCACTTTTGTTGTCATGGATGGGTGCATCTGGAACAGGTAGATTAATATTTCTTCCGGTTGGTGTTTAACATGGAACAGTACACAACTACATACCATTTGGTGTCTCTGTCCTGCAGGTGGGAACTGGGCACAAGCAGGGATGGCAATGGTCGTATCTAAGCCATTGTTAATTATGATTATAATATTAAAATCATCTGAAGTAAAAGCAGGAATAGGCCATTCAGCCCTTCAGACCTGGTCTACCATTCAAAATAATGATGGCTGATCATCCAACTCAGCAACCTGTTCCCACTTTCTCTCCAAACTCTTGATCCTTTCAGCCCTAAGAACTATATCTAACACCTTCTTGAAAGCATTCAATGTTTTACCTTCACTAATTTCCTGTGGCAAAGAATTCCACAAACTCACTCTCTGAGTGAAGACATTTCTTCTCATCTCAATCCTAAATGGCCAACACCATATATTTAGACTTTGGCTATTGGTTCTCTACTCCCCGATCATCAGGAATATTTTTCTTGTGTTTACCCTGTCTAATCCTGTTAGAATTTTAAAGGTATCAGTGAGGTCACCCCTTATTTTTCTCAGTTCCAGTGAATACAAACTGATCTTCCTGCCATTACAAAAAGTAGTCTTGTATTAGATTTGAGACGTCACTAATCTGTGGGAAAGCTCTGTCAAGTTTGACACAAACACCCAACAGTAGGAAGGAAGACTTTTCAGGGTCGACAGGCCTGAGTTTGCTGTTAGCATTTCCAGAGCCTAGATTAATGCTGAGTGATCCCTTTAGTTTCATTCCTTCTAAACTTTGCAGCGGTTTGATACAACTGAATGGCTTGCTAAGGCACTTCAGAGGATAGGTAAGAATCAAACACTCTTGCTGTGGATCTTGAGTAAAATGTAGGCCGCACCGAGTAAGAACATAATTTCCTTCTCTAAGGGACATAAGTGAACCAAATGCTTTGTTTTTAATGACAATCTTTTCATGGTTAGCATTACTAAAATTAGCTTTTTAGTTCCACCAACTTCCCTGGTAGAATTTGAATTCCTATCCTCAGAGCTTTGGTTCTTGCAGCTGGATTACTAGTCCAGTAATGTAACCACTATGCGATCTCTTCCCTTTCTCCATGGCCCTGCCTGGGAGTTCCCGTTGGCTCTCCAGACTCTCAGTAAGACCTCCATTGGCCCGATCAAATCCCAGCCATTACTTTTAATCAAACTCCTTTGATGTCCCACTGTTATTAACACTGGAGCTGCTTGTCAAGAGTTATGTTTTAGGTCATAACTTGTGACATTTGTATTGAACTTGGATGTTTCCCTCCCATTTACTTCAATAAGGTAGCTCTCATTTTTTCAAAACTGCAGACGTCAGTACAGACTTCAGCATCAACTGATAGTAAATTTAAAGTTAATTGAGGAAACATTCTATTCTACCTTAAAAACACAGCAAGAGTTAATGAGTAGTACTTATCAGCTTTTCCTGTCCTTATAGCTAAGGATTAACAATCACAATCATGAGGGAAGTATTTTACGTTGGAAAATATATGACTTGACAACTGTAGCTCATCAGCAGGCCGTCTTGACTTAAATTATAAGTGACTAGTTTATTAAAGACAACGATACTCCATTGCAGACAAATTGTTCTCATCATGACACTGACCAATAAAAATATTAGGAGTCACTTAATAATGAAACAGTTAATAATGGGATGTTGTTGCAGACTAGCTTCCTCAGCACAATACCCCTGAAATAACGAATAAAGAATGAGGAAAAATTACTAGTTTGCCTCCATGACTTAGATGAAACTATGGAGAAATGACAAGTGCCAGTAATTAGCTCAGACTCTTCAACCAGATAACCCTATACATCTTTGTCTATTTCAATCACAAAATACTCTGATTTGGTGTAAAATTAAAGTGTGGATGTCATCAATTTCTGTTAACCTCTTTATATTGTTCTGTGTTCATGCATATGTGATAGATTGTTTTTGTCATTTTATTAAATGGTGACATCTCTGTGCACATTCAGGTAAAACAGCTTTCTCTTTTGAGCAATTGAAAAATATGAACTCTGCCTTTATTTATTTGTTTTCCCAAGCCTAAATGTTGCTCGATTCTCATATATTTTTTGTAGAGTACAACTCAAATAGATTCTGACCAAAGGTTGTCTGGATAGATGAAAGATGGCAAGAAATTGGTGTTTGGGGACTGGTGTCTTGATGACATCGGCACCACATTCCCCTCTCTCTCTCTCTCTCTATCTGAAATGGTCTGCGCCTCTAGTAATTTACATAATACTCTTCTGACACCTTTACTTTAGTCATCAATCACTGTACCTTCGCTCAGTCTATCTTTTGTCTGAGCATGTCTCCTCTGTATCAGGCCATGCACAAAAGATTAATTTCACAGTTTTTTTCCCTTTTCTTTGTCACAAGATACAAAGCTCAAGCAATGACAGTAGCAAGATAATAAAAGCAAGAATGCAAGCAGTCTTTTTTTTGTTCTTATGGGTTGAATTTCAGGACATATTCCCCCCACTCCTCCCCCACCATCCCCCTCCCACCCTAACCCTTACAATTTACCCCCATCCACCTTAGCAAAGCATTTGGCTTGAGGTCTGCACTTTGTTTTTCAAAAGCTGCTAATTTCTATAAGCAAAGGATGAATGTTTTTGCAATTTAAAAAAAAGAGGAAGGTTTGGGAGTTGTTTAGAACATTGGGCTGTTAATTTTATTTTAGGGGATCAATATGCCCTGCCTGCTCAGCTCTCCAAGGGAAATTAGTTCTCTCCTCCCACTGCAGGAGGTATTTGAAGGGGAGGAAGTATACAGCTGATTTATCTGAAATTGTTAGCTCCTCTGAGGACATGGGCTGCAAGGGGTGACACCTCGTCCTCATCCCCTCTGCTGCCTCCAAAGGAGACCTGATTCCTCATTAAAAAGAGCACAGAACTACATGTGAAAGTGACATTCACACTCATTCTCTTCTTGCAAATACAAAGCTGACAGGCTCACTACTTATGGAAAAGAGTGCGTGTGTTGTGTAGAAACTGGCAAAGGGAGGTTGGGGGGGGTGGTGGTAGTGGTGAGTGATATGCAAAACATGGACTCCATAACTGAAATACCCTGCAAAATTAGGTGTCAGCATGCAAAGCTTATTGATGTATGAATGCAGAAAATGAAAGCCAGCAGCAGACAGACAGGGCTAAAGGTGAGACAGCCACAGTGAGAGCAGCTGTACATCTCCGTCAAGGTGTTGGTATATGATCCCTGCATTTTCTTTAGGCCAAAGCCTAACAAGCGATGCCTGCCTGTAATATGATAGAATAGCACCCATGTAGGCGCACATTGCTTGAATGCAAAGTAAATTGATTTTACCCTTTGCAAAGAATGCTTGTGTGTTTATTAATAATATTCATATTTCTTGGTTTTCAATAAAGTACAATACTGTGTAAACACAAGCTACGTAGCGATACCCAGCTCATTGCTTTTATTGTAGCTTCTGGCTATGAAGGAAAACGACTGCACAACTAGAATTTATTACTGCCTGTCTCCTTGGTAAGTTGGGGAAGTGCATCTTTTGAAGAAAATTGACCACTACCACTTGAATATGATGAAAAATGCCAATAACAGTAGAAACACGAAGCTGAAATGCTCTTGCCTGTGCTATATGAGCGGTATTCTGCTGTCAGTAATTGTATGAACATACGACAGCAGTGTAGTACTTCCATATTAAAATTTATGACAAATAAGTGCAGATTGATAAAACGGCTACTCCAGCTTATGACAGGTAGAGTTTTGAACAAGGATGCTGCAGTCAGCATAAGATTAAGACGACTGGAAGATATTAATATCAGGGTTTGAGAGCTTCCAAAACCAAGTGACAAAATTGAGTCATGAAGCCATACTTCTGGCTACAAAAACATAAAGCAAGTAGAAGATAGACAACGGATTGATAGTTTGTGATTTTGTTTTAAAGGCACATATGATTATATGTTTGTTTAGCAATATTTAACTAATATTTAGTTCATAGAGCGGTGTACCCAAAAAAATCTATTCCCCTGTGATCCTGTTTTGAGGATTGAAACTGGTCAGTGAGAACAGAGGAGTGGGCGGGGACAGTTATGTGGCATACTATGAGAAAACTGGCCTGTTCAATGGGGAGTGCAGTTCTTACAACTTGATCAGAGCCTCACAACGGTCATTCCTACCTCAAAGCTTGCAACCCAACTGAGGTCTTGACCCTTCCTCAGGAAGTCTCATCATAAAGGCACAAACCATTGGCAGCAACATTCATCACCAAAGCATTCACCTTCATGGCATTGCCTCACAATGTGTCCACACCACAGCACAGGACTGGCGCTAGACACCACAGTCCACATTTTAATGACAGTGTTTGAACATGCACTGGGAGTAGTTTTCTTTTTTTGGAATCACAAAGTGTAGGCTCTGTAATGCTGATTTGACATCAACATTGTCATCTTGGAGATCAACACCCCAACTCACATCCTCTTGTAACCTTAGCTACCATGTCTCAATAGCAGAGGGAACCTCATCATCAGCTCTATTGAATGGAAGCATCAACTACTTTTGGATTAGTTGCTGGCTGATTGATTTCTACTAGATCTTTCCCTGATTGTAGAATGGAACTGTTAAAGTTTGGCTGAAATCTACAGGCTGTGGTGAGTGTTGAAGAAAATTGTCAGGCCTTTAAGGATTTGTCACATACCATTTGCTCCTTCACTTGGGTGCAGTTGATTGCATTGCCCTTGGCCTGGAGTATGACAGGAGAGTAACTAAAGGTGTCACAGAGACAGACAAGCTGCTAGAAGAGGAAGCAGGGGACAAGAGAAGACATAACCTCACAGAGTAGTCTAGGAGAGACTTTCCTACCTGAACCTCAGTGAGGAACATACTTCTCAAATTAAATACTCCACTTGTTGCATTCACAACTGCAGCCTAAAAGCAGGACGAGAGAGCTGTATAGCCTGTGACTATGAACATAAACTTATGTACGCCTGGTTTTGTCCAGCCTGTAGCAGCAGCTATTTGCAACATCTCCCAGCTCATCAGCCATTGTCCACTATATTGTATGGAAAGCACAGAGGCTATGTCTTTCCTTTGAGAGGTTTAAAGGCCTTTGACACACTTGGTTCTGTGGGTCAAAGATCACAGGAAAATATGGCAGTTCAAAAAATGCCATCACCATGGTGCAGCTTTTCAATGAGGATATGCTTCTGATATCTTGGATGGTGGACGGTCTTCTGATGCCTTCCCAATATAGTTGGGTTAAGCATGGCTATGTGTTGGAGCCAACATTATTCATGCAAGTCCTGCAGTCCCAACAATGATAACTACTCGTCAAAGTCCTGCTGCGGCTACACAATTGTCAGCTACATAATTGGCTCGTAGCTTTTAGTGGTGGAAGCTCCCCATAGACAAGATTGAAGTCTTGCCTTGAGTTAACAAACAGCCTGGTGTCTGGAAAATGGCCATGGGGTGATCAGCTAAATAGAGACAGATTTGTTCTCAGGCTTGCAGTTTGGAAAAGTCACCACCTCTGTGTAAAATGCCAGTAATATTTTCTGAAGCATTTTGTGTTGGTGGAAGTGGCATCCACATTAGATGTTGTCCAGACGACAAAGCCAAAACCAAACTACATGAAGACGTGCTTTGCAATTTTTTTGTTTGCTGATGACTGTGTCCTAAGTGTCTGTTTAGAATATGAATTGCAACATAGCATGGGCAAATTTCTATCAGCATGAGATAATACCTTTGTCACCAATAGCTCCATGAAGGCTCAATTCATGTGCCAATCCACCCCACAAACGTAGTTAATAAGGCCATTGTTACAGTCAATGGTAAAAGACTGGGCAGCATCCCCTGCAAAGCAGTTCACATTGACAATAGCATTAATGTTACATTAGCTAAGGCTAGTGTTGCCTTTGACAAACAATGCAAAACTATCTGAAAGAGAAAAGGAATAATTCTCTCAATAAAAGTGAAGATGAGAGAACACTAAACCAACACTACCAAATTTACTGACTGACTCCCAAGTGAAGAAATTGCAATCAATAATCCACTTTCTGTAGCTTTTACTTCAAAATGAGTCAGAACCAATGCAAATTACACATGAATCGACAAGAAAATGATACTTCAAATAAAGTTAACTGTCACTTTAAATAGTTGATATAACAAATATATTGCATCACTCTGCTCAAATGTTTAGAAAAAACATATCTACACAGTTGCATAAATATGCTGTTCTTGATTCACACAGGGTAGGTCAAAGTTCCATCTGGCAACTGCTTTCACCTTTGAGTTTCTTTGGTACAATTATTTTCATGCTTCGCGGTTAGCGTTGCTGCCTTACAGTTCTAGGAACATGGGTTCAATTCCACCCTAGGGTTACTGCCCGTGAGGAGTATGCACATTCTCCTCATGTCTGTGTGAGTTTCCTCTGAGCATTCTGGTTTCCTTCCATGGTCAAAACCTGTGCAGATTAGGTGGATTGGCACGTTAAATTTCCCCATAGTATCCAGAGATGTGCAGGCCAGGTGGACTAGTCAGAGTAAATGTAAGATTATGGGGATTGGGCCAGGAACTATTTAGCTGCAGTTCAATGGAACATGAAGACAGGGAGGAATTTGTTATAAATTGGCTCAATGGCTATCATTCTACTTTCTACCTGAGCACTGTAGAGTCCATTTGTCACTTATCAGATTTCTAGCATGGCAGAAATTAAGTAAATGGACACTGGGAAATTAGCTAATGTTTCTCCTGCCTAATTCCTACTGACAATGATTTCTGCTGTACTAATGCTCAAGGTGTCTGTTCATGCTGTTCACTTCCACTCCCAGTGAATGCATGAAAATTCAACATCATCGAAGACCCTTCATACTCTGGTAATGACCTCCTGTAACCTCTTCTGTCAGGCAGATGATACAGAAGCCTGAACACATGCACAAACAGGCTCAGAAATAGCTTCTTTCCAGCTGTTATCAGACTGTTGAATGGACTCTGGCCTCAAATAATGTAACCTGTATACCTCTAAGTCTTTTTGATCTGCACATCCTTTGCTTGCTGTGATCTGCTTGTGTCACTGGTAAACAATGCTTTTCACTGTATTTTGGTACGTGCGATAATAAATCAATCAATCAATCAAATGTCCAGCAGGTGTTGTCTATAGATGCTAAATGGACCCATTTGAAGCAGTTACATAAAATATGTTTTTAAATTGTTTCTAAAATTGTTTTACTGATGTTCTTTTTATTGTTTTTCAGAG
This sequence comes from Ginglymostoma cirratum, assembly GCA_024137785.1. Lineage (NCBI taxonomy): Eukaryota > Metazoa > Chordata > Chondrichthyes > Orectolobiformes > Ginglymostomatidae > Ginglymostoma > Ginglymostoma cirratum. The sequence continues at coordinate 51,675,145 of JAHRHZ010000018.1, read as the reverse complement.
AATAGTGGCTAATATTTATTTTGGCATTTACAACATTAAGTTTATTGCATATGTCTGATTTATTTATTTCGCAGTTGTTACGTAAGTGGATTGATCTTTGCTTTTCAGCCAATGTTCCTTGTCTTGCTCCTTCTATTTTTTGAACCTAATAAACAAAAAATCAGAGTCAATGCAACCAATAAAACAGAAAAAAAAACTGACCACACAGAAAACCTTTCTAAGAGTTCTTCACAACATGAAAACTGTTAAAGGAAAAAGCAATTGTAAATATTTCTCAGAATATCATTATTCATAATATCTCTGGGGTGGGGTGAAGGACAGAAAGCATATAGTGCCTATTTAGAAACAAAACCATGTACAATGCCTTGTTTGTTACTATAATCATAGCATTTTATAGCTTAAACAGTACAAAGAACAGGGTACAAGATTTATATGCACTATACCTGACTTGGTTGGGCTTGTCTTGATGTTGTATCTGTGAGCCCTGACACACCTTCTTGGGAATTACTAGTAAGGAGCTGGCAACAGTATCACAGGCAACATGCACCAGAGAGTTGGCATTGTTTATGGATGGTAAAATTTTTCATATTTTTGATTGGACCTCCTTCCAGTCTAGCATTAACTTCACCTACTTTATCAGCAAAATGCCCACAAATATACAAAACAACAGGAAAGCCAACTGTTGACTAGCAATAGGAGTATGCTAGCGTTGGCAGTATTGTTGTATTGCTGTATTCCTCAGAGGACAAGATCCTTGACTCTGTTTTCACAACAGCACTTCCTTCTCATCTCTCTGAACTTTCTAAAGTTACCATTAGCATCCTCTGAAACATGTGTCAATGCAGTGCTTCCTGGAGCTCTATGTGCAGTGAAATGATGCCTCTAAAAGCCAGCTTTCAAAACAGGCATTGATTCTGTATGTATTTCTGCAGATGCCTATGTGGGAGTGAACAAGGCAGAGACATGACTTTTATAGGATGCAAGTCCATAGTTTGGACATGGGGGATTAGGGGCCAGCAGCAGGCAGTTTCATCACCCTCTTACAGGAAGGGTTGCTTGTGGATGTGAATGAAGTGAAAAGCTTGTCATTTCTGAATCCTTCCCGGGCATCATTCTCTTTCCTTGTGTTCAGTACCATTTATTTGTACAGATAGCGAACTGCTCTTGCCAAACTCAAACTTGAAGGAGTACATGCACAATGACAGACGTGCGCTGAAGCTGCAGACTATCCTAAGTGTTATTAAGTGACTGTGCATCACACAATTAGATTATGTTAATCTGCTTTCATATGTGAAGTCCTTTGAAGGTATTAGTGTGCTAAGACTTTCAGTTGTAAGCTAGAACTAGAATTATGCCCTATGGATATATTTGCTTAGCAATTAAATGGTTGTAAGATAGTGTAAAGGGTTAGCATGTGCCATGTACCTGGTGACTGGAAAGAGTTTAAAGGCTTACCTTGGCAGTCTCCTTCAGGTGGTTTATTGTTTGCCTGTGTTACGACCGTAAAGGACATAGTGTTGAGCCAGGCTGCCGTACCTAAGAGTAGTTGGCTCTTGCTACCTATCTCTTAAAATAGTTCTTTGAGTGCTGTGACACCCACCATTGGTGTAAATTTATTGTGCCAGCTGTTGGGTTTTACTTGATTGTCCCAAGCAACGCTTTCAGTTGATGAAATATTCATTGAAAATAATTACAGCCTTCATAAAAGCAATTTTTTGTGCTTGTAGATGACCATTTACCTTTTAATTGTGATGTGTTCCTTGGATTCCCCTTTAGTCTCTTAGGCAGAGGCAATTAGCGTTATCTTTATCTTCTATCCAACCCGAAATTTAAAATGCAAAATAGCGATGCCTATGGTTTTTAATATCATGGGGCGGAGCCAAATAGGGGTCCAAGCAAAGTGGGCTATAGCGAGATGTGTGGTAGTCCAGTGAGGCCCATCTCAATTTTGAGATCATGTTGTTTTGTGCTTTTCACAAGTTGTCATGGTGAGATTCTCATTAAGCAGCAGCGAGATGCGAATTGATGGGGATTACTGCTTGTTAAACTCCTTGTTAATGCCACAATGTGCCTCATTGATATTCAGCTTCCCATCTGACTAAACTCACAGAACAAGCTAGACATTGGAAAAATCTAATAAGTAAGCAAGGGTGAGTACCTGCTGAATTCAGCTCCTAAGATATCCATGTTGCCTACAATTGAACCGTAGAAGAAGCCATGATTAACAGGCACCAGCCTCACGTGTTCCCCATCAGGATCATCCTGGCACTTCTACCATGCATTGGCAATCCACACTGGAAGCACAGACTTGCATTGCAGGGAGAACAAACAACTAGCATTGAACAGCTGTAGAGCGAATACTTTGCACAGGGTCATGGTCACGGAATGGACCAGGCTTGTATCTCAGGCTTCACTTGCCCTCTTAGCACTTGCTCGTGTTAAACCTATCTGCATGTTCATTGTATCCTTGCCTTGCTATGCCAATTAATGCGATCACACAACCAGGCAGTTTGCCCTGCTGGCCCTCAGTCCTCAGTCAAGGGGAGGTTACATCTTGCCACACAGCAGTGTGCTATGTCAGTCACATCTGCAGTGTGTGCTAGCAGCTTACACAGTGAATGAACCGCATGTGCATTAAATCTCTCTATGTGTTAGGGAGGGTGGGCCTCTATGAAGTCCATGGAGGCACCCAATAGTCAGGGTGTCGCAGCACAGCAGGTCAAAGGAAGTCTCTAATACCAATCGACAGAAGTGGCCACAGTCAGGGGTTCAGTTGTTCGGAGAGTCTGTTCCTCTGCACTCAATGATTACACCAGGGTCAGTCGATTAACACCATTGTGTCAAGTCCAGGGAGTAGGGACAACATGACTGTGGAGATATAGGGGGTGAGGTCCCCAATGTCGGGCACCACTTCACCTGCCTGGGTACCCTCTGCCCTGTTATGGGCTGAGTTCTCCTGAAATGAGAGGAAAGGAAGAATGAGTGAGGTTAAAGTGGGTGGCATGGCTTTTAGTGCAGGTAAAAGTGGTGAGGTATACCAAGGAGACAGCAGAAGGGGCATGAAGATTAATGGGGGACGTCTGGATGAGGTAGGGGTGGTGTAGAGCGATGAGGAAGATGTTGCAGGCAATAGTGAGACTGGAAGAGCATGAGCCTTGGTGGGAGCTGGGTGCAGTGGAGTCAGTGTGAAGTGGCAGTGGGAAGTGTGAGGCACTTAGCCTATCAGAGCACAGCAGATCATTGACTTTCTTTCTGCAATGCTGGCTATTCCTCCAAATTCTTGAGACAGCGTTGACATAGGTGGTAACCTCTGATCAAGCTGGCAGGGTGTGGTGGTGAAGCCTCCTCTGCTGATTCGCCAGCAAGAGGACTCCTGAATCACTGAATCAGTTTTATTCTCACATGTACTCGCGTGACTACAGTGAAAAGTTTACAAGTTGCCACTTACTGTGCTTTCTTAGGGACAAAGGTAATTAGGTACGGATTCTTGAGTAAAACTTCTTAGGAAAAAAGAAAGAAAAATAAAGAAATTTAAAGTCCAGCGTTGCCAACCTTCAAAAGTACAAAATTGTAGCAATATATTAGAAAAATAAACAAAAAATTCAGAATAACAGTCCTTCCATGATAGTATGATAAAAAGAAGAAATTAAAGAGAAAGAAAAATAAGTCCATTTCACAGCTTTGGGCTTACGGATCCAAGCTCCTCTTTGGAATGCCAGGCCAGAGACCAATGATGCCAAAGAAAAGCCACATGGACTCACAGACCTATGCCAAAGCTGCCACAGGGGACCCAGGTCGCTGCCTTAAAAAGGTCCCAGGCCACAACCGAAGCCACCGAAAAGGAGTCCCAGGCCGGTCATTAGAATCTCAGGCCTGGAGGCACCTCGTCTTTGAAGCCACCACCAGAGCAGCCTAGTTGAAACACCCACCAGGATGCAGCCACGAGAAATGGCTAGATCCACACTGTTCTCTGCTGAAGCGGCCTATTGAAGCCTTCTTCCTTACTCGAAGCTGCCAAGAGAAGGCAAGGCGAACTTGATGTTAGAAAAAAATATTTTTAGAATGGATGTGGCAGGCCTGGTGATATAAGCAGAAGGGCCAGGAGCAGAACACTCCCTACACTACTGTCATCATCTTGATGCATAGATCTCTGGACCACCCTGCCCAGCAGGACCTCCAAGTTCCTGCTGGAGAATTCTCTGATATCTTCTGCAAATGTCCTTGAGAGAGCATAGCATCCTCAGAATGCCAGTGCCATTCCGGGTGCACAATGGGCTTTTAAAAGTGACACGGCACAAGGGATGCCAGTGTTTTTTACCAGATATCCACTGAGTGGTGAGTTGTGGGAATGTCCTGTGTTGGGATGGTGTGTAAATCAGATGTGAGAGACGTTGTTGGGGTGTTTGTGTTGTATGATAGGGCAAGATTACACACTATGCCTCACAGCAAAAAGCTCTCCAATAAACTCAATACATCTTGGACTTAGTCAAACAAAATGTAAGATTCAGCCCAGAAAATTTGCTCAAATTTAGGACCATTCTAATAGGAACAATTTTTGATGTTTAGATTTGCATTTGTATCCAGAGGAACCAGATTTCAATTCCTGTGTTAGAGGATGAATTTGAAATCTCAATTAACCCAAACTCCAACTTGGGACAAACCCAATCTGGGAATTCTTTTTCTTGTTCCATTGACTATGCTGACTCTCCAGGCTTGGCTCAGCCTGTGGAAGACACAGCCAGCTTTTGTTCTGCTTCTTCTCTTAGCTAGTGTGCAATCTCTATTGTAAAGAACAGCAAAACTGTAATACTTCTTAATACTAACCTGAGAGTAGTTATTTTAATTAATATCAGTGTTGTAGGGAACTTTAATTTAAATAATGTTGCAGTTTGTGTGATATGCTTTCCTTGTGTCAGAAGATGCTCACAGGGAGAATTACATTCCATCATTAAAGCAGATACACAAGAAAGCAATTTGCAGCAGACTCCAGGAGATTCTGTAGGAGGTATATGTTATTGGAATAAAATATAATACAGGGTACACTTGACCTCAAAAGAATTGGTAGCTGAAGTACAGAAACTATCATTCTTTTACACTGTTTATGCTGTGTGACTTTTTAAATTCAGTTTTGCAATTAGAAAGGAGTGGTGCTGTCCTGCTTTTAAGTATGATTTAAGTATGTTGTTCATTAATCAGTACTTTAAATGATGATTTTGACTGTGGGTCACAACATGAAGTGATTGCAATGTTATGGACTATTAAAGCTGCTTTATCTCATTTGGTTGGTTTACCAAGCAGTACCTAAAACTGGTGAAGAAATTCCGCTACGTGTAATAGCTGTATCTACTTAAAAGTGAACATTAACCTCTTTGCTGCTGGCTTGGTGATTAGTAGATGTATTTCTCCATATTATTTCTAAAAAATGTAAATAAATAAATCAGGCAAAACGTTCACTTTCAAGTATTTCTGACTTAATAACATATTTAGAATGAACAACTAATTTCTTCACTAACTTGCTGAAAAAGTGCATTGCTCTGGTTAGAAACCAAAATCATTAGAAAGAATCTGCAATTCCTTCGAATGATGTCTTTTTGCCCTCAGAGAAACAGTGCCGTGTCACAATATCAATCTTTTGGTTTCCAATTGGAGAGGCAGAGTTGTCCCACTTTGGAATTCTTTTACATGTAAAATATGGCGTGGAAACACCACAGGCATGAAGCAGGATGTAAGCTGCATTGTACAGCAAAAAGATTGTGAACAGGAGAACACATCTTTGCAAAAAAAAATTGTATAAAGAGTCAGTGTAGCATGGATTCTTCTGTCGGGTTTTATAGGTTTGAGTTAAAACTGGCAGTTATATGAAACAAGCGCCTGAGGTCTGTGACTGCAATTATGCTGTATATTAAAGTTCAAAGCTGATCTGATGGGTGATGTATATCTGGAGCATTTGATTCAGATCGATATTTTAAAAGCAAATACTGATTGGACATTGTTGTATATTTTATGTCTTGGAGCTCTGTAGAGATGGAACCCGCGTTTCTATGTAACACATTTTATTCAGTACAGTAAAATATCTGGTCCTTGTGATGCTGACATTAGCAACCTCCACAGTTCTTAACGGTTTAGTCTGAGTCCACATCCAGGCTTAACTAATCCAGCACAGTTAACTTCAATGGAGAAGAGATTCGCATAATCAAATACAGATCCATTGATCACCATAGAAGTCCAAGAAACAGTTGAGTCTTTCAACAAAGATGGCACATACACTGTCATGTAGAATTTCAAAGGCAAAGATAATTGTTATTTTTCAGTGATAACACAGTGTGGAGCTGGAGGAACACAGCAGGCCAGTCAGCATCAAAGGAGCAGGAACGCTAATGTATCGGGTCGGGACCCTTCTTCAGAAAAGATCTGAAGAAGAGTCCCGACCCGAAATGTCAACTTTCCTGCTCCTCTGATGCTGCCTGGCCTGCTGTGTTCCTCCAGCTCCACACTGTGTTATCTCTAACTCCAGCATCGGCAGCTCTTGATATATTTCAGTACTCTTTTGGGTGCTTTCTAGCACCAAGGAACAATAATTATGTTGACTGAAATCTTCAGGGGCCTTGAATCCGGCAATTGCTTTCTGACTATATTCATCAGTGACCGCTGCAGCTTACTGCACTGACACTCCAGTGTAGGGTTAGTGGAAGTTCACAAAGGAGCCAAATTCTTTCAACAGTTGAGCACGTGATTCTGGCATGAGTGTGACAGAATGATTGGAAGATTGCGTGGACGCAGTATTGCTGGGTCTCAGCATGCCCTGCAAATTCCCGGGGCCCTGGTAATGGACATCGATTTCAAATGCCATTTAGAGTGCCAGTTAAGTGAAGAAAAGCAGTGCTTTCAGCTTCATAAGTCAGAACTGGATGATTTGGTCCAACTAAATTAATTTTTGTTTACTACTTAAATATTGCTTCGTTATTTCATGAGCAACTGCGTTTTCATCTGATCCCAGTATACTCATGATACATGTCCAGGTTTGTGTTGCTGTCATATTGTGAAACAAGATTCAGGTATTAATCGAGGATCTCAATCGAGGATCATGATGGCATAAAATATAAATATGTGATTTTGAATTCTGTTGTTCAGCATATTATCTGGGAATTTCAAGGATTGAAGTAGTTTTAGGAAGGGATTAAAAACACAGGCCTAAAATGGCCATAGCGATCATGTGACTAACAGATTGGTCAAGTTTCATGAAACCAGCATTGACCAAACAAGATATAGCAGATCCAAAATTAAGTTTCCCCAAGGGCAAGAAAGCCAAACAGCAAACCTCCTGAGGAGGTATGAAGAGGCCCTCATTCCCCATTTTTATTTGCACACTTTGTGAGAATGTACACATGTTGGAGGGGAAACCCCATGTACGGTTAATAAACCTAAAAATGATTTTCACAAAACATGGACTCAAAAAAGCCTGTATTTCAAGGCATTGGTTTTGGCAGGGGAAGGGGATGGAGCCAAGGATGCACCACTGAAAATTGCTGAGACATGTACCTATCAAGAAGGAAGAATGCCTGGTGGCAATACTGGATGGGAAAAAGTATCAGGTCACTAGAGATATTAAAGGTCTCTGTAATATTTGCTCCTGCCGATAGTTCACAGCAGTAACCAAGTACCTGTGATTTCAGGTTAAAATCTCACACCTCAGGGACACCCTAAGATAAACTTAGCCATGGCCAGCTTTATGGTCCTCCTTGTAAACAGCTGGGGGTTCATGCCAAAATTGGGAGAGATGTCTCAAAGACAAGTAAAGCAACAGCATGACATCCTCCTATTCACAGAATAATACCTACAATGTCCCAGGCACCACCATAAACATCTTTTGGTATGTCCTGTCCCACCAGGAAGATACACCCAGCAGAAGTGGAGGAACAGTGATATACAGTCTACAGGAGGTTCCCACACTGAATTCAGAGTCAATGAAATCTCTTGTCATCGGGTTAAATATGGCCAAGGAAACACGCTGTCTTCAACATCTACTCATACTCCACCGAATGAATCATTGCTTCCCTATGTTGGAATCCAATTGGAGGAAGCAATGATTATGGAAGGGTACAGAATATACTCTAGATGGAGACATCACAATGTCTCTCACCAAGAGTGGCTTGACAGCACCACAACTAATCAAGCTGGTTGATTTCTTCAGGCCATTACTGCTAGTTAAGGTGTGCGTGCTGGTGATGGAACCGACATTGTTGGGGGAGAGCATTCTTGACCTCATCCTCATCAAGCGGCTTGCTGTAGATGTATCTGTCCATGAAAGTTTCAATGAGAGTGATTACTGCACAGTCTTTGTGGAGATGATCCTGTCTTCATATTAAGGATACCTCCATCATAATTATTATGGTGCTACATGGGATTGACTTCAAACAGATCTAGCAATTAAAGACTGGGTACCCATGAGGTACTGTGGGCCATCAGCAGCAGAAGAATTATAGTCCAACACAATCAGCAACCTCATGGCCCAGCATATCCTCCACTCTGCCGTTATCACCAGCCATGGTTCAATGAGGAGTAAGGACAGCATATCAGGAGCAGCACTAGGCATGCCTAAACATGACGTGTCAACTTGCTGAAGCTACAAATGACAGTTTTTTTAACATAAAGTCTTCGTTCAATGAAGTTGAATGTTATTTTCTCTGAATTTTCCATTTCCTTTCCTAATATTGAAAGGTAAAACAAAAGTCTAGCAATCCCACCCACACATTTTTTTCACTGTTTCCACAAAAATCTATCCTATTGCCTGCACCCCAGCTTCCCACTGCCTATTGGTGAATTGAGCCACAGACATAGGGTCAGCTTCCAGCTGTTGATGGCACTCAGTTCTATCTCTACAATGTCCCCATCGACTTCTCTGCTGACAATCTGTTGTCACATGGCTTCCCCAACATCCGGTTGACAATGAATACAACTTCCTCCAGCTAAACATTAGGAGGACCAAACTCAGAACCTGTAGCTCTCTGCATCATCAACTTACATCTTCACCACCCATTCCCCTTTCATCCCTGGCTACTGTCATAAATAAGGATTCCCTTGCATGATATGTAGGTGATACATTACCATGCTTTGCTCAACTTTTCAACTGCACCTGTGCTATCAGGCAGCCTATTCAACTCTGTTTTTGAATGAACTGCACCTTCCTCCAATTATACTTTGGTCTTGTTGTTCATTCCCTTGCCACAAACTACTTCCCTCTCCATCCACTAGTTCAGGCTAAACCAGGCTATTCTCAATTCCTGTATCTTATTTGACCCCAAGTTAAGTGCACAAGCTGATATTCTTGCTATCATAAAAATGGCCTTGTCCTTCCACAAGAACATTACCACTACTCCACGCCCACCACCTCCCATCACACTCCTTCAGCACCAGAACTGTCATCTATGCATTTCATAGAGTAGAATCCCTAAAGTCTGGAAGCAGGCCATTTAGCCCAACAAGTCCACATTGAACCTTCAAAGAACATCCCACCCAGACCCATCCCTCTATCCTAATCTATTTCTGTAACTCTACATTTCCATTGGCTAACCGACCTAGCCTGCACATCCATAGACGCTATAAGCAATTTCCAATGGCTAATCCACCTAACCTGCGCATCTTTGGACCGTGGGAGGAAACTGGAGCACCTGGACGGTGCAGACATGGGAAGAATTTGCAAACTCCACACAGACAATTGCCCAAGGGTGGAATCGAACCCAGGTCCCTTGCCCTGTGAGCCACCATACCACTTATCTTTTTCAGACATGCCTCTGACATCCACCATTCATGAGTTGGTGCAGACGTTCTGAGGCAGACTAGGAAGGGGCATAAAATGTGCCATTAATATTCTAAGGGTGCAGTTCTGTACCAGTTTTACCAGATAAGGCGGAATTTTGTTTTAGTTTAAAAAAATTGACTGACAAACTCATTGTGCATCTGAGCACGACCCTAAGGCCTGAACTGACCCGATTCTATGCTCATTGACCCCAGAAAGACCAATGAACCCAATCACAGAATATTAATGATATTCCAAACAGTAATTAACTGCCCACTCTGATTCTGTTAGAAACCCAGCATTGGAACTAATTTATAGCACGTGGGACCTGACAGTGAGTTGACAAAGTTCGAGGAACAATAGCAAGGCAATAAAATAGGAGGGCACCAATACTATTGGCCTTAGACACTGGAAAGAATGGGAATTCTGTATAATGAGGGCCAAAGTTCCAGCAGCACCATTGGCCTCTGTACTTTCCTCCAGATGCTGTAGTATGCATTCAGCATAGACAGCGATCCATAGTATAAACTGTGTGCACATGATGTTATGCCATATGCTGGAACAATTAGTCAGGACTACAGAGAGACAAACAACCAGATATAAAGTCAAAAAGTGCCATTTGTAATAAAAAGGGCCCAATAACACTACTTGTGTCACCAAAGTGCCTTCAATCATTTTCCTTCTTCCTCTTCCTTCCACTCTGTCTTAGGGAATTCCTTGGGTTGGAGGGATGCCCCACAGCAGAGCACGTTGACCCTGAAGATTTGATTGGGAGCTCCTGGGACACTGGTGTCTGGATGGACCAGACTAGCCAAGGGTCATCTTGCTAGGTGCAAGTTGATCCTCCTTGGCCTGAACTTCCAATGGTCAGAAAGGGGTGGCAGTGTGGAGGTGGTGTGCACAGCCATCTCTGGGATATCCTGTGTGGAGATGTCTGAAGGACCTCTTTGTGGCACCTCCTCCTCAACAGCTTCCTTGACCCCAAGGACTAATGGCTGGGATGATAGAGTGTGGTTGTATGAGCCTCTCCAGCAGCCTGTGCAGGAGCTGGCCCTGTGTCTCCATGGCAACAGCCAACTTGTCTTTGGAGACAGACAGTCACATGACTCGCAGCCCTCCTGCAGCTTCTGGGCAATGAGGGCCATTCTCTCTCCCACATCCCTGTCTGCTGCTGCTCTTCCTCCCTGTGCCTGTGGGTGAAGTCCCTGATCATGGACACCACAATGTCCTCTCCTCCTTGGCCAGCTGCAGAGCTGCCACTCTGAGATGCTCACCAGCTTGTGCTCTGGAATTTTCTAAGGTTGCAGTTCCCACTGTGGCTTCAGTATCTGAGCTAGTGTTGGGTGCAAGAAGTAGCCTCGCCGATGCTTCCTCTGAGGCACTGGTACTATAGGCTGGGAGAGCTGACCAATTCTCCTCATAGGTGGTAGACATGTTGGTGGTATCTGCAAGACAAAAGAAAGGCAAAATATCACAGTCAGTGGTTAGAAATGGTACGTAATGAATGGTTCTGACAGCAGAGTTTGTGTGGGAATTGTCATGGAATGAAGAATGGTACTTCCTTAGTTGACAAGGCATGGATGTTTTGGCATCCCAACAGGAGCAGTCCCGGTCTTCTCCCACAAGAGCGAAGATTCTTTCCTCTTAAGGGATGAGCAGCCTAATGTCAGGCACCCCTCCATCTGTACAGACTCTTTGTGTACTGTCTTCTCTTGAAATGAGAGAAAAGGAGGAACTGAGTGAACTGAAAGTGGATGATACAGGTGTTGGTACTGATGCAGATATGCAGAAGGTGGTGAGGTATTCCAAGGGAGAAAGGAGGCAGCCCAAAGGCCATACGATATAGTGATATGGCAGATTTGGGAGGTTGTTGAGGGAAGGTATTACAGGGCGCAGTGAGAGTGGCAGAGCCTTGATGGCTGGTGGATGGTGGGTGAAAGGATGGAGTGAGACAGAAGAATGTGGCGCTTAGAGCAGTGAATAAGATCATTGACCTTCTTATGGTATTGATGGCCATTCCTCTGCACTGTGAATCCATTTTCTGCCGTTTTAGCAAAGACGTCAAAATGGTTAAGTTTTTTAAAATAAAACTGTTTGTTAACATGTTTATTACAATAGCAGGAAAAATCATAGAAAGACATATTAAAATATTTATAGACTAATATTGCATGGAAGCACATAAATTAGTGATATATATGGATTAGCAGGAATGTTTGGATTGTATGCATAAAATTGGAACATTTGTACTGTCATGTGATCTCTGCAACACACGCAGATTTTCCAAATGTCATTGTAATTAACATTAGTATATCACACTTTTTTTTATTATGTCACTTACACTCTCACACTGATCAGCTGGAGCCTGACACTTCTGAAGTTCAAATGGAGCTTTGTGTAGAACAGGATGCCAATATGAGTTCTAAAACCACGCAAGTATTTAAAATCCTTTGTATAGCTGGTTGCTAATGGCACTTTGTAAACAGTAGTTAAAGAAAACCCTGATACAAGCATAATGTTGTCTAAACTCACTAACTTGTCTGCATCTCCCGTTCTCAGTTTTCATGAATTTTCTCATTAACTCTAAACAGAGCCTTAAATTTGGGCCAGGTTTCCAGTGCAAAGTTCTTACAAGGTTATTCACACTTCTAATATCGCCTGCTGTCTCGGTCATTAGATGTTTTCTGGTGCACTATCACACGATGCCCATTCATGCTGAACTTCCAGCGTGTTATGAAATTAAAATCGAGTTTGAAATCTCCATATGAACTGCTGGCCCTCCATGCCTCTACACCACTGGTGATCAATGTGTTTAACCAACGTGAAGAAAGGATGAAATTTCTAACTGGGAAAACAGTTGCTTCCCATAGATTAACATTTATGCATGAGGCACAAGCAGGGAACACACTGGGCAGAAAGACAAGGTTCAGGTATACCTCGGAGGTGGTAAAATACTGAGGCAGGGCTTCTCTTTTTGGTAACAGTAGCAATAGCGTAACATTGCTGACAGCCTTGTGACTTCCCTAATTCCAGCTCATTTTCCCAAACCTTGACAGTAAAGCTCAAAATTATATTTGTACCAGGGCTGAACTGGAGAGAGAAAATGATATTCAACTGGAAAGTTTGGGTCTTACTGCCATTTCTCTGGGCTTTACTCTTCATCAAGCAGTTCCGGAAGCAGCAGAAGGAGAAATATAAAAGCATCAAGATCAACAGAGTACATTTACATACGGAGAAAAAGGGGATCTTTGGTATTCCCAGGATTGAGGGATTGTTGAAGCTTGGGGGAAGGCTTTATGAAGCAGGAGGCCTGGAAGACTAATTTTGCATGACTTTCCACAGAGGAAAATAAAATAGAATTGGTGTTTTTGCACTGGATTGGATTGGTAATGCCAAGAAACCTCCATGTAAGTCTGGCTTAGATTGACTTGAGTCTGTCATATTGAACATTGTATGAAGATTGCAGACAACTTGGGATCCCTGAATTGAAAGCACAGCAGAATTTGTTTCCTCCAGTGGGCTTGTAAAGGAAATGTGTACACATGAGCATGAGCCCCAGAATTCCCAAATTTAACTACTGGGGGATTATTTTAAAACAAAATGACAAAATTGAAACAAAATAAAACAAAATATTCAGTCGTTCAAAGAGAAAAACCAGTAAAATTTCAAAATGATGCAAATGGGTCCGACTTGTCTTGTGTACCTGAAAATGGAACTCCAATATGATTAGTACATTCATTTTCAAGTTTCATTGGTTTTTCTCTTTGGCAATTCCGTTGTCCCTCTTTGCACCCTTCCCAATTTTAAACTTCTTAGAAAATCAGACAGACTATAAAAGAGACATCCAACAAATACCTTGCAGTTTCCTGTGAGGTGGACTATGTTAGAATGATAGTTAATCTCAGGAGGAGCAGCAGTAGGTAGCAGTATAAATAATCTGGGATTTAGAATGATATTAACCAGTTCCAACAGTGATCCAGTCACATAGCCTGGAAAGTGTATATTGCATGGGCAGTAAGTAAGGGTATGATCAGGCTCCGTTGTGATTCTTCTCTGTAATTGAACAGCATCTTGCTACAGATAGACACTTAAAGAATGAATATTTGGGCTGGCGCTGCCTGAAAAATTCAGCATGTCGTGCGACGGGATCAAAACAATTGAATTCACCAGTGCTGGTTATTCAAAATGTGTTAACAGTTAAAGAATTCTGCCCAGCAGAAAAGTACATGATATTTGGTTATTTTCTGTGGCATACTCTCTCCTACTCTTTTGCCAAGGAGAACTTTAATTCTCCAAGCCTGGGGATGACTTCAGTTATTAAAACAAACATTATGCCAAAAGTCACAGGAGATGAAAACAGTGAGAATTTTGCTGCTGACAGGCAAATGTGTTAGGTTTTACTCACAGAGGGACCAGCAGGTGAATCCAGGGGGAGGCATTCTGTCAGCCCATTGGATGTGAGGTTGAACATGCTGACACACAGGAGGGGGAAAGGTTAATATGCAAGTAAAGGAAATGGTAAGTGGGTCTCCTCAGTTTGTCAGTCTTGTTGGATTGAAAGACTCTGCATTGCATATTTTATATAGCCAACAGCTAAAGAGGCAAATTCAGGATCTTAAACAATGCAAATGAGTACAAGCTCATCTGTTGAACTACATTGTTTCAGTTATTCCCACTGCAGTGAAATACCACCTTTAGGATCCCAAGCTTCATGTCAGCTTGATAAGGCTGTGTAAAAATAATAATAATGGTTTTTGAACAAGTGTAGAACATATTTTGAAAAGCTCAAGAAATAACGATTAGCCTATAGAGTAGTTCTTCATTCTGTTTGGATAAGATTTATTTTTAGGAAGGCCAAATTTTCTCCCTTAGGTTTATGTAGAAGATCCTATAGGACTAATTAAAGAAAAACTGGGGATTTCTCCTGGAGTCTGAGCAAGTATTTATTTCCCAATCAACATGACACAAAATAAATTATCTGGTCATTCATCTCATTGTAGGATCTGTGCTGCATTTGCCAGTAATACAACAATGGCTACACTTCAAAATAATGTGAAACAGTTTGGATGTTCTACAAGGGCAGGAAGATTGCAGTATTAGTGGAATTTATCTTTCCTTTTCTGTTCTTGTGTGTTATTACTTCCATCTCAGAGAACTGCATACCGTACATCACATTTTCATGAAGAAAATTAGGGCTTTAAGAAGGTTATGATGCAGGATCCATAGGTTTAAGACCTTCTTCACAATGTAACTGCATCCATAGTCCATCCTTTTTATATAAAAAAATCATTTAAGGGATGTGAACACAGCTGTCAGGACCATTATCTATTACTCAAGCCTGATTGTTCTTTTAAAGCTGGTGTTGAATCATTCTCTTAAACCATTTCTGTCTGTGCTATGAAGGTATTCCAACAGTGTTACTAGGGAGGGTGTTTCAGGATTTTGACCAGTCACAGCACAGAAAAAGTGAGATAGTTATCAGCTGGGATGATGTGTAATGCCAAATTTAATCAAATGCTTCCTTGATGTCAAGAGCAGGAACTCTGGAGTTTGGGTCTTTTGACAAAGACTACACTGAGGTCTGGAATTAAGTTTTGTCCTAACAGAATCCAAACTGAATGTCGATGTGCAGGGTTATTGCTGAGTAAATGGTGCTTTGTGGCACAGTGGATGACAACTGGCCATTACTTTGCTGGTAACTGGGAAAATACAGATAAAGTGGTAATTGATCCGATTGGATTTGTCCTGATTTTTGTGGACAGCACATCCCTTGGCATTGCTTCACAGTTTTTAGACAACTGCCAGAGCTCTACCCGTACTGAAATAGCTTGGCAAGATGCACACCTAGTTCTGGAGCATTGCAATTGAGATGTTGTTGGAGCCCGGAGACTTTGCTGCATCTTAATACCATATGGAGTGATAGAATTTACTGAACACTGGCTTCTGTGTTGGGGGATCCTCAGAAAACTTTCCCCACCCAGACTACATTGCTCTTACTGAATGCCATCAGGGCTTCTTTGAAGGATCATTAAACACAGAGGAGAGATCATTCATCTTTGGAGGAAGGGTAGATGGAGGTAATCGGTAGAAAAGTACACCTAATGTCACTGTCCAGCAATGTTAGGAACTACTGAACTGCATCTTCCTGACTGTCCTATACTATGCCACCCACTGTGCCATCACCAGTGATGCTGGTGAGATAGGATATAAGCAGAGATGATATTGAAGCAGGTTAAAGGGTCTATAAAATGTATAATATGCTGTGTAGAAATATGTGTGAGCAATAAAATTAAAATTCCATAGTGTCCATGGCTTCAGTTGATGGCTTTAGTGATAATTTCCTTTTGAATTCTCTTTTGAAACTAAAAAGTAGCATTTCGTGATAATCTCCTAATTGAATGCATTCAACGCTATAGCTTATCCTTTGTCCTCTGTATTTGGGAAGGTTGGAACTATGTTATCAGTTCTTGAATCATGCATCTCTGTTCCACAGCTTTCCTTTAAGCAGTGATGAAGGGTCATTGTACCCAGTGAGGAGAAGGTAAAGTGTCATACTGCCATATGGAGTTAAATAGCACTATCCATTTTTGCAAATGCTTATGTAAACCAGGTCAAGCTTACAGATGAGTAAAAAGATACAGCTGGCAAGGGATCTTAAAGTAATTGGTTTTAATAACTTATAAAATATGAGGATGACCTATATACATGAAATCTAATGCAGGTAGTAGGGGGCAGGGAGTTAGGTCACTCTGATCTACTTTAATGGATTCCCTTACAGATTTGCAAAAAGCCAAACTTTCAACTTTAGTTTTAACATATTGACAGAGCAGCAGCAGCACAGATTTGATGAACCTTAATGAAGAAACAACCTTTGTTTATTTTGTTCTTTGGATGTGATAGCACCTTATTTATAGCACAGTCTGGTTCACAAAAGCATTGACTTGCTTGCTATCTTCTCTGAATTAGAATGATCCTGTTTGTGGAAGAGCTTCATTCCTTGATGATATAATTTCTTCGCACATAATCCAGGAGTTATTTTCTGCATTCTGCTTGCCACATCGCAGAGCTTTGTTACCATTGGAACTTTGGGAAAACTGGTATGGAACTGACAGCAGTTCACCTTTTCAGTGGCAGGCTCACGAGTTAGGAAGGGTGTTGTCTCATGATCAGTATTTGCAAACAGGATGTAAGTAGTGCAATGCAGTGAGGAAATCCAAACATGCCAGCCATAGGCTGTGCATAACTTCTCCAATTTTTGATGTTGCCATTTGTCTTGATGGCATCTTGGGAAATAAGGTGACCTTTTCTGGAAGCAATGGAAGGCCCACTAACCTTAAGAACAAACTGCCTGGATGTTTGGTATTCATCAGATCAGGACTTGGTCAGCATTTGAAGTGTACTGAAAGGATGTGAGGAAGAAAACTTGGAGATAGCCAAGAAGGCAATGCAGAAATGAAGCTGAAAATACTGCAAACTTTACTCTGAACCATATTCACAGTTTTCAATCCGATATTTAAGATGTTACAAATTTTGTCATTGGATAGTACTGTACTGACATAATATATCCAAAATTGTAAAATGAGAGTGGTGGCTTTAAGCATGCATACTTGTGATAATGCATGCCAACACTCATAAACATTTAATTCTCCAAAGTGAAAACTTCTATGTTTTGGAATCTATCCTCAAGAAAAGAAATGAAGCAGAATTCAGGGGAAATACCCTGTTTTGTACCCTCCTCAAAGCCTTGACATCCCTCAACATGTAGGACCAAAGTCAGATGCAGTACTTTTTATGTAGATATACTGAAGTCTTATATAACCCAAGTGTAGTGCTTTAGGCTTAGTAATCAATTATCTGAGAAACTGAACAAAAATCCTTATCTGCTTTGCTCCTGTGCTAGGTCTCTGTAGATAGAGTAATATGTGGCATAGGTCCTTGTGATGTTCTTTCTTCCAGCTTACACGGGTGAATATGACAAGGTGTAGTCTGGATATTCTCAGCATTGGTAGCATTGCTTATGCATCTTGAAAGCTTTCACAATGGGTGCACTGAATCTCATATGGTTAATGACAAGGTGTACAAATAACAACTTGAGTGCAGTTAACAAGGCCCTACATTTTGGGGAATTTGTCCAACCAAAAGAGAAAGCTGCCCTTATGCTTGCTGCTCCTGATTCATTTGGAATTATATAAATGACTATGGCTTTTCAGTGGAAAATGTCAATCATATTAAAAAAGCAACAATCTGCTACGTGACCTGCAACTTATGTTTTTGTGGTCACATCCAAGTTGTGTCACTTTTTTTTGAGGGTTTTTCACTGCGTGGCCGAGCGTGTCCTCTCACTGTATCGTACCAAGCTCACCTCATTGAATTATGCACCACATCCCTATGTATCTCTCACATTTGATTTCTGATGAAGGGTTTAGGCCCGAAACGTCAAGTTTTCCTGCTCCTATGATGCTGCTTGACCTGCTGTGTTCATCCAGCCCCATGCTTGTTATCTCGGTTTCCAACACACTTTGCCAAGCATGTTTCCTGGAACAACTCGCTACTCATTGGATACCCCAGAATTCACTGTCATCGCTTGTGCCTGGAACATCTTCAAAAGTCCGTTGTGCACAGGGACATGTTCTATCAGTCTGGAGCTGCCCTGTACAGTGCTTGAAATTTGCCCCACATGTGACAGACAAGGGGAAATTGGTACCCCTCCTTGCTGCCAGGATCCTGTACGTCCTGCTGGATGGTGTAGTGCCAACGTGGGACTCCATCCTTCCCCAGGGCCCAGCAATGGAGTGCATGACACAAGACGATGCAGACCATGTCATTCCTGGTGCAAAGTTGCCAACCATTTTAATACAATCTCAGCTATCTGGAGGAATGGCCAGCATTGAAGGATAAAGGTCAGTGGCCCTCTCTGCTCTGTGAGTATAGATTCAACCAGTTTCACTCCGATTCCTCAAACTCAACCCACCATATACCACTCTCATTATTACCCGCAACATGTTCCCGACTCGCTCTCAACCAACTCTCTCCCCAGCCCCTGACACCACTAACACTACATGCTGTTTTTGCTGCAAGTAGAGCTGAACATTACGGAAAACCCAACAGCAGCTGGGGTACCACAGTGCAGAACACAAAGAGAACACAGGGATGAGAACCTGGTAATGTGTAACCAAACTGAAAAGCGGTCAATGGAGGGAAGACAATAGGGAAAGGAAATTTCAGTGGTTCACTTACAAAGCCAGTCTGTAAAGGACATGGACAACAGATGTGAGGCACCCAAGAGTCATTTATTGATACAATCAATGATTGCTTCTTGACTCAACATTTTGAGGAAATGATATTTTAAATTTGTTGTTTAGAAATGAACTACAGCTAAGAGATGACCTTTAGGTTTAAATTTAACTTGCAAATTCAAGCCGTTTGATTGTAAAATTTTAATTATAGAGGGTGACAGCATTGTGGTATTACATTTTAATAACGAGAAAATTTTAAAGGTTCAAGTTTTCCATATTTGTGTAAAACAGGAAAGTATATATGATAAGTTTACCATATGATGGCACGATGTAGGAAAGGGGACTGGATTGGCTAGGACTATATTCACAGGACTAGATAGGGTAAATGCGGAAAGGATGTTCCCAAAGTCTAGGGATCCAGAATCAATGGACACAGTCTAAGGATACAGGGGGTAGGACATTTAGCACTGACATGAGGGGAAGTTTCATATAAATAGTATAATAGTATTGATATAATATGTATAAAGTTGTGAAAATGAGAGTGGTGGCTTTAAGCATGCATACTTGTGATGAAACATGTCAACACTTTCTTTATTCATTAACGGGATGAGGGCGTCGCTGGCTAGGCAGCATTTATTACCTGTCCCTAATTGCCCAGATGGCAGTTGAGATTCAACCACTTTGCTGTAGATCTGGAGTCACATGTAGGCCAGACCAGGTAAGGATGGCAGCTTCCTTCCAGAAAGGACATTAATGAGCCAGATGGGTTTTTCTGACAATCGACAATGGATTCATGGTCATCATTAGATTGTTAATTTTCAAAACTTTTACTTCTCCAAAGTGAAAACTTCTATCTTTTAGATAGAAGTGAACCTATGGAATTCTCTAACAAAGAAAGTGTTTGAGGCCAAAACATTGAATGTTTTGAAGAAGGAGTTAGATGTAGTTCTAGGGCTAAAGGGGCCAAAGGTACAGGGCGACAGTGGGAGCAGGTTAATGAATTGGATGATCAGCTGTCATGATATTGAATGGCAGAGCAACTTTGAAGGGCTGAATGGCCTACTCCTGCTCCTAATTTTGATATTTTTATATTTTCTTGATGATATGATACTCAGGATTTTGATCTGCTGTATCATCAGGCTCCTTTTTTTGATATGACCTGTCATCAGACCTTCATGCATTTTAACCAGTTGCTTGGTAGGAAAAGCCGCTGCTGCCATGGGAATGTGCATCCCTCACAAATGACCCTTCCGTCTTCAATCAGCCACATTTCTTTCAAGGTGTCTAGCTGATCAGCCGCATTGTGATGAAACCTGAGTTATAAAACTCACAAAAACCACTTCGCTGCCAGGAAGTCCTGCTTAATTTATATAATCCTAGGGTTTCTAATCAGTCTTGTACATTCAGGATTCAGGAGAATCCTGTGATGCCCAGTGAGATGCTACAGGGTTATGCTCTGTTCTCACATTCCTGCAGATCCAACCCTTGGAACATTGGTTTGTTCCACACCCACTTGGTGTCCACTTGCACCATCAGTGGAAAGGTCTCCCTGCTATTAACTTGAGAGGAGTCATTTGAGATAAGGAAGAAACTGTTCCTGGGAAATGAATTACATTGTGTAAACATTTCACTATAGCTTTCACTTCACTGTTCCTTTGCCTCTCTCTGTAACTCACTGAACTCTGACCACACACACTAGCATCATGTAATTGAAGAGCAAACAAAGTTCGATTTCACAAGACTTAAATTGCTGTCTAGTTTAAAATACACAAAGGATTCAATTGTTATAGAGCCATAGAGTCATACAGCTTGGAAACAGACCCTTCGCTCCAACTAATCCACGCTGACCATGTTTCCAAACTAAACTAGTCCCACCTGCCTGTGTTTGGCCCGTATCAGTCCAAACATTTCCTATTCCTGTACTTATCCAAATGTCTCTTAAATGTTGTAACTGTACCAGCATTCATCACTTCCTCTGGCAGTTCATTCTACACACTAACTGCTCTTTGTGTAAAAGAAAATTGCCCCTCATCTCCTTTATAAATCTTTCTCCTCTCACCTTAAAAATATGACCCCCCCAGTTTTGAACCCTCCCACCTCAGGGAAAAGAGCTTTGCTGTTCACTTTATCAATGCCCCTCATGATTTTCTAAACCTCTATAAGGTCATCCCTCAATCTCCTATACTCCAGTGAAAAAAGTCCCAGTCTATCCAGTCTATTTTTATAACTTAAACCCTCGATTCCCAGCAACATCCTGGTAATTCTTTTCTGAACCCGCTCCGATTCAATCATATCCTTCTTATAACAGGGCAACCAGAACTGCACACAGTACTCCAGACGGTGGCCTCACTAATGTCTCGTACTGCCTTAGCATGATGTCCCAACTCCTACACTCAAAGGTCTGAGCAATGAAGGCACGCATGCTAAACATCTTCTTAACCATCCTGTCTACCTCTGATCAAATTTCAAAGAATTATGTACCTCGACCCCGAGGTAACTCTGTCTTACAACATTATCCAGGACCCTACCATTAAATGTATAAGTCCTCTCCTTTGTTTTACCAAAATGCAATATCTCACATTTATCCAAATTATCCATCTGCCACTCTTCAGCCAAATGACCCAATTGATCAAGATCTCTTTAGTTACTCACAAAAAAAGAAAGAAGTTAATTGAAAATGAGCAATACAATACACATAAACAGTGAGACACAGGGAAGTCTGATGGACAAAGCAAGGGATAAGGCAAGAAAAAGTTGGACAAAAAGGTACTATGGGAGAAATCAGCAACAGACGTCTGCTAAACATGCTGCACAATGGAATGGGGAGAAGTGGGTTCTTGGCTACAATTTCTCAAGCAGTGTGTTCCTAATCTGAAACATACTGTCAGGCGGAGGTAGTGAGAAGAGTTTAAATGCTTCCCTACAGGGTGGGAAAACAAATCAGCAGCGAGTCACCAAGTGTTGCTCTTACTCACCTACCTATGTAATATGCCATGTGTTCAACCCTTTGCAAATTATTCAACAGACAATCAGTTCCTTAGCTTCAGCAAGTATTGCAGTTGTATTCATAGTTTCAACGCATAGAATGTAGTCCACTGACCAAAATCACAATGGTCCACTGTTCACCCCCATTATAATTTGGAGGTTATTCACAGCAATGTTATTGCATGAACTCTTTGTGTACTCTTTTAAAGTCCCTCTCATCCATGTTTTAACCTAGATGCTTGTTGTCTTGTATGCTCCCTATCATACCTCACTACGGTTTTATGCAAAACCCTGGAATTGTCACCAAAGTTAAAGGTTTTATCAAAGTATGTACAGTCTCTAATTTATCTGTCTTTGTACACCAAGATTAACAAGGAACATGGGCCAGGTTTTGTATTTAGCAAGAATTACTATTTATTACAAATAAATCAGTTCTAGTTCTGGGTAAACAACTATGAACTCTCAAATTATAAGTCTATGAAGTTAAAACACTAATTCCCTGATAAAAATGCCTCTACACAAACATACAGGCAACACAGATTAAAAACAAAATGGTATTCTGGATGGGGGAAGAAAACTCGGAAGGTAGCTGAATGACCCCTGTCCATTATGTTTTTTGAAATATTCCTTTTGCTAAAGAGAACTTGCTGAAATTCATTCTCTCTTCTCCTGGTATGTTTCATATCCTTATTGGAGGCATAAATTATAAAGTTTCTAACTTATTTGTCGAAAGCAAAAGCTTCCAGCAATGTGTGGGGACATAAACTTGCTTTCTTCAGACTGCAGAGATGTATCACCTTCCCTTCTGGCAATCTAAAGGCTTTTGGCAGTATCATTCACATCCACAAGTTTTTCAGCTACCCAGGAGCTAACGATAAAATTGTTGGTAGGCAGATGCTTTTTATCTACATAGCTAGTCACAACTGCACAAACCAATTAGCTACTTTTTGGTTGCTGAACCTCATTCGGTACCCATCCTGGTGCCAGTCTGTCTGCAACCAAACATCTCTAACTGATTAGACAAAGCAGCGGTGTAAACACCACTTGCAATGAGTTTTATTAACTTGCTTTTAAATAGTGCAGCAATCCCTTCCATAATGCTTAGTTTTTAAAACAGTCCTTTTCCAATTATAATCCACATTCAAAAATGCAGCAAAATAAGAATATATGGTCTACACAAGCCATCTGTGACTTCTGAGCACATGGGCTCTTTAGGGTATTATGCAATCTAATGCCTATGACAGTAGTCATCTTCTACTGTAATGAGAAGTCTTGTACTGTAAAACAAATGTAGTTTATTCTATCTCAGCAAATATTGACAATAGGCTGTACTTCACTAAAAAGACTGTTGAGAAGACAAAGCCTCAGATTGATCTCTCACGAAATCTCAACTTATTCTATCACCAAATCTTTATGAAATGATCACATTTGGTGTTAATTGTTGCACTTAATCAAGGTTTAGTGTTTTCAGGCACTTCCAGATCCATGTACAAAATTCCTCTCAAGCTTTCTCTCCGAGAATTATTCTTGTCACATGGGTGTTTATAAAATTACATCTACCACCAATCTAAGTCTTATCTGGGAGTTATTTGGGAGTTACATTATTCTCCCTGAACATGTCTTCTTTGGACTTGAATGAGTGGTAATTTGTTGGGTAGAAGGCGTTTGTCTTGTGTTGTTTTTCTGATAGTCTGAGTTTTGAGGATCCCCTTTGATGTCTCTATTGTCATTCAATTCTTCTCAGGTGATTAATCTGAGTAAGACTCAAGCATAATAGGATGAGGCTCCAGCGTGTCCTTCACGCAGGGCCCCTTCAATGGTGTGAATGATGTATGATCTCCGTTGGATCATATCACTGTGAACAATTGTGCTTTTTCTATTTGAATCCCAGATCTACACTTGATCCTCCATTCCCAGCTCTGGCAAATTACGATAAAGCATGGATTTGATTCCTGCAGTGGCTAAGGTTACCATGAAGGACTGTCCTTCTCAACATCTCCCCTCACCTGAGACGTGGTGACCCTCAGGTTAACCTCTCCAGCAGTCATCTCTCCTTCATAAGACAACAGTTCTATGGTCCTCTAGGACTATGACAACTTTACCCTATGTCATCAATGATGATAAATTCTCTGGTTTCTCACTTCCAACTATGTTTTCATAGACACATCACTGGGTGTTTGATGTGGCCAAACCTAGGTGCAAATTTAGGGATGGTGTCTCCTTTGCTCTTTTGAACCTGGATAAGCTAATTGTGACCTTCCTGGTTATTGTGCTCTCATGGGTCAGATATGTGACTTGATTTCTTGGATGAAATCAGCATGATGACTGTTGAGGCTTTCAGCCATCACCCTGGAGAGGGTATCTCCTGTCATCTGCAGTTTCCTCTCCAAATATG
This sequence comes from Ginglymostoma cirratum, assembly GCA_024137785.1. Lineage (NCBI taxonomy): Eukaryota > Metazoa > Chordata > Chondrichthyes > Orectolobiformes > Ginglymostomatidae > Ginglymostoma > Ginglymostoma cirratum. The sequence goes on along the minus strand of JAHRHZ010000018.1, from coordinate 51,650,736 downwards.
CTGTTTCATAAGTGAACCTGATGAGACAAAGTGAAAATCGTTTGTAGTCTTAGGCATTCTTGCAAGCTCCTTCTCATCCAGTCATGAAACTAATGCTTCTGATCTGTTTTAATTACCACTTTTGATCTTAAGATTTGAGCCTGAAAACCTCTTACAAATCCAAATATCCATCAGAATGCAATTACTGCATATCATGCTTCTGCATTAAAAAAGTGTCTGCGATATGTAATGGGCTGGTTTGTGACAGCTACATGGTTGCTCCTGAAAGAGTTCTGTTTTAAGCCTGCAACTGAAGCATTAGCTAGTATTGTCATTGGAAATCAAAAATTATAGTGGTGCTAAGACAACTGTAAACATCACCATTCCCTTACTATTCTGAAAAGTGTTCACTTGATAAGAATTCCAGCATCATCTTTGTATTTTCTTGAGGTGTTGTCTCAATGGTTCTGTCATGTTAGATTAGGCAAAAAATTAGCTAACCATACTCAAATATCTTTGAATCTTCTGTATTGACTTTGGAATAGGGAGCTCAATGATGGCTGAGTATCACCCATTATGTCTGTTGGCAATGTGTCTCGAGCAGGAAATGGATTCTTTAGAGAATTTAAGCATGTGATTAAGTGTAAGGCTTTCTTCTTGGAAACCCTTTAATACTGCATGCACTCTCTGATCATATTCTTCAACCAATGCCCTATGGATCAGTATATCATCCATGTGTCACATGAATCTGTGAAAACATTGCAAAATATTTGACACAGTTAATTGGAAAATCACTGTAGCAAATGTAATTACAAATGGTAATCTGTTAAATCAAAGATTTCCAACAGTTACAAATGTATAAGCAATCATAATTGCCTAATTGTCCAATAGTCCATGCCAGAGTGAGTTGTTTGCGTTGAATTTCATGCAAATTTTACTCTTAGATAGTTTAGCTGGATTCTTTTCAACCATGGTCTGAAATTAATTTCTTTTGATACCACCTTGTTGAGTTGTATGAGGTCAATGCAAATTTGAATAGTAATTTGAACAGTAACCATGCTCAAACTCTATTCTGTTAAATTTGTGCTGAGGGAAATAATACTAAGTCGTGTTGTTTCTGCAAGTTGGTTCTCAAGTTATTCAATTAAGGGATGTGATATATTCCTAGGCGTAAAAGGCATGTGGTTTTGTATCAGTCCATGAACTGGGATATTTCTTCTGCTTTTTGAAATGGGATGCATTCAACATATATCTCCTTCCTCTATACCTATAGATCTTCTCATATTTGGTGTCCTCAGTGTTGGAGAGCTGCCTGTGACATTCACAACTTCAGGTGCAATGTCCCTTGGACCATGTAGTTGAACTTCTGTCAGCTGTAAACAGTATTTTTTTTTCAATAATATTGTAACACTGTTTCACTCAAATTAATGAGATACTCATTGACATAAATGTCAGTTTGCCAAAATGCTTGGTCTGGGTCACTAGTCTCCTCAAGGAAAACTTTTTATTTCTCTTGAACTGGAGCTTGTTCATGCTTGCTTTGGTGGTTCCCTAACATTTCGCTTTCCTGCGACTACGTCCTTCTTTGACACATTTCCTTTAAGTGATCTATTTCTTTACAATAAAGGCTTTCTGTTTCAGTAACTGGACCAATTCATACCAGTGAAGTGTCTTTGCTCCATAGCATTTGTGTGGGTTTTGTAGAATCTGATGTCTGCAATGCTCACCACATATGTCTTTTATTATTATCTATTTTAAAAATTGAATGGATTCAGAAGGTCTCCTGTGCCAAGTTTGATCTTCTCCCCCTTAGGATTGACCTGTGATGCTTCCACACCTTTGCTTCACTCACATAATGAATAGCTTTCTCAAGAATTAGGTTTTTCTTAGACAGTAATATATCTGACAAAGACTCATCATTAATGCCTACAGCAACTTATTTATTTTTGATAGAATCCCTACAGTGTGGATCTTATGAATTCTGACTTTAAGTCACCATTGTGATACCTTTTGTTTAGTCTGCACAGACCATTAACAAAATCATCAATGAATTCTCTGGATGCTGTATTCTTCAATTAGTTCTTGGTCTTTGAAAAATTTTATTCATTCTGAGGTTGGATTAATTGGCAAATGTTTTCAATACCACTTCGAATATGCTGTTTCTTTTTTCCTCCTTGATGAGTATCTGTTATTGTCCCATTTGAGTACAGAAGTTCATTTAGTTGTTCTTACCTGGTATTCAGTTCAGAAGCTGTTCTACATATCAAGAATTGTTTTAACCGTGAATTCAAACATTGTGTTATTTTTGATCCATCTCTGAAATTAATTCCTGTCAATACTATTTCTGAAGCCATAGCTTCCTAATCTTATTCGATCTTCTTGAAATATTTTTATTTTGCAGTGATGGCAGCTTTTCTGCCGGCAACTTCATCGCTTTAGAGGTTTTTTTTTTGTGCTCCTTGTGGCTTTAATGAAAGGTTCAAATGCATTTGCGACTTAATTTTGTTTTGGCTATAATGGAAGCCCCTGAGAAAATAGCATGTAAGAACAGAATGTTTCAGTTGTCTAATGCATATCTATTTTGAACAGGTATGTGACTTCCCAGCTTGCAGTTCCTGGATCATGTGAATTCATCTCTTGGGCCTCTTAGTTCCCATTCTTTTTACTAGCTGTGCCTCATGTCTACCTGATATGGTGGCATCAATCTGAGCTGCAACTTCCTTTCTGTTTTAATTCTTGCTTTCTCATCCTGAATTTTTGCACCATTTAAAGTTTCACCTTTTATCCCAGGGATATTAAGTTTTGACTCTTGCAATCTCTGATGTTTGTTCTCTCAGAATCCTAATTTATTCTCTTACTAAATATCCTCACAATGGGTAGTTCTTATTGCACTCAATCAAGAAGTAACCCTTTCAGATCCTTCCAACCCCACATACAATAGTGTTGACCTATAATAGTTTATCTGAAATAGCAAAGAAAGGAATTTAATGTAATTTTCCTGACTAATATTCATTTAACCAACAAATGTCAGCAAAACAGATAAATTGCTTGTTTACTGTTTGAGTCTTTCCTGTGAAGACACTAATTGCCGTGTCTTCTTGACAGTGATTGCTTGCCATTAAGAGTATGTTGGGGAATTTTGGGTATGTGGATGCTGCTAGATATCACCACAGTTCTTTTTTCATAGAATCATACAATGGTACCACACAGGAGACTTTTCTGCTTGCCAAGCCAATGCAAGCTTCACCCTTGTTCTTCTCCACAGTCTTTCAATTGTTTTCCCTATCAATACTTATTGAATTCTCCTTTGAATATCACTATTAAATATATTTCCAGCATCCTTTCAGGCAGTGTATTCTAGAACATGCCTAAACAGAATATAGATATATTTATCATAAGGAAGAGTCTTACTCAGAAAGATCCCAGTATAATTATTCCAGTCTGAACAATTATTATTCACCACTACTCTCTGTGACCTTTAGCAAACTCTGTATCTGGACTTCTACTGTCCCTTCAATCCGTAAATTTTAATTTGCTAACATCTCTATTATGTGAAACTTTGCTAATCACCTTTTGCAAGCTCATATACACAAGATCAATTGCACTTTCCTCATTATCCCTGTCTGTTGCTGAATCAATGAATATGATTCATGCTGGTAGACACATGTGGTTGATTTTATATTGCCATGATGGTGGGAGTCAGGAGCTGGATCTGTTTTTGGGCAGGAAGCCATATCTGGGGGTGGGGGACTTGATCAGGATTCCAGTCTTTCCAAGGGTGAGGCTTTAATTGATACAGAGCTGTACTTCTTGTGTACTTAGAGCCAATGGGACAGGAGGGCAGATAAACCTATGGCATCCCTCACTGAAGCTGAGGGTCCTGAGGCAGAAGTTTGTAATTTGTGCCAACATCTTTCTCTGCAGCACAGGGAAGCAAGAGGAGCCAAATCTTTGGTATCTGGGACTGCCTAGCCCTTCTCTTCATTGATGCCAACATGTATCTAATGGAAGGCAGGGAGGGAGCAGATTCTTTTCCTGGTGAGATGGCAGGAGGAGACGGCCTCATCATGCAGCTGAGGCAGCTTGCAGTTCAACATCACCAGCGTCCACCTCTTCTTCCTGCCCCCATCTAACATCCTACTCCTGGCTCCGGCTCCTTCCAGGGCATCACCCTGCACATCTGGGTCTACTGCTGTCAGAGGGACCATGACATGGAGAATGCAGTAGGCCATAACAATGGCAGAGACACTGGCAGGAAGGTCTTACCGACCTCAGGCTTGCAGCTTCATAAGCTTGATGCCTTTGTTGATGGTGAGTGAGTGCCTTTACTTATAGAGTCATAGAGATGTACAGCACAGAAACAGACCCTTTGGTCCAACTCATCCATGCCAGCCAGATATCCTAAATTAACATAGTCCCATTTGTCAGAATTTGGCTGATATCTTTTAAATATCTTTGGCCAATAGTTTTTAAATGTTGGAATTGTACCAGCCTCCACTAGTTCCTCTGGTAGCTCATTCCATACACACACCACCCTCTGCAACAAAAAGTTGCCCCTTTGGTCCCTTTTCTATCTTTCCTCCCTCACCTTAAACTTTACCCTCTAGCTTTGGATTTCCCTTCGCCGGGAAAAAGACGTGACTCTTCACCGTATCCATGCCTCTTATGATTTTATAAAGTTCTATAAGGTTGTCCCTCAGTGTCCAAAGCTCCAGGGAAAATAGCCCCAGCCTACTCAACCTCTCCCTAAAGTTCAAACTCTCTAACCCTGGCAACATCCTTGTAAATCTTTTCTGAGTTCTTTCAAGTGTCACAACATCTTTCTGATAGCAGGGAGACAAGAACTGAGTGCAGTATTCCAAAAGTGGTCTCACCAATGTCTTGTACTGCCACACCAGGACCTCCCAACTGCTATACTCTACACTTCTGCTTGAGAGAGTCTTGTAATGGATTAATAGCTATATCTGCAAGGGATTTCCTTTGTGCCTTAGGGGTTTGACTGTGACTTGAACAGGTACAGGATGAGGAAGTCATGACAAGTGCCATGACCACAGGCTGAAAGGTGTAGGATGCTCTTGTTGTGGTTGCTGGTTTTAACAAAAAGGATATCAGCGGCCAGCAAGATACACAGTGTGCAGCCATTTGCAAAATGCCACCAGCTTCATAGCAGATCCTTGGAAGGAATCAGAAGACAAGAAGGTGAAAACCACAGTGAATTTGATGGGCAGTGCAGGGCATGAAGACCCACACTGTGAGGTGCAAGCCCTTTGAAAACAAGGGCACAGAAGCCTGTAGCAATCTGCCTGGGGTTTGCAGTATCGAACAGCACTGGTTCTTTTTCATCTCCAGTTATATTCATTTTTGGTGGTTGCTCATGTTTTGAGAGCTTGGCTTCCTTTTCCTGTCAGGTCCTTTTCTCCTCTCAAATGTCCTTCTGCTGTATGGGGTTCCTCAATTTCAATAAATAGTCCAGTTTCTATTACCACAGGACCCCAAATCTGGTAGTCTTTCCCCAGTTGCCTGTAGGAGGCTTCTTTCTGCACAGCTGGCCACCCAATTGATCCTGGCAGATTTGCCCCAATTTTTCCAGCCCTGCAATGCCAGAAGATTTCGGACCTTCTTCAAAACCTGGAAATGCTGTACTCATTTTCCCTGTCACTTGTGTTGTGCCAATGCCAGTCATTAACGGATCCAATCCCTTTTGCCTGACTGGCCCTCTTGTGGAATCAGGATGATGCCAGGAATCCTTGCCTGGTTTCCTGTGTTATATCCTTCCTTTTTCTTCGTTATTCATTTACGGGATGAAGACATGGCTGACCAGGCAGCATTTATTGCCCATCCCTAATTGCCCAGAGGCCAGTTTAGAGTCAACTACAATACTGTGGGTCTAGAGTCACATGTTGGCCAGACCAGGTAAGGATGGCAGTTTCCGTCCCTAAAGGACATTAGTGAACCAGATGGGTTTTTCTGACAATTGACAATGGGTTCATGGTCATCATTAGATTCTTAATTCCAGATATTTTTATTGAATTCAAATGCTGCCACCTGCCATGGCAGGATTTGACCTTGGGTCCCCAGAATGTTATCTGGGTCTCTGGATTAACAGTCTAGCGATAATACCACTAGGCCATTGCCTCCCCTCAGCTGTTCTGAATCTGACAGTTTTTAAAACCTGTCCAATCCTTTAAGTATTTCACTCTCAACCTTATGCCCAACCCGCTTCCCCCACGCCCTTCCAATAAACCTTAAACAAACACTTGAACAGGTTGATCTGGAAGAGGAGTGGGATTCCTGTCCCTCAGATTGTAGCACCAATATTTTCAAGGCTCCCCTCACCACAGCAACCCCCTAACGCCAACCCCCAACCCACCTTATCATCATCCCAAGCCTTTACAGGGAAGTGAAAATTCAACCCATTGTATTATATTGGTTGTATACTCAAAACAGGCTATTGGGACCAAGTGATCTATTCTGTCATTCATGGTCCACACAAGCATCCTCCCATCTCTTTCCATCTGACCCTGTATGTTATCCTTCTGATGCTTTCTCCCCCATACATTCAGCTATCGGTCCCTTGAAACACTTTTTCTACTTTCCCCAATTGCTGCTTGGTGGTGTGTTCCATATTCTAACCAATCTTCGGTGAAATGTATCTCTTGGATTCCTTATTGGATTTCTTAATCATGTGTTTTGTTTTTTATTGCCTCTGCCATGAAAGATAGGCTGAGGTAATGTTACTGCCAATATTTAATAGTCTGTTGGTCTTTTTACTTGGCTGTAAACAATATACACCAAATATTAGAAAAAATTGTTACACATCTAGGATATAGCTCAAGGCAGGAGTAATTTTTTTAGGTGAAAATGTCTATCTGGATCTGCACCCTCATGAGTTTTGAAAGATCCATTAATATTGGAGTATGGAGTTAATTCACTTTTGATTCAGAATGCTTTTTAGCGTTTTATTTAGAATGTTAGTGGGAAGTTAGTGTTAGTTCCCCAGCGGGAATAAATTCAGATAACCATTCAAATGAAGAAGAATGGAAGAACCACAAATCTGAAGCTGAAGTTTGATACAAGAGTGTCATCATCTTGCTCAGTCTACACTAGAAGGTCTTCGCTTGAAAATTTCAAATAAAATTTATTACCTAATTAAAGGTGCTCTGAAATCCAGCAACATCACATATGTGGGAACTGAGATTCCACTGCTAGAAAGAACCCAAAGCAGAGGGATTCACAAAGATAGAGAGAAACTTATTACATGTTCTACATCACTAAAACACATGGTCCTGATATCCTGGAGTTAAACAATTGTGAGGTGGTGCAGCTTAACTCAGCAAATCATAAAATGGGAGAGGATCACAAAGGGTTAAAGGTAGTGCACTCAATGTAAAGCATCCTCTCATCAGATTCAAGAAAGTACTTATAGCCAGAGTGTTCTGATGAAATACTTGAATGTTCTGTAGATTTTTAATATCACATCAAAGTTGATTTGAGAAGACACTATTGATTTATGTCCTATGTAAAATACCATTAGAACTAAAGGAACTAAAAGGAAAACTTGAAAGAAAGCTCTAAGAGATGGAAAGATTAAAAAAAGGGATTGATAGAATCACAGAACATCCAGACTTGGTAAATCCCATTCTGATGAGGGAAGAAACCAAATGGATATTTAAGAATTTGCCTGGATGCCAGAGATTTTACTGAAATGATATAGAGTAATGGAAGACATCACACCAATACCAGTAAGGAGAAAGCTTGAGGCTTGAAATGTTGGGTTGATAAACAGTCTTGATTGTTGGCAACATCAACACCCTTTGTTTGGTATAGATCTCTGTTTCTGTTTTTTGGCATTTAATGCGAGCCAGAATGTGTTCCAGCAAAAACTAGATAAGTCATACTGAGGAAGCAAAGGAACTGTTCATTTAGCTGAGGATATCCAGATATATATGGTGCAGATGAAAAAGATATGACTGCTATCTGCATGAAGCAGGGAGATAAACCAGGAGAGTTGGGATCAAGTCAAGCGCAGACAAATACGTTGTGAGGTTGGCAGATGTCAAATCTTCAACATGATGTACACAGCTGCCTTAGTAAAGTCAAGTCCTGAAAAGTCACAGCTATCTCTGAGATAAAAGCCACAAGAGATTAGAAATTATGAGAGTCATAGAGTCCTACAGCACGGAGACACGCCTTTCGGTCCAAACTGGTCCATGCCGACCAATGAGATGTTCCCTTAAATTGATCTATTGCATGAGTTCTTTTATACATCTCATGTCAGCATTCACAGGATACCAACAAGAGCTGATGAGGGAACACATTAAGAATGAGTGATCAGTGTATCGTGAGAGCAGTTTCAGTAAACCCAAGGAAACAAGTCTGTCCGTAGGACCACAAGACACAGGAGCAAATATAGACCATTCAGCCAGTGAAAACTGTTCTGCTGTTCAAGGATATCATGGCTGATCTGATAATCCTAAACTTCACTTTCTCGTGCTTTCCCTACAGCTGTTGTTCCCATACAGATTAAATTTCTGTCTGCCTTGGTTTTGTATATTCTTAATGATCAAGCCCTCTGTGGTAAAGAATTTCACTGATTCACTACCCTCTAAGGGAAAAAAGTCTTCCTCATTTCTGTCTTATATGGGCAACTTTATTCTGAGATTATTCTTAGACTCTCCCACAAGGGAAATAAAACCTTACTGCATCTACCCTGTTAAGTCCCTTGAGAATCTTGTACGTTTAAATAAAATCATCTCACAGTTTTCTAAAGTCTGATGAACACAGGCCTAAACTACCCAACCTGTCCTCTTAGGTCACCCCTCTATATCTGGTATCAGTGTAGTTAAACTGCTCTGTAATGCCTATAATGTCAGCATTTTCTTAGAAAAGGCACCCACAACTGTTCACAATATTCCAGCTATAGTCTTAAAAGTGTCTTGCACACTTTTAGTAAAATCTTCACATCTTTATATTCCATTCCCTTTGAAATAAAGGTCAAAATTCCATTTACCATCTCTATTACACACCGAATGTGGATGCCAGCTTTTTGTGATTCACGGACAAGGACTCCCAAATCCCTCTGTTCCATAGCTTTTTGTAGTTTATCCCCATTTAAATAATGTTCAGCTCTCTATTCTACCTACCAAAGTGCATAACTTCACATTTTCCCACGTTATATTATGTTCACCAGGATTTTTCACACTTCCTCAACCTGTCTATATCCTTCTGCAGGCCCTTCATGTCATCCTCACCACTTGCCTTCCCATGCAATTTTGTCTCATCCACAAAGTTGGCAATATTACATTCATTTTCATTATCGAAGTCATTGTACGGCTTCAGCACTGATCCCTGGGTACATCACTAGCTACAAGTTGCCATCCTGAAAATGGCCCCCTGTCTCAACCTTTTGTCTTCTTTTACTTAGCTAACCCTCTTTGCATGCTTATATACTTTGTCTAACACATGGGCTCTTATCTTATCAAGTAGAAATGTGCGGTACCTTATCAAACACCTTCTGAAAATTCAAATATATTACATCTACTCCCCTGCCCGCTTTTATCTGTTCTGCTTACAACCTCCTGAATTCTAGTAAATTTTCGGGCACGATTTCTCCTTCATGAAGTCATACGAACTCCGCCTATTCATATTATGTATTTGTAAATACTCTGCTATTATACACTTTATAATAGATTCTAATATTTTCCCAATAACAGATGTTCAACTGACTGGCCTATAGTCACCTGCTATTTGTTTCCTTTCCTTTTAAACAAGGGTGTTACATTGGCAGTTTTCAACCTAAGGATTCTTGGAAGATTATGACATTTCACAGCAGAGAAATTTGCATCTCTGCAAGTAGATGCTTTACAAAAAAGCTAGGAGTACCCTGGTATAAGATGGAAAACTGATAACATTTGCATCCAAAGTCTCAGTATCATCTGATGCTTGCAAAGTCAACACAGGAAGTGCTTTTGAAAGTCATGCATGGATATGAGAAATTCTATACATATCTCTAGTGGAAGGAACTTAATAGTTGAGACTGATTATTGTCCATTGGAGTAGATCTTCAAGAAGAATGTGAAGAACTCCAGCATGATGGCCAAGGTTTCTCTTGAGGCTTCAGGGTTACAATTTCATTTTGAAATATGAACCATTTTGGTGAACAGTGCTAGCAGATATCCTATTTCATTTGTCATCACAAAATCCATCAATTAGTAAATGTTACATCACTAAAACTGAGTCTGATTAGAGATGAGACCAGAAAAGATAAGGAGTTACAAATGTTCTCTCAGTAAAATATCTAAGGATGACTGGATAAGATACAACAAACACAGCCAGCATGATATTTTGTGAGAATATGCTGTTCTGCTAGCTACACTCAGAACCATTGTACCCAAAAAAGATGCAGGGAGAATGTCTGCTGAAGATACACAAGGGAAAGCCACAAGGGAATGGAGTAAGTTCAAGACCAGGTGAGCTGTATATTTGGATAGGCATCTACAAAAGCATCAGAAAAATGCAGTCTATATGCAGTAGATGCCAGAAGTACAGAATTAGACAGCAGAAAGAGATGGTAACTATTGAAATAGCATCCAGACAATGGCATTCTGTGGGAGCTGATTTATTCACACATGGACATTCATATCTCATGGTTGCCGACTTCTGAACAGTGAAAGGTTTGAAAGCCGCTACAATCATTTCAGCAGTATCAGTTCTGTTGTTGAACCTGAAAGAGTAATACATGATTGCAAAACTCAGTTCACCTCCATTGGAGTTAACAAATTTGTTGAACTGTATGGATTCAGCAAGTCCGCTCATCGTGATAACGGATGTGGTTTTATAGGAAAATACATTCAGATGGAATTTTTCCAGGCATTGTGCCATTTCCAATCTAATAAATATTTGGGAGACACTTTTCCCTTGTACATTCTCCATGGCGCATCATGACCAACAAAAGTGACGAATGTTTTTAGAATTTAAACAAAACTTTGGGACAATTATTCTCCATGACAATACCTGGGGAAGTCAGAATTTACTGCAAGCCATCAACACTGTATATCTCATGCAGAATTAATTGGCGTTGCTTTTGAAATTTGATATTCTTGCATCTTTCCCGATAGTACAAGCGAAAAAGTTTGGATGTCCCAGTGCAACATCGCGTTACAGAAATAATACGGCCTATGGGGAAAGCAGGGTTAGGGGCACAAAGGACACATGACAATTGTATGTTTCAAACTTCTTCCTCAACTGTGTAGCTTCATTTTTATAGCTGCAGTTATAGTCACAGTTTATTAGACGGTGATGCTGCAAAGAGGCAATATTTTTACGAATCTGACCTTGTATTTGCAATGAAGTGACAGCTGGTCTTTAAATAGAGTTTCTCCGCTGGAATTCCCAGCAATGGTCAACACTTCATGATAGTGCGAGCATGACCCAAAAGAGGTGAGCAGTGCAAAAGTGTGTAAGATAGATCTCACAGCCAGCAACCCTCCATGAAACTCCCCCGAAATTGACACGTCAGCAATTTCTAGTAAAATTCCCTCCTCCATTTAAATGCTGATCCAACTTGACATTGCATCGGCACAGACTTCTGGATAGATTTGACCTTTCTTTCCTATGTAGCCCATTGGCACTGAAGTTAACTGTAGGCTTCAAATGCATTGTAAATGTGAGTAACATTGTATTCAAAATAGCGCTGGAATATAGTAGGTTGTAACACAGACAACTTTTGGTATAAACGATTTACATGAGCGAGTTCAAAAGTTCTTACACATTAAATATGTATCAAAATCTAGGCATGTTTTAACAGCACTCATGTTATTTTATACTATACTTCATTTTTTACTGTTGCCATCAATTTAGCAGTGGAGTCCATTCTTCTATTTAAATGAACTGCATTTTTAAATAATGATGATACATTTAATGCGTTCAGCATTAATTCTTCAAACTAATACTTCACATATTTTCCTAATAAGATGGTTGTTCTCTTTATGATATTACATTTGAGGTTTATGACACACAATCCATACTCTCGATGGAATCGTGTTATGGCTAACACAAGTTCGTGTTTTACAAATGCCATTCCACAATTTGTCAATCACGTTATAGCCAATTCACATTGTTGGAACATGAGTTATAGGAGAACCCCCGCCCTCCATAATACATGTTTTTCAGCAATATTAGTGAAATATTATACTTTTTAATGAAAGAGGAACAATACACATACATTTCATTATCGTTATTTTCCCACACACTCTTCATCTTGAAGTTCAGATGCAATTAATGAAGTCTTAAGCCAACAAGTACTCACAGCATGCAAATTTAGCACAAATGTATTGTAACCTGTCACAGGATGGTATGAGGCTCGATGTGCCACTGACAAAAATCCCCCATCAGGAAATTCAAATTTACTCTTCTGCCTAATTCAGTCATCCCACCCATCACATTTCCCACTCTGGAGCAGCTGTAAGATCATATCGTCTTTCCAGAGACACTGCCAAACTTTCAAAATATTTCCAACATTTTCCATTTTCATGAAACCATTGGATTATCCTTCTCCAGCCATCACACACCACATGGAAATGGGTGGAGAGGTAGCTCCTCCTCACTGATATTAGTGGTTCAGCTTCTTCTGTGCTTGTAACTTCATGTATGTAGACCATTAAGTCATGGACATGAGGGAAACCAGTGGTTGTCACAAATCCCAGAGTTCTGTCATGGTGCGAATTGGCATATATTAGAAATGTAATGCTCTGTTTACTTGCACAAGGAATGTGGTGGTGCCCTGATTGCAGTTGCTCATGTTGTTAGCCAACAGAGAAACATGGCACCAGGTCATGTGAAAATGCGCTGAGATCTGTGACAACCATCTGGTGAAGTGAAGACTCCTGCACAGCTCCTCAGAAATATCGATAAATGTAACTCTTATTGACTGAGCAGAGCCATCTTCAAACTGTCCCACCTGCCTGCTTTCTTCAAGCAGGTCCAGAATATAAGCATAGGAAAAATATGAACGATGGCAGACAGGGAAGGGACTCTTTGCTCCATCTAGTTTATCCAATAAAATTACAGTATCACAATACATCAAACGTTACCCTAGTTGGTATTATGTATTTGCATGGAATCATCCTGTTCAATCTGCTTGTCCAGGATTTTGCTGAGTTTCTGTTTCTTCAAATCTTGACTCATTCACAGGATGAGTAGAAAACATTCAATGAATGAATAAATGAATGATTTATTGTCACGTATCTTACAACAAGAACAACAAAATACAATGAAAATCTTTCTCAATTTTGCCACAATCCAGTGCCATTTTGAATAATTTAAGAGTAAGGTAAAAAGGAATAGAAAGATAAAGTTTAATGTATTGCAACCTGCCACTGGATGGTATGAGGCCTGACATGTCACTGACAAAAATCTGCCATCAAACAATTAAAATTTCCACTTTTGTCTCATTCAGTCATCTCCTTCACCACATTTCCCACTGTACAGCAGCCATAAGATCCCTGCGCACTCATTAATTCTTATCCTCCCTCCAGAGATACTGCCAAACTCTCTGATTGTGCACGATCAGTGGTGAGTAATGAGAGCAGGGAAGGGAGAAAGCATGTGATAAAGATGCAAACTGAAAATGCTGAACCGGCTTAGAAATGCACTACTTCCAATGGCACACATATCCTAAAGACCTAAGTGGCTACTGCTGAGTAGCTGTTTGCTTCAGTAATGTCAGTCAGTTTGTGAAACTTGTCTCAGTAGCATTTATTCAGTGTGTTGGGTACAGGTTGGGGCTTTCAATGCTGCAGTTAAGATTTGTCAGGATCCAAATGACATAATGGTCTCTCACTTGAATCAGCTCAAGAGACCTACCTTTTCCTAGCTGGTGCATTTATAGTAAGTCAGCTCCATGACAGACAATGCGTTTCCAGTGGGAATGGCTGAACAAAGTCATTTTTTACAATGTTAACCACTTATCCAGCCCATTCCTTCCACCCAGCTAGCATTAAGACCACTCTTTAATTCTGAACCAATCAAAATAGTCCAGATAGGTTAAACTGATTTAGTTATTCTTGTTGAAAATAACCTATCAAGCCAATGCTCCATCTAAGCTGCATGGGCGCACATTTGAAATGTGCCATATAGGGAACAAATATGCTTGTAAGAAGCAATGTTCCCTTTAAGATGTGCAATGTTGCATGTCAATTTTAAGGGGACTGCATGATACAACACATCGGCTGTGCACAGCAAACAGAATAGAGAGGGAACATTCAGCTGAACTTCCTGAGTAATTTGCACTGATCTTCACAGTGACAAGAGTTTCATATGGACTGCCAACAAGGTGCGGGAAGAACAGCTTTGGTTGAATATGGTTTTAAGGTCTAAGATCCTCTTTCTCTCAACAGGATACCCAAGAAGTCATTCTGATTGACAGACTTGCTTCATTCTCATTGCCAATTGGGTCACATCCTAAAATTCACTATGTTTCCTGATGCTAAAGTATAAATTTGCGAGGTGGATGCATTGGATAAAACAATGCTGGAGACGGTTGGGAAGGTTTCAGAGAGTGATCCCAGATGCTGAGCAAGAGACAGAGCATTATCAGAGAAGAGGATGGTTGTGAGTTGGGGGAACACTGTTGGAGTTGCCAGCAGTCTTTTGATTGTGTGTTGGAGACAGGGTTGTCCATTTCAGAAAGGCCCAATTGCAGAGTGTTCCATTATCAGGGAGAGATAGGGTGTAAGGCTAATTGTAAGGAAGGACAGTCCGATAGTTTGTTTAACCTCAGGGGAGTACTCCTGCTCCTTTTGGCCCACAAACAGTACTGTATTTACCTGTTTCGCGTAACTGTCTTTGCCTCTGTTGAGCTGTAGGATTCCTGAAGCCTGGGAAACCTGATCAAAAGCATGATTACACCAGGATTGAACCACAGGAACAAAAAATTCTTAGGCAGATAGGCTCAGTATAGTGCTTCACTATCTCCTGGGAGTGGTTTGGTTGCCCTCATGCACCTCTATTTAAATGGGAATTTGGACTATGGGGATTGATCGAAGGAGGTTGGGTTTGAGATTTGTTAAGATTTAACATCCTGCCCCAATTCAAACCCACATTCTTTGGGAATTAATGTTATCTACATTGTTATTGATTTAATTTCCTCATTAAATATCTGGCTGAAATGATTGAACATGTATCAACCATGTAACACAATTATTAATCAAGTGAATTTATAATGTGCTTTGTTACATGAGTCCATACATCTTGTCTTTGATCAACAACAGGAGATCAGCTATTATCGAATGGAACACACAAACATTTTCAACCTTCACAAACGCATCCGGAAATATTTCCAGACCTCAGATTAACACTGATCATTACCAAGGGAAATCTGGTGATTTGCAAAGTAGAAGGAATTTGTGTTCGGCTGCAAGTATCAACAGCATGTGCTCACTAAAGAAAGCTGACACTGAAAAGGAAATGAGTTTAGTAAAAACAAGCTGACGATACAGTGCATTGATTTCTCTGTAACCTCCTCTAGCAGTGATCAGCTGCTAATTTTAACTGTTTGTGTCAGCTGTCAGTTCCCAGTTCTGCTCAGGTTTAAACAAGCTGACATTAGGAAAGGGCAAATTGTTATTTTAGATTCTATCCAAACGATCAGCTCTTTGTATTTATTTTGTCTGGAATGTTCAGTTCTTAGCTTTAAAACCAGGTCATTAGAAGTACTTTGGTGTTCCTACTTGAGCCTCAAATATCGGATGCAGGGAGTTCTCACCACAGGCTCATTCTTGCCGCTTGTGACTACATCGTAAAGGTCAACATTGGAGAAAATTAGGTATGAGACCATCTGGAGATTTTCTCTGGGGGAAGAAACAGGATTGGGGACTATCCTCAAGTTGGAACCCACCCTCTTTCAGGGGGAACAGTGAATCTTTGGGATTTTGACTGGGGTTCTCACTTAGTTGGCATTGGAAAAGGTTCCCTGTTCAATTAAGGGTAACACTATGGCGAGCATCTCAAAGCTGCTGGGCCAATTGCAGCAGGTTACTGTGGAGGCTAAGCAGCTGAAAAAGCATTTCAAAATGGAGTCTCCCTCTCACCAATTTAAAAAAAACTTAAATAGAAAATTTGTTTAATAGAAAACCCTTTGTCAGCCAGGTCACCACTGTGGGGTATAATGGGGTGTGTTGGGCAAAGGGGCGGTCTCTCAATAGCCTGGATTTTGACTGCACTTGGGCCAAGACCTTGGGATGAATTTAGGCCTGCCTTGGCCTGCTGCAGGTGGCATGTCTTTGGACAGTTAAACAGCTTCTAACCAGCTTGGAAACTGGAGGTCACCTGTAAGATCTCAGTCAACCTCCAACAGTGGTTACCAATTTTTTTATTGACCCTAATATATTGCCTGATAAATTCTCCTCAACAAGAATAGTTACCACCAGGATCCAGGTCATGGTAATATACAAGTTCATACCCCTTTGTTCCCACCTGTGTTGGATCCTGAAATTTCAGCTCTCCACTTGCACAGATCTGGAACTTGCCTAGTGATTTGTTGTTGAGTTAAAATCTGGAAACCTTCTCTGGAACCCTGTGAATTTTTGACCAAGAGACATTAAGCCTTACTCTACAGGTTTACTGAAACAGGGGCAATTGTGCAATCACTAGGATGCAGTTGCTATTCGGCCATTTGAACTTTTATTCCCTTCATCTTTGATTTCCCTTTTATTCATCCATCCTGTATATTTTTTTTAAAAGTTTCTGGCCTCCAATCTCTTAACAACATACCTCCTTTAATTTGTCCCTTTGCAGATACTCTACCCTTCCAAATCTCACCCTGACTCTTCAGTACCCTTCAACCTCCTTCTGCAGTCCCAATTCTTGACTTTCTTTTCGATAGGCCCCCAGCTTCCCTTCATGCCTCTCTTGGTCCCTTTGAAGAGTCTATCAAGGCAGTTGTCACAACTTCCTGAGGAGCAGAATCCCCTGTGATGTAATGTGATTCAGGTAAATCATGGTGATCATATGACTCTGAAATCAGTAAGAGAGAAGGCCCTAGTCTAGGATGAGAATGTGAAGAGAGACGACTTAAATGCAAAACGACAGCGCTGTACTAGACAACTTAAACACAAGATGACAGAGGTGTACTGGATAACCTATTACATACAGATCTTAATTAAGGAGTGACACACCGCATAAGGAGTTGATGAGCCTTACTTAGAGATAAGGAGCAAGCAGCTCCAGGGAGTGTGTATGAGCAGACAAGTACAGTCTGAGGTACTTAGTACATAGATACTTAGTGTGCACGTTGCAGTATTGCCTTAAAGCGCAAGACAAAGCAACCCCAGCTACTTTCTCATCTTCTGCCCTGTGTACAAACTGGGGACTGATCTTGTCAACCTCGCTCCCACTAACTTACCGTTCCCATTGCTGGCCCTGTGGACTTTGTGTAGTTGTTGATTTTTGCCCTGGCCATGGCGGACTGGGGGAAATTGACACCCCAATAAATGACCAGGCTCCTGGAGATCCTGCTGGATAGATTGGTGTACAGGTTGTAAGGACCAGCAGTGGAGGCCATGATACCAGAACGTATCAGTTTGGTCCAGGTTGCCACCCGGCTTAAAGCTGTTTTAACTGTTTGGTGGAATATATGCACAATAGAAAGAAGGTCAATGACATTGCCCACTGCTCTTATTCACTCTCTGTATGATTATACCCACCTCCGACCAAGGCACATTTTCTACCAATCTCACTTTTGCATGCAAAAACTTCCCTCACTCACTCTCGCCTACCCCCAACCCTCAACACTACTGACCCTGTATACGCCCCGCATGGCCTATTCACTCGTTCAGGACACTTCCCTACCTGCACCAACAGCAAGAAACAACATGGCAAGACAGTGGTATGAGCCTGATATCCCTGACTAAGGGAGTAAAGCACAAGAAATCAAGGCACGACAATGCAAGGAAAGGATGCTGTGAGCATCAGGGTAGGCTCAAAATTAGTGAGCAGAATGTTCAGTGAGAGGAGACCATGGCGATGCGTCCCTTCCCTGTCTATAAGCTGGTTATGTGTCCTTAAGAGCACTCAGTGTCCTAGCTGCAACATTACAATGATAGTTGCCCATGCAGCCCAGGTGGAGCATTAAGGAAGTTTCCTGTATGTGCATCTGTGGTACGTCATGAGCGTTGGTAGAGTCTGGCACATCTCGGATGCCAATGCCCATGGACTAGGAGTGCCCATGGAGCGTGGCCTAAGATGATGGTGCCTGGTGGTCTACATGGTGATCCTTTGGGGCAAGCGGTGAGCTGAATTCCAAGTACTCCCTCTGATTTTTATTTTGAGTTTTCTCAATATCGAACTTATTTGGCATGTTCATTCAAATAGGAAGCTGAATATTATTAAGGTAATTGGGACCATCAACAAGGCATTAAGCTAACATTAATTCCCCTCAAATGATAACTTGCCACACGCCCAGTAAGAAACTCACCTCACTGTTCATGGGAAGCATAAAAGATGTATCAAGATACTGCCGACATTAAGATGGACCTCCCCATACTCCTTGTGATTTGTCCACATAACTTTCCATGTACTGCGTCCCTCAGACTCCTATAAGATATGTGGGTGGGGAAGATATCATGCTCAGCTGGGGCGGCACAGTGGGTCTGTGGTTAGCACAGCTGCCTCACAGCACCAGGGACCCAGGTTCAATTCCAGCCTTGGGCGACTGTCTGTGTGGAGTTTGTACGTTCGTCCTGTGTCTGAGTGGGTTTCCTCCAGGTGCTTCTGTTTCCTACCATAGTCCAAAGATTTGCAGGGTAAGTGAATTGGCTATACTAAATTGCCCAGGGATGTTTAGGTTAGGTGGGTTAGACAAGGGAAATGCAGGTGTGGGGGAATGGGTCTGTGTGGGATGCTCTTTGGAGGGGCAGTGTGGACTTGTTGGGCCAAATGGCCTGTTTCCACACTGTAGGATTTCTATGACAACTTACCTATGATTAACAGATGCTGGTACTGGATTTCCACAGTCCAAGATGGTGGATTGTTCCTTCATTCACCATCCTCATCCAGTTGCTCTGCTTGTTTTAAGACTTTGCACAACAAATCTGTGCTAGTATCAGTGTGTGGACCACACCAGAGATGCTCAGAAATCTTCCAGCAGTTTGTTTTGGAGCTTGACCTAACACCAACACCAGCGACACTGTGCAGCCCAACTTTACTGCCATGAATTGGTAAAACAATGAAGACAAATTTATTCCAGAATAATAGTCTAAACTAAACAGGGAGATAATGGGTGAAGGAGATACAGTTCCAAACTGGAAAAAGATACCTTTTAGACTGCCATAAGAATAATTCTTCATGAACTCAATAATAGTCAATGTTTTGAACAAAGTAATATCATACAAAGGGAAACCTGTACTTGCTGTCTGAGTCTTCGGGTTCAGAATTTCTTTGCTTAATTCAGTTGTTAATTTGACAGGATCAATTAATGATAGGAAGCCATAACCACCCATTCTTCGGGGTGATCCTCATTGATCAGGAGGAAGGCTATTGATAAATCAAGGTTGGTGGAGAATTCTCAGTGGATAGAGGCAGGGGAGCCCAAGCAATAGAACAGAGGGTTAAGGTTCCTTTGAAGCAGTGGGGAACCACTCCTGAACCACAAAGAATGCTATTAACTGCATACACCTTCTTGAATGACATTCTTTCATTGTGTAAGGACCATGTGTTCTTATCTTTGTGTCTAAAAAAAAAAGACTGAAATGAGTTCTGAGGAAGGGTCACCAGACCCAAAACATTAACTCTGACTTCCCTGCACAGATGCTGCCAGACCTGCTGGACTTTTCCAGCAATTTCTGTTTTTGTTTCTGAAATGAGAAGAGCTGTTTTAAAAGTCAATATTTAAAAGAATGGCTGCAGTTTTGAAAGTAAGTAACATGACACCTTGGCTGGCATTGGAAACAACTGTTTGTGTAAGCAGGAATTGAAGTTCGGATTGGAAACAACCTGGAGGTGAGAGTACATACCAATGCAGCTCTTGATGGCAACAAGAAGTTGATTGATCTGTGGACTAGTGACAGTTTGCTTGCCAACAACAGTTTGGTTGGCTCTCCATGACTGAGCAGCTTGGAGCTGGAAACAAGTTACAGAAACAGAGAGAAGAGAGAAAAAGAAGTGTGGTGATCTTCTCCAAGTCCAGAAGCTGCCTGTTCTCTACCGTCAAAAACATAGCTGAAACCTGAAGTAAATCAATTACCTTTCTGCAGCTGTTGCTGTGAGCTAAATTGATAACGCAGAGACATTTTTCAAGTGAATCAGTTACTCTGAACCTCTTGCAAGCCAATGGAAGCAGGAGAGAAAGATGTGAACAAGAGGTCTGGCCAACCAAATAAGGCTCATCTGAAAATTGGAATTGAAAAGCGTTGTCCACTGAACTGACTTGCCAGTTTTTCTACCTCCGATATTAATCTATTATCCCCATTTGTTGGCGTGTGTGTGTGTGTGCGTGTCTATCTGTGTATATATATGTGTGTGTATACTTGTGAGGGATAGACAGAGAGAGAGAGGAAGTTAATAAGGTGATTGAAGTTTTAGTTAGTGATGTTATATGCCAATAGTTTATATCTGTTTACTTGTAGTTAAAGTCTAATTACTTGTAGAAAACAATAATTCTTGTCTTATAAAGAAACCTGGTCCATGCTTCCTATGAACCTTGGTCTGAACGTCAGGTAAATTGGAGCACTGTTTGTAATTTTAAAAAGATTTTAATATTTGATATGTCTGAAAAATAGTGGGGCTTTTCAGCATATTAGCCCAGAGAGGCGTAATTTAAATTAGGCTCCTAATTGCACTGTGGAAACTGGGTAAAACAATTTCAGGAAGTACCCTGCCTATCTGTCATGGGATGTTCAGTCCCCTATAAACCTATAAAAGTCTGCAATAAGAGGATATACTGCTGTTTGGGGTCACATCACCGATTTTAGTTTTTTAAATCTCCTTCTGCCTGCCCCGTGGGGATTAATATTGAGGTTAAACCATTTTAACTCTGACTATCCAATTCCAATCCTTCACACTCTTAAAAGAACATTTAAATCACGCAATCATTAGGGCTCATTGATAACTGCATGCAACATTCTAATAATTTACACAGAAAATACAGTAAAAACAATTACAATTCGTGCATTTGACTGCAAACTATTTGATGTTAGAGCACCGAACACAGAGAATAATCAAGAAACTCAGTTCGGAAGAAGCATCACACTGGTCTCAAAGCATTAACTCTGTTTCTCTCCCCATTGATGCTGTCAGACCTGCTGAGTTCCTCCTGCATTCTCTGTGTTTGTTTCAGATTTCCAGCATCCACAGTGTTTTGCCTTTATTTAAGATGCTAAAGCACTGCATAATTTGTCTGCACTTTTGAACGATGCAACATTTAAAGATTTTTTATTCACCTGAATATAAGAAGCATGCTGACTTCTTAACAATGCTTAAAAAGAATAGAAGATGGATAGAGGAGAGAATAGGTGGAGAGGAGGCAGACAAGTCAAAGAGGCGGGGATGGAGCCAGTAAAGGTGAGTGTAGGTGAGGCAGATGTTCACCTGCACATCCGCCAATGTGGTATACTGCATCCGCTGTACCTGTTGTGGCCTCCTCTACATCGGGGAAACCAAGCGGAGGCTTGGGGACCGCTTTGCAGAACACCTGCGCTCAGTTCGCAACAAACAGCTGCACCTCCCAGTCGCGAACCATTTCAATTCCCCCTCCCATTCCTCAGACGACGTGTCCATCCAGGGCCTCATGCAATGCCACAATGATGCCACCCGAAGGCTGCAGGAACAGCAAATCATATTCAGCCTGGGAACCCTGCAGCCCTATGGTATCAATGTGGATTTCACAAGCTTCAAAATCTCCCCTCCCCCAGTCGCATCTCAAAACCAGCTCAGCTCGTCCCCGCCTCCCTAACCTGTCCTTCCTCTCACCTACCCCTCCTCCCACCTCAAGCCCCACCCCCATCTCCTATCTACTAACCTCATCCCGCCCCCTTGACCTGTCCGTCCTCCCTGGACTGACCTATCTCCTCCCTACCCCCCCCCACCTACACTCACCTTTACTGGCCCCATCCCTGCCTCTCCGACTTGTCTGCCTCCTCTCCACCTATCCTCTCCTCTCTCCATCTTCTATCCGCTTCCCCCTCTCTCCCTATTTATTTCAGAACCCTCTTCCCCTCCCCCATTTCTGATGAAGGGTCTAGGCCCGAAACGTCAAGCTTTCCTGCTCCTATGATGCTGCTTGGCCTGCTGTGTTCATCCAGCTCCACACCTTGTTATCTAGGATTTGAATGGAGTCCAGATCTGATAAGATTTCATTTGAAGCGTTCCATTCGAAATCTTATTTGGACGGCAAATGAGACATGTCCTCTACATGATTCACCGTTCACATCAACAATCACCTTCAAACATGTGCCTGCTGGCATTGCCCTGCTCCTCAGGTATTTCAGACAAGTGCTGTGCTTAATCTCAGTGGAAGTTATTTATTGAATATTACTGTGGATGCCTTCATGTACTATCTAAGGTTTTGAACAATATGTAAAGTGAAAGGTGATTGATCATACTAATTACTTTATGTTTCTTATCTCGTTATTTCAAGAGTGGAGGAATGAAAATATGTCAAATTATCTCTTTCCTTTGGATCCCCTCCAATGAAGTAGCAAGCTCCATTCTGCTTATCTAACTCATTGTTAGGGCAGTCACCTCTGTTGTTTCTTCTCAGCTAAGGCTCTCTTTCCTGAAAATTAAACTGCACGTGTTCTTGTAATTTGGGTGATGGAGAAGGGTTTGATTTGCTATCAGTGTCAAGTCCCATCTTGCTGTTTACCTCATAGAGGTGCATCCCACTTACTTTAGGCTAAATGGATAGACGTACCAGCATTCCAACTATCAGTAGCTGTCTTTATAAGAAGCAAGCTTTTTGTCGGTTATTGGAGGACAGTGCTGTTGTGGCTGAAAACAAAAGAAAGGTTTTTTGTCAAAGACAGAATGGGCCTCATTGACAGTCTTAGATAACAAGGTGTAGAGCTGGATGAACACAGCAGGCCAAGCAGCATCAGAGGAGCAGGAAGGCTGATGTTTCGGGCCTAGACCCTTTCTTCATTTCAGCCTTCCTGCTCCTCTGATGCTGCTTCGCCTGCTGTGTTCATCCTTGTTATCTCAGATTCTCCAGCATCTGCAGTTCCTACTATCTCATTGTCACTCTTCTTGTCTTAATCTCACTGCCCCAAACTTTAATCATTCACTCGATCCTGACATCGAAGCGATCACATGTGTTGTGAAAGCACCGTGACAATTAGCTATAAATGAGGAATCACAGATGAAAGACCTTCACCTCTATGGATAGTTTAGCCATTAATATTTAATCTTTTACAGTTCGCACTTAGGCTGTAATAGTTTATAATGTTCTAATTATATTCTACTGAGAAAACTGTTGTTTCAAAACTGATGCATGGTTTTGAGTGGTACCATTCAACTGCCTGTTTAAGTTGCTATATATTGGTGTTAAAATCAATTGTTGGGTTTAAAGCGATTAATATGGCAATAATTAGGTATTATCCATTTGAACAATAAAACACAGCCTGCTTTGAAAAGCCTCTTGTATTTGCTTGTATTGTATGAATATCCTGCCTGGCAAAGCTGCCACTATGTGCTTTCAAAGTCAAGGAATTCCACCTCAGAAAACTACCTTTATCGACTTTGAATTCCCAAACAGACATCTTCTACTCTAATTGTTGGGACCATGCAATTTACAAGTTCACCAATATCACCCCTTCTTGAAAAGATACTGGTTTCTACCGCATGAGGAACAGTCCATAAGATTAATTGTTATAATCAGTGAAAAATACAAATGAAAAGAGATGACAGAAGTGCTGAGTACAAAACTGGCCATCATTTTCACAGCCAGGGCCTCCTTATTGCTACAAACACCAAGCTTTCTGAAGTGCAATATACAAAGCCCACACATCCAGTGGTGAGTTTACCTGTGGTATGATAGATGAGCCTGTCTAGCTCAACCATTTAGGATAGAATAATGTAACCCTACTTGTTTAAGAATCACATTTGTTGTGTCTACCAATGGAGGCTTAACCTCACTCCAATTGTTCATTGCCAAATGTTTCAGCCTGACCATACTTAAGGCTTAAAGGAAGATAACTAATCACCGTACTTGCTGATTCACCAGGCTGGCATGGAAAAGGAGCACAGGTTCAACGGGCATGGGCTAAGTTTGCAGAATATTGAGTTGAAACTCTGCAAACTTTCTGATCAATTCTTGCAGTACTTTGAAGGGAATAGGTTGAAGGAGTTGGTTATTAGGTCTAGACACTGACATGTTAGGTTCTGGTTTTCCATCAGATTTACTGAAGACCTCAAAAACTCACACTAACCTAATTGTAAAAGTATTTGGGGTCTGAGGACAGAAATTCCAGACCAGGGTTTTTTTGACTTCTAGCTTGCATTGGAACTGTTGAGTCAGTAAAGTGACACCAGGTTCACAAGCTTGCTGGATAAGTTGGGTTTATCTGGAGTCTCAGGCTTGGACTATGGTTGGATGCTTAGCAAAGAGATCAAAACATTTTGCGGGAAAGGGAGCTGACAGAACTGGTGTACCTCTTTAATTCCCCATTTTGTTCCCACTCTGACCATTCAGCCCAGCATTCGGATTAAGCTTAATGCAAGCTCCAAGAACCACACCTCACTTTTTGCCTCAGCACTTTTCAACCTTCTGTACTCAATATTGAGTTTAACAACTTCAGAAAGTAACTACTATTCTGATACTAGTTAATTTAGTTTTGCTGAATGCACAATGGGAGGAGTGGAGGTGAAAGGACAGGTGTTGCATCATCTAAGCTTGCTTGGAAAGGTGCCATTGAAAAAGGAGGTGGTGTTGGGAAAGATGGTGTCATAATCATGGTGTGAAGGAGAGATGGACCATTAAGGAGGGAATAATGTTTTTGGTGGTAGCATCACCCTAGAGATGTTCCAAATGGGGTAGAGGATGAAATGTTGAATATGGAGGTTAGTGGGATTGAAGGTGGAAGGGAAACCCTAATGTAAAATGTGAAGGATGTCATAGGGATCAAGTAAATAAGATAAGGCGAAAAATCTTGCTGGACTTCTTAGTGAGAATCTCTCCATAAAATCCAACACAGTTTTTACTTATCCAAACCAAATATAAGATTCTCCTTACAATTGCTCCCAGACCTGCCTATACTTTAAAAATAAACTGAAAGAACTGCAGATGCTGGAAATCAGAAACAAGAGCAGAAATTGCTGGAAAAACTCAGCAGGTCAGGCAACATCTGTGGAGAGAAAGAGTTAATGTTTCAGGTCCAATGGCCCTTGTTCAGAACTCACTGTTAAAAACCTCAATTGCATATTAGGAATCAGAGCCTAAAAAGGATCATAGACATTTCTGTCCATTATGGAGAAATATAACAGGTAATGTTTAGCTTGAGGGTAACCACTTCACATGTCTGAAGTAAGGTGATGAGACAGGCTTCCATTCACTACCACAGCAAATACAGGGGCCTTACCTGTGCAGTTGGCTTGATTCTGCATCATACTCTGCTGATCGAGCTAATGGCACTAACCAACCCCTAAAAACTATCAGGCGACCCCTTAAAGAATGCTCATTTTAAAGGAGTCCTGCTCTTAGCCAGTTCTGCAAGCTATCACTCTCCTGTAATTGTTCTAATTTGCTAAAGGCATTTTTGCTATGGACAAACACCTCCCTTTTTTTATTCATCATTCATGGGAAGTAGACATCTCTTAATGCTAACATTTATGACCAAACCATTAATTTCCCTGGAGAATGAGGGATTGAGCTACCTTCTTGTGAAGGTCTCAGCTGAATGCTCACCATCTCAAGGAGCGAGACTGAGGCCTGACAAAGTCCCCAGGGAAAGGCACTCCATCTCCTTTAGGGATTGATTAGTATCTAAGGAGTCCATTTGCTCCTTTGGGAGAACATTTCAAAAGTGAAGCTTTTTGCTGATTTTGTATGGGCTTTCCTATCATTCAACGAATTGACATGGTGGCAATTCAATAATGTTGTGGAAACGCCATTCTGGTACCACCTAAACATTCTAACAAGTGCAGTACGTGTAGAGCAGAGCTACAGGAAGCTTTGGTCATAAGAGGTACATCTTGCCAGGCTGCAAGTCAAGTTTGTAAACCTATGACCTACTCAGGGTGCTAGGGACAGCCAACTGCTCCCAACTGCCCTCACCACTTCATTTGTTAATTTACCAAAAGAAATCTTTTTGAAACAAATTTCACACATACCAATAATGATGCCATAATGTCATCACATGGGACATGTTTCCATTTCCACTGATAGCTTTGTTCACACAATAAATTGTTACAAACGTAAACAGTTTGTGGATATGATTTGTTGGGAATTTTAGCCAAGCTTTTTACTGATTTATCACCAAAGCAACATTTGGAGATGCTTGAAATGGACAGCAAGTAGAAGGGTTAATGTTGGTTCAAAAACACTTAAAATTTACCTTTGTCTTCTTAAATAGCAGAATTTGGCTGTGAACAAAAATGTGAATCATGAAAAAGCTAATCATTATGTTTCCATGAATGGTTATTTAATACTAATTACTGTACACAGCAAGGGAAACACTCTAGGACTTTTTGGAAAGCTGCTGTGTAGATTTATTATCCAGTTTCAGAAAATCACTGACACAATTCTAACTTGAATAGTTGCCAGTTTAGAATTATTTTAAGAACCTTGCAGATAAAACAACATAGGCACAGGACGACTGGTGGCACTAACTTGGTTTTCTAAACACTTTCTCCCTCAGAAAAGATCCTTAACAATCTATCTTTGGATGAATTGAAGTAGTAGGCTCATCATTTGATTAGATTAATAGAGTCATTGAGTCATACAGCACAGGAACAGACCCTTCGGTCCAAACAGTCCATGCCGAATATAATCCCAAACTAAACTAGTCCCACTTGCCTGATCCTGGCCCTTATCCCTCCACCACTTCCTCAGGAAGTTTGTTTCACATGCAAACTACCTTCTGTGTAAAAAAAATTTGCCCCTCAAGTCTTTTTTAAATTTCGCTCCTCTTACCTTAAGAATGTGCCCCTGGTCTTGAAATCCCACATCTTATGGAAAAGACACCCACCATTAACCCTACCTATGTCCACACCCTAGGGAAAAAACAACTACTGTTAACCCTAAGTATATCCCTCATGATTTTATAAACTTCTATGCGGTCACCGCTCAACCTCCAATGCTCCAGTGAAAAAAGTCCTAGCCTATCAAGCCTTTCTTTATTACTCAAACCTTCCATACCTCACAACATCCTAGTAAATCACCTCTGGATCCTCTCTAGCTTGATAACGTCCTTCCTATAACTGGGTAAGATTACACTTTGATAGGAAGATCTTTTAATTTTTTCTTTAAATGCATGAATAATAAACAACCTGCTCCTATGGCCTCTGCCAATTGGCCAGAGTGGTATCAGAGCTGGTAGACGTACTCATGATGTGTTATTTGCAGTTTGGTAGCTACGCCAGAAGTATTAAGGACAAACCATGATTCATACGTGCTGTCGATTGATCCTGCTAAGTCTGTTTTTAAATGAGCCAGGAGGATGATTGGAAAATTTTCTTAAAGTTTGGTTGACCTCAGGTTTGACAAGTTGTCAGGCTCCTCCAGGACAACATGAAAGGAAGACACTGGGTTCCATGCTGAATCCTGCCCGATCAACATCAAAGTAAAATGTAGATAAAACTAACATAGAGGAAGATGCAACGGGGAGCAACAGATGCAACCTGTTGATCCACAGGTGGAGTCTAAAAAGATGGTGGCAGGTGGGATGCTGGGGATGGAAAGAGGGTTGGTGAGATTAACCATGAAAGTATCCGAGAGAGGAGAACATGGAAGTTGAAATGACATTGTGATCAGGCAATAGGTGATGCTGCAATGGCTCGAGCAGGGAATTGCCGAGATGATAGCCACGGTCTTAGTCAAAGGGAATTCAATGTTGAGACAGCAACAGGACAGAAGAAAATCAGAGAAGTGATATATTGTGGGTAGGAACTAGGCAAAATTAATGATAATTAATAGTACGTGGATGTCCAGCTGACAGGATGGGACAAGGGAAATATACCTGATTGGTGGAGAGAAATAATTATTGAATTGCTAATTTCCTCAGTTCAGGAATAATGAAAAACTAAAGGAGATCCAAACTGAGGCAAATTAAATTCAAAAACAGCTAAAGTTACATAAGAATAATGTGTATATGTACCATTGTGAAGCAAAAACTGAAGGTTATTTTTGTTGAAGTTGACGTGGGTATTCAGAAATAGAAGCACCTCTAAAAATCATTTTTGGAGATTAGCTTAACGTTTAGTGTTTAGAAGATAGTCTGAGGGAAGATACAAACAACTCATGCGGTACATACTGCAGCAATTGAAAAGTTGTATATGCTATCTGACAGAGACAAAGAGGCTTTTGCCCAAATTTGTGTACAACTGTACTCAATGTTTTCTCCAGTCACATTGTTAAACCGTCATGTCTTCTGATCTCTGAAAACAACACAGCCACTAAATCCTGACATCATCGTTTGGCAATTCAGGGGTCATGTTTTTCTCTTTGCTTGATCAATTACAAATTACACATTCTAAATTCTTCTACAGGGTGGTGACTGTAGGGGACATCTGTTGGGAGAGACAACAAGTTTCAGGGAAAAAAACGTTAAAGGTTATTGTTCCACAAATATTCAGCAGGACTTTTGATTAATATTGCATCTTTAATTTGTATCTTTAATCATTTTTACGCAAGGGATATGCTGTAGAAACTGGAATGAATTGTACCCTTTCTCATGTGGAAAACAGGAGCATTCAAATGGCTGCACAGCCAGGCAACTTACTGGGTGCATTGATCCTGGGCCTAAAAATATCCAAAGTAAAGATTGTTGACCTTAAACATGAACTTTCCTTTTTCCATAGACGTTTGGAGAAGGAAGGTGGTTTGATTTATAAAATATGAAGCCAAAGAGAATTCTTTTACTCAGCAATAAAATTCAAAACAAGCAAATCCACAGCATTAATATTAGAAAAACATTTCTATTCGTACTCAGAATGAAGGACCAGTCACGATTTATGCAGATTCACAACAAAAGTGTTGTAGGGTGCTCTATAAGTCTTGGCTAGAATCCTTGCAGGGGTACTTCGGATCTCCCGCTGTAACATTGGCAGAAAATCAGCAGCAGCTCAGAAGAAGTAGCATAAATGACAGCTTTTGCTGATATTCTTCCAAAGATACAGTGAGAGATTTGAAATTCACTCCAGCAATTTTACTGATACTATGTTATTAGTCCTATGGAAAAAGTCCAAAATTGCAGAAGTGTGAAAAGAGTGAATAGACATATTAGAGGGGAAAAAAAACTTTACAAAGAGGGTGATCAGAGTGTAAAATTCTCCACGACAAATTGCTATTGAAATTTAGTCAATAAGCTTTTAAAAGGGAATTAAATATTGGTGAAGAAAAGCATAGGGAATGAGCAGGACAGTAGATTAGGGATTTCAAATGGAGAAAAGCACCTCTGCAAATGTAGTTTCAAATGTGAAATATTGACTTTTCTACCTATGTGCACCTGGAATGTGCCAGGCAGGCCAGAGGTCAGGCGGGTATCGGCTTTATCTCTTCAAGGTCTAATGTGGGCATCCTCGAGGAGCTTTGTGAGGGTTGAACAAACATCCAACCCAAAGACATCAGGTCCGTGAAGTTGGGAAATGGGACTTAGGAATTCTCACTCTTCCAGGTCCTCAAAAGGAACAGAAAGCTTATGCAGGGTTGACTGAGGTGAGCTGGGTGAGGCCACCAGAATTGAGGTCTTATTCAGTGACAGGAAAAGTGGCCAGTTGCAATGGCTGTGAGGATTTAAAAAGCTCTTGATTTTATGGGAACGAAGACAATGAGATAGAGAAGGAGGCAGCAGCGAACCTGAAAATACGCAAGGAAGCACCTTCCAGCAGTAGAGCTGAGAGAGACCAATCTGAGACCTTTGCTACTGATCTTATTCCAACAGCTGCAGTTGTATCCCTCAAATGTATATGCTGTCTGTTTCTTACCTTCCAGACTGATGTGTTGGACATTACCATATACTGCTATTAACTTTGCTGTTAACACACGCCCCATCTGAAATATCCAGATCACTGAGGACAGATCCACATAGACGACAGCAGTCTGAAGGCCAAGTAACGTTTTTGTGGTGAGGCACTAACTTAACCCAAGATAACAAGGTGTGGGGCTGGATGAACAAAGCAGGCCAAGCAGCATCATAGGAGCAGGAAAGCTTGACGTTTCGGGCCTAAACCCTTCGTCAGAAATGGGGGAGGGGAAGAGTGTTCTGAAATAAGTAGGGAGAGACGGGGAGGCGGATAGAGGATGGATAGAGGAGAGGATAGGTGGAGAGGAGGCAGACAAGTTGAAGAGGCGGGGATGGAGCCAGTAAAGGTGAGTGTAGGT
>JAHRHZ010000018.1:51596571-51615228 GCA_024137785.1 Ginglymostoma cirratum | reverse complement strand
GCCCCCTTGACCTGTCCGTCCTCCCTGGACTGACCTATCTCCTCCCTACCGCCCCACCTACACTCACCTTTACTGGCTCCATCCCCGCCTCTTCGACTTGTCTGCCTCCTCTCCACCTATCTTCTCCTCTATCCATCCTCTATCCGCCTCCCCGTCTCTCCCTATTTATTTCAGAACTCTCTTCCCCTCCCCCATTTCTGATGAAGGGTCTGGGCCCGAAACGTCAAGTTTTCCTGCTCCTATGATGCTGCTTGGCCTGCTGTGTTCATCCAGCTCCACACCTTGTTATCTCGGATTCTCCAGCATCTGCAGTACCTATTATCTCTGATACAACACTAACTTAACCCAGTTCAGTTTCCAAAATTTGCAAGATCTTATCAATGTGTAACCCTTCCATATTTTGATAATTTACTCGAGGAAAAGATGTGATTGGAAAAGTTAAAACAAAGAAATAATCTTCAACGGAGCTTCGCCTCACCTGTTTCCATCCACAGTTGCAGTGTTGACCAAGCCATGTATCTTCAGTCTCAGAAAGTTGGACAGCCTATTTATTAAACTGTAGAGAAAATTGCAGTTGTAATTGTACCTCTGGAACACAGTAGGGACCAAAACTTTGCAGATTAGGGAATCTGATTAGAATCTTCTCTACTGGTCATAGTAACATTTTATGGTTACATTGTTTGTTTTTCAAATTTTTGTGATCGAAACAGCATAATAGAATTTGATGGTCTTCTTCGTGATGTTTGTACAGTGGTAAAAAGGAGCTGTAGTTCAGTATTTCATATCAGTTTGAAAACATATTCACACAAAATGTTTTCTGTCACCTCTAAAGCTATTTCCTGGTCAACAACACCATGTCATACTGTAATCTCTGTGTTCTTTGCAATAAGTATAACGCACAAATGCTTTTGCACTTTAGCCTATGAAACTTTTGGATAGATTTTTTCCCTCCTTGAAGTGACGCGTGTAATGGCGACAAACGTGGCAAAACACAGTGAAAATGACAAAAACCTGATTCTTGACATTGAGAAAACTTTTCCGGATTTTGCCCTCAAGTCATAAGTGGCGACTTCAAAATCTCAAACTTGAGAGGGCCCACCTTATTTCCATGCATTTCCAATTCATCGAATCCCAACTCACATTATTTATACAATACTTCCAATTCTCCTCTCCTTCCCTGAGAAACCTAATGGTGCAAATTCCCAACATTTAAATCAGGATGGGTACCAGACAGCTATTGAATGCTTGCCCTGGCCCATTCTTCTTTAAACTAACGTCCCTGGATGATCCATGACCATGACAAGATGCATCTTACAGGTCTTAGCTCACTTCCTTGGAACTCACTGATATTATTGCTTACTCGGGTAGCTGCCAGTCTCATAGAATCCCTCCAGTGTGGAAAGAGGCCATTTGGCCAGTCAGGTCTGCACCAACAATCTGAAGACCTTCCCACACTATCCCTGGTCAGTCCACCTAGCCTACACATCCCTGGACACGATGGGCAATTTAGCATGGCCAATCCACCTAACCTGCACATCTTTGGACTGTGGGAGGAAACTGGAGCACCCATAGAAAACCCATGTGCAAACTCCACACAGACAGTCACTCAAGGCTGGTATTGAACCCAAGCCCCTGGTGCTGTGAGACTGCCGTGGTAACCACTGAACCACCGTGCGGTCTCTGTAAACTTCACATTGCTTTATTGGTGTGCACTAACTTCAGCACTGACTTACAGGCTGCCAGCCCCCGTGTGGCCCATGTTGCTTTCTTAGTGCACAGGGTCTTTAGTGCAAGGTTACGGGTATCTATGCCTTGAATTGCTTTTTAGCGCCAAGGAGGCAGCAGGCAGCTTGTCATTGAACAGTCAGTGAATCAGTCAGAGATGTGGTGGACATGTTGCTGCACAGACAATGCCAGAGCTGCAGCATGTGTCAGTGGTTTACTCAACAAATGCACTGCGTATGCTTCAAGCAAACAGCTGTGTGTCCTGGTCAAAAGGGAGCAGTCCCTAGTGGTGTGAAGGGAAAACTACTGTCAGTCACAGGGTACCACCATGGTCAGTGAAAGGTGGATCATCCTTTCCTAGTCTAGGGGATTGGCCTTGGTCAATCAGGTACTTGATCTTGCAGAGCCTGGGGAGCCATGTATTTGCAGTCTGGCCATTGGGCCACAGTCAGTCTGACAGGTCATGTGCAGCCAGTCCAGAGCTTATTGGTATATCAGTCAGGATGCAACAGTCATGATCATTCAGTGCCAAGTCAATCCAGGGCTTGTGCCACTGTCTATCGTGGGCATTTGGATATCAATGTTCAGGCACTTCCTGGGGGCAGCCCATGGAGTCCTAGGGAAAGTGGGCAACTCAAGCTTGGGATGGAATTCATTGGACTGAGTCATTAGGGGAATGCTGACAATGTTATTGAACAGTTGTAGATTGTAGGGTGAGACCTCATAGTGAATAGGGAGGGACTGGGAGCTTTGGAAAGGGGGTGGGTGGGTTCAGGCGTGATTGTTGGAACAGGTCATGATAAGTCTGACCTGCACATGGGTAGAGTGTAGGGCCAACAGTCTCATGAGAATTTCCATAGTCGTGGGCTCTGGGGTAACATGCCCACATAAATATGTACGTAAAAGGGCAGGCTGAAAGGTCATTTAGGTCACAGAGGCAGCAAGAGAAAGGGTAACATGAAGGATGGGGGATATTCATGTGTCTCAGCTCGATTCTGCAAGTCACTTACACTGAAAGGAAGTTGGAATTTTGCTGTATTAGAGTCAACTGTGCAATCACTACAGAAATGGCTGACACCATGTGTAAAGTGAGCAGAGTAACTTGCTGTGTTTGTCTTCTTGGAATCAGAGGCCCTGCTAAGGGTAATTGTAGTTATCAAGCCTCCACTCGTTCTCTAATGCCATCCATATGGCTTCAATTTGTACTTCATTGGTAGGTTTGTCCAAGAATGCATAATAAAAATTAAGATCCCAAGCAATCACAGCCATCGCTCTGTATACACTAATTGCCTCCTTGTCAATGTAACTAAGCAAGTGTAGTTATAACAAGGCATTTAAAAGTGGAAGCTGCAGTTCCATTTCACAAGCACATTCCACGTTCCACCACAAACAGAGGAAGATAATAGTTCCCAATTGCCAGATTTGCAAACTGCAGAGTAAGTATGCAAAGCTGTGATGTGAAAGGGAACCTTCCATTTGCAGCATGGGGTGGGTGGTGAAGTTATCATGGTGGTTAACTGACAGAATTTTATTCCCAATGTAGCATGAAAATTTTGATTGTACAATAGTCAATTAGATAAGGCCACATACCTAAGAGTGCTCCATAATGTTTGTGGGCATAATAAGAGGCTTCACTGTGTTGGATGTAAGGGCTTAGTGTATTGTCATTCTGATATTTCCCACAGATTATCTGTTCATAGATCTCACAGAGAGAACAGCATTGTTTGAATCATTGCATCCTCTGACTGATATAGAATGAAGGTTCAATGCTGCTCATGCATTTACCAGGGCCTTAATGGAAGAGACTCTGGGCCTTCTTAAAATGAGGCTCTGATTCCTGGCCTGCTCCAGCAGGACCTTGGAGAATAGCCCAGGAAGCCTGTTTCACATCATTGCAGCATTCTGTGCCCTTTGCAACTGGAGGTGGCAAAGGGGAGGGCATGTCCTGGACGCAGATACAATGGGTGATTGTTATCAATCTTCTGAAGATGAAGATAAGGACAATGATATTCAAAAGGAAAGTCATACACAACACTATGATAGAGCAAGAAATTGCTGAGCATGAGATGCCAAGGACAACCAATTGAAACTTTCTTCCAGAATGAAAAATCTGGATTTGGATTTGTTTAATTATCTGTTGGTTAGATGGTAAACAGTCCCTGTCTCGTGCAAACGACGAGTGGACCATGTTATTTTTGTAGTCCTTGACCTTTTGTGTTACTGAATGCATATTTTGTCATTCATCTCATTTTAGATATTTTCTAATGAACCTGTTCAGATATTTTATTACACACCTCTGGAGCAAGTGAGACCTGAACTGGGGCCTCCTGGCAAAGAGGTGGGGACACTACTCCAAGAACTCTTATCTATCTTATTGTACACTTAATATTTTTGAATGATCACATGTTCAAGTATCTTTACATAGCATATTCCATAGACAGATTGG
Source organism: Ginglymostoma cirratum (assembly GCA_024137785.1). Classification (NCBI taxonomy): domain Eukaryota; kingdom Metazoa; phylum Chordata; class Chondrichthyes; order Orectolobiformes; family Ginglymostomatidae; genus Ginglymostoma; species Ginglymostoma cirratum. Next base: position 51,611,057 of record JAHRHZ010000018.1, on the reverse strand, counting down.
AAATAAAGCAGCAAGCAGTGAGACAGTGCATTAACGTGACACAGTGCTAAAGTTAGGTAGATCTTAAGGTTTCTGGAAGGACATTATATCAGAGTGCTGTGCAATGATATCAGCAGGTTGAGAAGAATTCTAAGGACCTTCCTGTTGCACTTCCATCATTGTTTAGCCTTCAATATTTCAGAGGGTATGTTTATTGCTAAGTTGCCCTGAAATGCTTAAACATCCTCTAAGACATTGTTAAACCTGTGAGAAGATACGCATTCTGAACATTTTCTCAGCAGACCACTGAGTTATGTGGGAGAATGGATGAGTGGAGCTCCCCACTGTACTTTTCCCAGCCAAGAACAGCAGTTGTGTTCCCTTGAAAAACAAATACGTAGAACAAACCTTGCCCTAAAAAGATGTGAGGAATCATTATTGATTCTGTACTCTCCCTCAATGCAAATGCCCCAACATATTTCCTGCACGTTGTTTCTAGTCTCAGTGTTATCCACATTAAGGTGCAACACCTTGATTGAGTCCTCAATGTCAGAGTTCAATGATCCTTGACCTCTGAGGTTATCTGCAGTCAAGGGGCCAGTTACTTGGGAGAGTCACAGTGTCTGGCCTTTACAATTCCATTCATCCTTGGGATGCCTGAAGAGGCTTAAACAGATTTGACAGTGCAAATTATACAACCGCAAATATTTTAATAGTGCAATTGAAGGTATATTTCCAAAAGTGTAAAGTTATTTCCAATGACGCTTCACCTACACAATCAATGTCCCCTCAGTAACTCTTCTTCTGCTTCCTACGTTAAAAGCCGAGGTGGAGGGTGCTTACTCTGTGGTTAACCCGGTTGGTTTGGAGGACTTGAATGGTCATCCTTTGGTGATTTTTGGGCTTAGAGATTCCAGGTCTGCTGAAATTCTACTGCCCAGATGGAAGCTCATCCTCCTCAGCTTGAACTGCTGCAGGATCTCAGATCATAGAATCATAACATTCTCCATAGTGTGGAAATGGACCATTTGGCTCATCAAGTCCACACGGACCCTCCAATAAACATCCAACCCAGACTCAGCATCCTACCTTATCCCTGTAACCCTGCATTTCCCATGGCTAATCCACCAGCCTACACATCCCTGGACACTATGGGCAATGTATCATGGTCAATCCACCTAAACTGCACATCTTTGGACTTTGAGAGGAAACTGGAGCACTGAGAGGACACAGGGAGAATGTGCAAATTCTACACAGACAGTTGCTTCAGGATGGAATTGAATTCAAGTCCCCGGAGCTGTGAGGCAGCAGTGCTAACCACTGTGCTGCCCACTGGCACTGGCAAGAGAAGGTAGAGAGTTGTGAGGTTTCTGGAATACCCAGAGAAGAAGGTTCTAGAGGGTCCTTTCTGTTGCTCCTACCTGATGTGGGAGCACGCAGGCCACAACCTGCCTCCCCCTGAGGATACAACACCTGGAATGAGTTCAAAAGTCTTGCCCTTACCCTGCCACTGATGGTTCCTGTCCCTCTCTGTGTAGTCTAAAGAAATCATTAATGGCCAAGAACAGTGGCATTTCTGGGGCTGAGCCGAGGCGCCTGGTCTCAAAGCAGTCCTCTGAGCATCACAGACTAGTTGTGTTTCTTGAAAAGCTGTGGAGATGTGTCAGTGAGATTCTTTGAGGTCTTCACTCTCAGGGTTGGAGATGGAGCCGAGGGTCTCTGGCACTTGCCTCTGTGTGGAGGTTTGCTGGATACTGTTGCTAGAGAGCAATGTGCAGATTAATGATGAGTTAATGCTGGTGGTAATGTTGGATTAGTGCAGCACAGTGAAGGTTACTCGGTTCATTGCTCATTGAGTCCCCTCCACGTTCATGGGAGCAGTCCTGTTTTACTTCAGCCACCTTGATGATTTTCTCTTTATTAGGAGTGAGGTGCATGACGTCCACAAACCACAACCAAACTCTCTGGTATCAGCCTGTTGCACAGGTTTTCCTGCGTCTAAACAAAGGGAAGGCTCGCGTCTGATCAAAGCAGATGCAGAAGTATGTAATTGGGATACAGGAATGAGAGAGGTGGTGAGGTGTCCACAGTGAGTGAGTAGGATGCACAAGGGGCAGGAGGTAGTTTGGAAGGATGAGGTGTTTGAGTAGGTATGATGCATGTAATAGGGAGAGGCGTAGTCAATGGACCTTGGTGAGAGGTATCGGCAGTGGCAGAGTTAGAGTGGCCCTGTGAGTGTGAAGTAGCAGGCTGAAAATGGTAGCACCTAACTTTGCTGAGAGCTGAAAATCATGGACATCTTGCTGGACTGTTGTGCACTTTTCACTTGGGACACAGCACTGAATGGGTCTGCAATCCATATGCACGCTGGCCTGACCTGTTCACATGGGCTGCCATGGCTATCAGCTGGAGGACTGCCCTGTTTTCCACCACCCTGTCCATCAATAACTCCAGGACCTTATCTGTGAAGCGGGCTGCAAACTTTCCTTTCCTCTAGGTCATGTGTGTTTAAATGTTAAGGTTCAAGCAACACATAGAGTAAGGGCCAGTTTGTGGCTTGTAAAGTCAAAATAGTGTTCAGATGGGTCTGGGCAGTGGTAAGCACTCCCACCTTCTCAGCCACACACAACTTGCCACAAAACGAGTCGAAAAGTCCTGTTGCAGAATGAATAAGGTGAAAAGTGCAAGATCATTTGATAAATGATCACTGGACGTCACAAATCTCACTGGGCAAAACACTTCCACTGAAAATCGGAAAAGTTCCGCATTTTTGTGCCTTACCCCCATGGTACCATGACTGATTTTCTCTCCATTTTTCATGGTTGTCTCTAGTTCTCTCAATATGCCTCCAATGCCCAGCTTTGAGGTTAAGGAAAATAAATCTACATCTATTCCATTGCCACTCTGAAACTGTCAAATAAGTAATGGAATGATTTCTCTCTGATCTCTTCTCCATCGCGGATTGAATTGGTTTCTTTGAGGTCTTTCCACTGAAGTCACAACCAAGTCTGATTAACTGATGTGATCTGACTGAAATATGGATTTTCGTATTTATACAAAGTAGCACTTTTCTAATAATGGTTTCAAACGAAATATAAAATAACCATTTTTGACTATTACATACCTCGAAAGGTTCAGGCTTTGCCCCCTCCAAGATTTTTAGACAGAGAATTCAATGCACTTCTAGGTTCCAGTAGAGATCTATTTAATAGCTGCTCCATATGCATTTTAAAAAAAAATGTGATTAAAGCTGCAAGGAGGCCCAATTACTGGACAAATGCCAGTGGCCTCACATCAGAAGTTAAAAGCACCAAGTATCATGTTAGGTTTTCTATTGTTCTGAATAGCAGGGGTTGATGGGAATTATACAGAAGCCTCATTGGGACATCTAATTAGACTGCCTTTATTGGGAAGTAAAAACTCCCAACGTATTGAATTCATAGCTTTAAGGCACCATTTTAATTTCAACCCAATATCGTATGTGAAGAATTTAGAATGAGTACTGGATTTAATATGGAATAAAGTCTCTAACGATATATTTATGTGTTTTGCGTCCAATTGAGATTCATTTCATAATTTTGCTAAAACTGTACAGCATCTGTGAGGGCTTCCTGCTTATAATTTCCTGCAGATGCAAAATGATCACACAAAAGTAAGAGAGAAAAGAAAACAGTACAAATCATTAATGCCATCCAGCAGGCATTTTCTTCAAAAGCTAAGTACAGTCAATTCATCTTTTCAGCAAATTGGATTTTCCAGTTGAAACAAAGTATGAAGGATAAAAGCACGGAGATCATTATTTGATCCAAACTTTGCTAAATAAGGTAAATTCCTCTTTAGAAGAAATTGCCCCTAAATTGAGCAACTGTATCCATTTATGCAGAAGAAAAGATTGAAGTATGGCTGTAAGGGCTTAATTCTTAACAAGAACATGTTTAAAAATTGTAAATGAGGCTACACAAGGCAGCAAACAACATCACAATTTGAAAGAGATGATGCGTGCTAAGGAAATGGTGTTGGCTTAAAGGTTTATCTGTTAAAGGTGGCTACGCACAGCATTATATCATGAAAGAGGTATATGAAAAGAGCAAGTACCACTGAAGAGAAACAGAAAAAAAAAAACACATTTTACTGCATAGGTTCACTGGGTTTCAGGAATGGGGTGTGGTCCAAATGTCCTATTTTCTATTTTTGAAATTTGAAAGTACTGCTCAGCAAGATGCTATAATCTAGCGTAGCTGGATGTGCCTTCACTTTCCTCACTCTGTCATAAAGCTAAAACTTACAGTAAAATTATACCTCGCAATGATTAAACTATTGGTGAGTGAAATTTCAGTTTAGCCTTTTCCAGATCCTTCAGTTTGACTTCTTTAATCAACCTCAGTATTTGTTCAGTGTCAGCATCGCCTGTCATTACACAGGTAGTTAACTACTAAAGAACTACAAAAGTATTTGCCCACCACAACAAATATATGGGAGGGATTTGGCTTTCCTATGAATCAACTTCTGTCAAAACCAATTATATGTTTGCCTTTTCTCCCTTTGCAATGTTTGCGATTATAATTTATCAAAGTTGTTGTCAACATGAAGTGCTATCAGTTTGTAACTGCATGTTACAAATGGAAAGGAAAGGTAGTGCTGAAAGAATCAATGCATTCTCCTACGAAATTAAACAGTGAGCTTTAGGGTGGCTCCTGGGAATAGATGCAAGACCTTTGTACATGTAAAAGGGAGCTGAAAGGAATATCATTTTCATTTTTTTCATTCCAAGCAAATCTTCGCTTTAAAAACAAAATTGATAAAAAAAGATTATTTTCTGCGACAAAGCTGGCAAAAAGTAGAGATGACTATTTATTAACATTGCACTCTTCGATTGTAGAATTGTTTCTTTTTTCCTCATGTGAGCTCCAGACTACTGAAGGTCAACCACCATCATCTTTATGATTTCCTCTGAAGATCCTTATTTGTCTTCAGTGGTTTGAACACATTGCTGAACCTGTCTTGTGAAAAATTACTTTATGTTTTTAGGAGGTATTTGCAAATATGTAATCCATTAAAAATGAAATACACTATTGTTCAAATAAAACAAGACATTGTTTTTATAATGGAACCATAAGAAAATACAGCTCAATTTCAAGTAACTGTTTCAGTTTTAACATAAATTAATAAAAATGAAATAATGGCAACCTGACTATGAGGTGCAAGAGTGTAACTTAACCTAAAGAGTCTGTCTTTGTAATAAACCAGAAGAATGAAGCGTTTGTTGTTTGCCCCAATCATCAGAATACCCACATTAGATTACAATTTTTAACCTGTTCCCTGATAGTTTTTTATGCATTTTAATGTTTATCAAACACTTTTCAAAAAGGTCCATTGCTTGTTACTTCACTACTGAACAGCTTAAGAATTTTTGTATGGTGTTCAACGACAACACCCCAGAAACTGCTCAATTTACCACTCCTACATAACAAGGTGTAGAGCTGGATGAACACAGCAGGCCAAGCAGCATCATAGAAGCAGGAAAGCTTGACGTTTCGGGCCTAGACCCTTCATCAGAAATGGGGGAGGGGAAGAGGGTTCTGAAATAAATAGGGAGAGAGGGGGAGTCGGATAGAAGATGGATAGAGGAGTCAAGTTTTCCTGCTCCTATGATGCTGCTTGGCCTGCTGTGGTCATCCAGCTCGACACCTTGTTATCTCGGATTCTTCAGCATCTGCAGTTCCTATTATCTCAATTTACCACTCCTAGTTCTTTAGCTACTAACAATCTCTTCTCAGTCAGGGATCAAACCTGACACTTTGATGCTTCATCTCATCCTCGCAAAGTTAACACTGTGCAAGCTGCATACCCACTTCTCCAAGGTTGCACTGACAGTTACTTCACATAACAACCATATCACCTGAGAATATTGCAAAACTCACTACAAATGTCCCTTACTTTTGCAAGATTATGTTGTATACTACTGGAAGCAGCACTAAAAACCTATTTGCATAACCCAACTTGCATTTATGTCACTGTTTCTACCATATTGGATTGGTCATCACTGAGACCACAGCTAACAGAGACACTGAAACCATCATTGTCATATCAAAATGCCTTTCTCACATTCTGCTTCTATCTCACCCTACATTTTCTTTAGATTTACAAGCTTCGTATGGTGTAATATTCTATCTTGCATTTCCCTACTCTTAACTCACAGCAACATTATCTTTCTGCCTTTTGCCTTTCTGATACCCATGAGGTCCAATCCAGTCAGGCAGTGGAGACATATTCAAAATCACGGGGAGTCTGGCTTGTGTAGATAGGACAAAACTTTCCGCATTGCTGGAAGGATCAAAAGCCAGAAGGCACAACTTAAGCCAATTAGCAGAAGAAATAATGATAATGCTAGGAAAAAAAAATTCACACACAGCAACTGGTTAATTTTGTATATGAATCTGAAAGGGTGAAAAATGAGGAGTGCTGTAAGCATCACCCACTATGATGATGTCATGCAGTCTTGTCAGCAGAACAGCTTTGGATCTTGAAGGAGTGAGACCTAGCATCTAGTCTATTTTAAACTGTCTGTAATGATGACTATCATCTCAATGTAATCTGTAATCAGTTGCTCACATTCAGTAAGCTATATCTTGTAAATGACAGCGTCTTTTAGTTACACCAAAATGTGTTTTCCTCTACACTAGACCTCACAGGTTCTGTAGTTTCCTACACTTAAAGATGATAATGGAAACACCTTCGTCGTAAACAGAGGATGCATTGGCTGGAGAAGTGGTGAAGATGGAGTCAATTGAGGCTTTCACAAAAGAAATGGATTATCATGTGAAAAATAAAAACAAGTGCAGTGCTAGGGGGAAGCACTGGGTGAATTTCTGTTTTGATGGCCATGTTGAAAGTGAAATTCATTTTGGTTCTGGTATTTTATCCTGCAAGGTGACATACGTGTTTTGCTACCAGGTGTCCTCTGCATCATGGGGAAACTTGCAATCTTAGCAAAGGAAAGTGCTAACTCTTTCTGCCGGTCTCTGGAAAGAGAGAATGAAATGTAAAAGGGCCTCAATGACCTCCTTTACACAACAGTAGACATCAAAATGTGAGGGATATGTATTCAGTTCTAGCCCAGAAGGTGTTATTGCCCAGGACGCCACTGGATGTCCACTTACAGCCACTGACAAAGCAGTCCATGCCCTACTTGATATTGGAGTTGTGGCCACAGCAATATTCCCTCTTACTGAAGCACAGATGTCTCACGATGTGGATCTCACTGAGGTTCATGATTTAAAATTCCTCCCTAAACATTGTGGGCATATTTGGCCTCCTGAGAATCCTTATCCCTCTCCCCCACCTCCCTCTTCTAGCCGCTTATCCTGCTCTGCATAGCCTCTGTTCCTTCTTCCAGTCATGCTAAAATCAAAGAGGAATGTCTACCAATGCACTCATATCTGTGAACAACAGTTTCTTCTTTCATGGTATCCTAAAAGTGATCAAAAACTCCTCCAGTACCAGCCACACGTCTGCAACTTGAAGACAACTATAGAAAGTGCTAAATGCTTGTAAGTTGCAGAATAGCCAGAAGAAATCATCTCACAACTACCTTGTAAGCAGGTCTTAATCCCTTTAAATAGTCTGTCAGCTGTGTGAGTTTAACAAAAGGTGTTGGCTGGGATATTGCATTCCAATGCAATACTACTGGTGTCAAATCAATGTTGGAAATGGATTGATGTCATGATCTGGCTGCTGAGAATATTTCCAGTGGATATTAGCTGCATTGCTGCTAAATCCTTTACCAAATGGCATCTTTGCAGCAGAACTAACTGTAAATATGCATCAGATGTGACTTTGGTCTCCAAATATTGCCCATAGTGGACAATGCTAAGACTATTGATGCCCAATATCTTTCAATTAGAATATGAGTTAAAAGACGTCATGTTCTGCATCCAAAGTTAATCTGAATTTTTCCTCAATTTTTAAATTGCATTCTTTTCTGGGGCTTTATTTCCTCTGGATGCTGCTATGGTTAATGCAATCCCAATAAATTTAACATTTTGATTAGGCCAGTTCATATATTTTGGGTTAACGATTGCTTCATATCACAACTGCAGGCATCAATGAGCAAGTTCACCGATTTTCAAATGAGTAGACAGAATACACATCATTGTTTCTTGTGATTCGGCTTTTTAAATTTTATAACGAAGGAAACAATTTTATTAAGTAAATGACGAAGGGCCGGGAAAAGAAGCCAATGGAAAAGGAAACAAAATGACAGCAAACTGTGTCTCTCTGGGAAACTGATTGTGCTTCAACAGAAGTAGCACTGGATTTAGTGTGTTCTCATGGAGCAAAGGTTACAAACTTACTCCCCTCAGATGTCAGAATTCATTTTCATCGCACTGTTAATCAGAAATAGATTGAAGCTGCTGTCCATGACATTTTGCATTAGATCTACGTTTATTCATTATTTACTGGGCCTCGGTTAAACTGTATCTGCAAAACTGCATACATGGGCAACTCATCTCATGTCTGATGTGTTGGCTTTGAGTGGACCATAGTGCAGATTAAGCAGAATGACTCAGTGGTTTAAAGAGTTAAGAAATATGGACATGTTGCACAAAATTTTGTTTCAAATCCCTTGAGTTTGGAAGATTTATCATGATCTAAGTGAATGGTTTAACGTAGTAGAAGGATTTGAAAGGGTAGGTACAGGTTACTCTGATGGAGTGGACTATCCAGAAAAAAGACACATAATCTCAAAATTAGAACTAAGCTATTTGCCAGTGGAATCAGAAAACACTTTCCACAGCAAAGATAGTGGAAATCTGAAACTCTTTCAAATTGATAATTGAAATATTCAATGTTGAGATTGATAGATTTTTTGTCTTAGCGAAAGGTATCAAGGGATTTGTTGAAAAAATGGTGACTAAAGGGAGTTAGGTACAGATCGACAGCTAGTTCAATAGTTCCGGTGCTGCTATGTTGAAGAAGAGCAATGGAGTTATTCCTAGTGTCTTGGCCAATACTTAGACAGCAGAAAAGGCTGGAAGGACTGAATTGCCTTCTTCTGTGATTCTATTTGCAAAAATGACCTTCTGCAAATCTATCAGAAGTCTACTGTCTTCAAGCATGCTGACTTGCGTGAATTTATCCCCTCATGCCTAAACTGCTGCAGCTGTTTCTTAAGTTTGGATGGAAGATGGAAAAATGATCTTTCTTTTAACCACAACAAATCAAAATTTGTGTGGAATAATGAAAATGTTGGCAGAAAATGTTTAGCATTGGGATAGGCAGGCACAAACTCTTTCCTTCGGATGAGATGTTCAAACTAAGCACTCAAACCCCTTCCAACCTTCACAGGTGAATGTAAAAGATCTCTTGCCTTTAGATAGGTGGGCACCACAGGAGATAGAGTGCTTTATCTCCCCTTCAACTCCATTTTGATTTAACCCCCACCCTGTCTCCTTGCCTCTCCCTCACCTTTAATGGCTTACACCGTAATTAACGGGCTTTGCAAATAAATTAGAAAACATAAGTGATTTACTGGTGGTAGTTAATAGACTAAAAGAAATGAAAATGATTTGGTGATGGTTAAAAAAAAGTTAATTTGTGTGTATGAGCGTATGGACATAGAAAGAAAAATGTCCTGTGCTGCTATACTGAAGAAGAGCAATGGAGTTATTCCTAGTGTCTTGGCCAATACTTAGCCCTCAGCCAATGTCACTGGGAATGATTACTTAGTCATTATTTTAATGTTGTTTGTGGGAGTTAGCTGCATGCAAATTTCCCATTTTACAACAGTGACTAGACTTCAAAAGTATTTCAGCGGTTGTGAAAGGCATATATAATTCTAATTTCTTCCTCTCCTGCTTTATAGCATGGCTGTTCTTTCTTGAAACTAAATTGTGATACTCATATAAAACCAAAAGAACTGCGGATGCTGTAAATCAGGAACAAAAACAGAAGTTGCTTGAAAAGCTCAGCAAGTTTGGCAGCATCTGTGAAGAGAAAATCAAAGTTAACATTTCGGGTCTGGTGACCCTGCTCTGAAGGAGGGTCAATGGACCCGAAACATTAACTCAGATTTTCTCTTCACAGATGCTGCCAGACCTGCTCAGCTTATTCAGCAACTTCTGTGATACTTCGATAGTTGGTCTGAAATGTCTCAAATTGAGCTTCATAGCGGTGGTGAAGTGGGAATCTGAGTCCTGAAAATGGTACACAGTCCGGTTCTGGCTACTGGTACAGTGCTACATCATATTTGTGATGGCTCTAGCACAGATGGGCTATGTTCATTGGAATCATGTGCAGTTGACATCAATTGCTATCTAGTGTTGCTTTTGGGTCCAGCCTGATGTTTTGTACTTCACCAATCCTGTCACCGTCCCTGCTTAAATGTTGTTGGTTGATCATGCAATAATCATAGAATCTCTACAGGGTGGAAGCAGGCCATTTAGCCCATTGAGACCACACTGACCTTCTGAACAGCATCTCACCCAGACTCACCCTATCCTTCCATTTCCCATGGCCAATCCACCTAACCACACATCATTGAACTGTGGGAGAAAACCAATGGAGATACAGGGAGAATGTGCAAACTCCACACGGACATTTGCCCGAGGGTGGAATCAAACCTGGGCCTCTGGTACTGTGAGGCAGCAGTGTTAACCACTGAGCCACCATGCCGCCCATGCATGAGAGAATCCACACCAAGTGTTCTTTAAAAGTATCAGCATATATCTTTTAGGAGAGCTGACTCGCTGCCACAGAGCTATTAAGATTCTGTCCTGAATTTCATCCAGTAAAACTCATCAACACTTCTCACACAGCACCTTTCAAACTTGGTGATCTCCGGTGTATGTCAGAACAAGGGTAAATGAATGGGAACATCGCCATCTGCAAATTCGCTTTCAAGTCACGCACCATCCTGAATTGCAACAATAGTAGCATTTCTTCAACTTTGCTGTATTAAAATCCTGCAACTCCCTTCCTATCAGGGTATATCTACACCATGTGAACCACAGCAGTTCACAAAGGCACCTTACAACCATCTTCCCAAGGGCAATTAGAGAAAGAAGAGCTTTGACCACAAATCGGTTAGAAGAACTTATTATCTAACTATAATTAAAGCTTTCCACTGTATGAAATCTTCAATATCACGGTCGTAGGAATGCCTGATAAAATTTGATCGACTGTACAAAAAAATCAATCTATAAATATTCTTTCTAATCATGCAGCTAGGTCCATTCAAAGTGCATCATTTAGATGGGTCATTGTTAGATGCCTGGCAGATTCTATATTGCTAATAAACATAACTTACTCTCAAATGGTGAGTTGACTAAGTGGAAAGACTTACTTGCATTTATGTAGCACCTTTCTTAATCTCAGCACTTGACAGCCGCTTTTGAAATGTAGTTGTGATAATAATGTGAGAATGAACCTTCCTAATCCCACAGTCTCAGCACTGGGCCAATGCTGGACTAGAGATTTTATTGGAAGACAAGTATATTTCAATGCACAAGTACTTTAAATGAAAAGATGTCACCTTCACTTGAATTAATTGCATGCCTTATGGATGAATGATTTACCAATTGGAAACCAAAAGGAGGATTTAGTATAGCTAAATTGAATAAAATGTAAAAAACAATTGATGCAGAGCCTCTTAATCCCACGACAGGGCAAACTGGACTTCCTGTGGATGCCAAAACACAAAGGCAGCCAGACTGAAGAGTGCTGAATTAGATAGGTACAACCTGTATCACCAGGGCAAAGCATCAAACTTTTCCCTGACTTGACGCTGTGAAATCAGCAAATGGATGTTAATATATGATTGGAAGTGTACTATATGGCTAATATGCAATCAAGAGGTTGCAATGACTTCATGAATGTGGGTGCATGAAGTTTGAGTGATTTATTAATGTCAGCAGAGTTCCTGAATTTTACATACAGCCATGTAACTCACAGCTAGATATGTGCTTTTGATTGTTGTGTTTGCTGCGTACTCAAAAGTGAACTACTTTCTCTTCACCCTATTGGTGAGGATTGGCGTATGGTTGCCCGTGGTTGTGCACCTTCAGGAGAAAAATGAAGATCAGAAAGACAACAAAATAAATTCTCCATATCATTAGCAAAAGTCTTCCAGTTCCCAGATTGTTGGAGACCACATGTCTGACTGGAAATGTGTGGTGTGACCCTGTGGATGTGCTGATACACTGTCCTTGAGGAGAATATCTTGGAAAGTTTCCATTTCTGGTGGGCAATTCTTCTGCTCCTTGGGACCCTCTGTGACTGTCTCCGGCTCTGAGTTAGAGTCAGAAACTTCAGGCAGTTCTGATGTCCTTACCCAAAGAGTTACTCAGGAAATGTTAGGCACAGGAAATGTTTAGTCTAATTCAGAACCAGACCTTCAGTTACTTGCACTGACCATTATCCCCATTCCAATGACTTGCCTGACCCCTTCAACTGCCTCAAAGACTTGACTACAGCATCCCACGCTCACCCACATACCACCCTCATGCACACACACCCCCCACCCACTCAGCACCCTCACCCACACCCTACCCATACCCATACAGCACCTTCACCCACACACCACCCCCACCCATACAGCATCCCCACACACACCCCCTCATCCACACACCATCCTCACACACACACACCCCACCCACACAACACCCTCACCCACACACCACCCCACATACACAGCATCCCCACATATACGGTCATCCACAGAGCACAGCCCCCACAAGCACCACCCTCACCCACACACCATCCTCACACACTCCCCCTTATGCACACATCACACTCACCCACATAGCACCATTACCCACACATCTCCCTCAACTACACTACCCTCACCCACACCCCACCCTTAGCCACACTGTATCCTCAACCACACACAACACTCACCCACATTCCCCTCACCCATAGCCAACCCTTACCCACACATCACCCTCACTCACACCTCCTCCAATCACACAACACCCTCAGCCACACACCACCTCACACACATACCATCCTCACCCTCACACACCCCTCAACCACACACACACACACACACCAACCTCACCCACACACCACCCTTGCCCACACAACACCCCACACACACATCGTCATTCACACAGCACACCCCCGACAAACACACCCCCTCACCCATACTCCATCCTAACCCTCACACATCCCTCACTCACATACCATCTCCATCCTCACACCAACCCCATCACACACCCATCACCACACACCACCCCCACCCACACAGCACCCTCACCCACACACACTCACCGACACACCACCATCAATCGGACACCACCCCCACACACACAATGCCCACTCACACACCAACACACCCACACACTCCCCTCACCCACACACTCCCCTTGCCCACACTCTACCCTCACCTACACACCAGCCCTGGCCACACACCACACTTAACCAAAGACAGTGCCCTCATCCACTCTCACCCCCTCTCACCATATGAAATGTAGGGGGGAGTTCATGATCAAATTGAAGAATTCAAGTTCGTGAGAATTTAAATATGACTCAAGATTTACTTAGTTTGGTTAAAGGGAAGAATCTTCAATTCATCTCTCAAAATGAAAGTGAGGTTTTGGATTAGAATATGCTGATTGGGAAAGAAAAACAAAAGACAGCAAGTTTGCTGATGCAGGACTCACTTAGAATTAGCTCCTGGAGAATGAAGTACCCACTTAAAATATCATAAAGCATAGCACAAAGAGTGTGATTGTCAGTCATTTTGAAAGTAAATTGAGGATCTTTTCTGCAGTTTAGGAACAATCCCTCTTCCGTACCTACACTGGCCCTAAACCCTACCTCTTCCTCCATTACATTGATGACTGGATCGGCGCTGCCTCGTGCTCCCACAAGGAGCTTGAACAGTTCATCCACTTCACCAACACCTTCCACCCCAACCTTAAGTTCACATGGACCATCTCCAATACCTCTCTCCCCTTCCTGGACCACTCTGTTTCCATCTCTGGCAACCGCCTAGAAACCAATATCCATTTCAAGCCCACCGACTCCCACAGCTACCTAGAATACACCTCCTCCCACGCACCATCCTGCAACAATGCCATCCCCTATTCCCAATTCCTTCGCCTCTGCTGCATCTGCTCCCAGGATGAGGCATTCCACTCCTGTACATCTCAGATGTCCTCGTTTTTCAAAGACTGCAACTTCCCCCCTCAGCTGTCGAGAACGCCCTCAACCGTGTCTCCCACATTTCCCACAACTCATCCTTCACACCCCTTCCCCGCAATAAAAACCAAGACAGAAACCCCCTCGTCCTCACGTATCACCCCACCAATCTCGGGATCCAACGCATCATCCTCCGACACTTCTGCCATCTGCAATCCGACCCCACCACCAAAGACATTTTTCCCTCCCCACCCTTATCTGCCTTCCGGAGGGACCACTCTCTCTGTGACTCTCTTGTCCGCTCCACACTCCCCTCCAGCCCCACCACACCCGGCACTTTTCCCTGCAACCGCAGGAACTGCTAC
>JAHRHZ010000018.1:51569036-51596471 GCA_024137785.1 Ginglymostoma cirratum | reverse complement strand
GCCCCTCCAGCCCCACCACACCCGGCACTTTTCCCTGCAACCGCAGGAACTGCTACACTTGCCCCTACACATACCCCCTCACCCCCATCCCAGGCCCCAAGAAGACTTTCCACATCAAGCAGATGTCCACCTGCACATCTGCCAATGTGGTATACTGCATCCGCTGTACCCGTTGTGGCTTCCTCTACATCGGGGAAGTACTCCCTAACCTGTCCTTCCACCTATCCCTTCCTCCCACCTCAAGCCCCACTCCCATCTCCTACCTACTAACCTCATCCTTGACCTGTCCGTCCTCCCTGGACTGACCTATCTCCTCCCTACCTCCCCACCTACACTCACCTTTACTGGCTCCATCCCAGCCTCTTTGACTTGTCTGTCTCCTCTCCACCTATCCTCTCCTCTATCCATCTTCTATCCGCCTCCCCCTCTCTCCCTATTTATTTTAGAACCCTCTTCCCCTCCCCCATTTCTGATGAAGGGTCTAGGCCCGATATGTCAAGCTTTCCTGCTCCTATGATGCTGCTTGGCCTGCTGTGTTCATCCAGCTCCACACCTTGTTATCTCATTATTCAGACAATATTGCTTTTAATTTGTTTATTTCAGTAAACATTTTACAACTTGAGGTTTTGTCATGTGGTCCTCCCAGTCAGCCACTGAATACTTGAAAAAGTCTCTGAAAGTTATCAGTCTCCATGTGGGTTGCAACGATCCCTTGTCTTTGTCAGTTCTGGCACAGAAGTCCCTGTTCCATACAAGACTGATTAGATGCAACCTTTTGTATCCATCCGACTTATTGCTTATGACAGGACTGTACTGTGTATCTAAATGTCAGGTCAGATTCCAGGTGGATATGTCTTTCATTCTATGTGATTATATTTCATTTAAAATCAAAATAGAAAATGAAAAAGCTATTACAGTAATCCATAAAGTCATCTCAGAACTCCTAATATCCAACTTGATCTTTGTCAGGATAAAAGCTGTTAACAGGAAAATTTAGAACTTCTAAATCCAGCAAAAATCAGAATAAATGAAACCAAAAACTGACTCTAATACTGTCTCATATATCATTACTCCAATAAAGCAAACATTGTCTATGGCTTCCATTCTGTACTTCATTTGTCTTTGTGTCTTTAAAGTGCAATCCATAGACAAGTAAGTGGATGACCTCTTCCACTTACCTGACGTAGTGTCATGAAAATGTGTAAATTCCTTACTGAAGGGAGATGCCAGTTATCCTCTAGTGTCTCCCAGAAATGACATGATTGGGCTTAATTTTCTTTTTTGCTCTGAAGCATTAAATAGGAAGTTTGGGATGATCAGAACCATTTGGTCACCCTGTTCCCCTTCAGCACACCTACCTAGTGTTATGTTTTATTGTGACTCTCAAGATAGTGAGAAAAAGAATTCCTCTGCTTTCTGTATGCCAAAAAAGTTGTAAACGCTTCCTCCTTCAGTATATTTATAGACTTGCTTTCTTTTTTACACAAAGTGGCCTCAGCAGACTTAGTTATACCAATAATGTTCAGTAAGTTTACTGCGAGTAGGCACATCACTTTTCCTGTCAAATTCACTCTTATGCTTTCACCCAAATTCTGACTTAAATGCTTTGAAACATGAATTGAATTCAAACAGATTTCCAAAGCAAAAATATTGCTAGATACTAAAATCAGAAATACAGTACAGTTAATATTCACACACATTTCCCTATTAAACTTCTCAAAGTCATTTTTTAACTTCTTTAAAACCTAATTTCCTATCCTAATGCCTTGTACTTTACTTGTAGCTTACTTATGTACTACATTGTGAAGTATATTAGATGTAAGACTTGTGTGGAATATTAACACCAACCTAGACTGGTTGGGCCACAGGGCCTGTTACTGCTCAATAATTTGTATGTAATTCTATTAAGTTCCTGACTCCCATCTGTAATTGATTGCTTAGATGATAGACCTACTCTGTGAAATCTATATTAAACATGATTTTGTTGATCAAATTCATATGTGCTACATATATCTCCACTCCTGGAACTATGGGGATTAACAGGATATCTCTGAAATTTGTACAGAGGCTGTGTAATGCATGATTCTTTACCCATCCCTTCCAACCCTGTCCCCTGTACACCCACACTGCAACCATTCAAAGTGATGCAGCTAACTGAAATGATAGTGGTAGACAACCCTTTGCTGAATATGTAGTGGAGAGGCTGCGCACCTCAGGAAGGGGCTTGAGTTCATGTGAGACCAACACCACTTAAAACCAGCCTGAACTACTTAAAACCAAACTTTAACAAAGTGCACTGCTTAAAATGGTGTCAAGAGTGCTCTTTAGTTGCTACAGCAGCTGGAAATGGTTGCAGAAGAGTGAAAGATCTGGAAAAAAGTATATAAAAATGATACAACAGGAAACAGACCCCCAGAGACAGATAGACCCATAGAATAGAGTGTTGTGCCATCGTTGACATATCTGTCACCAGAATGCCCACTGTATGAACTTAGAAGCAGTAGTGGAGGCATCAGGTGAGCCACTTCTTTGCGGCCCGACTGAGGTCCTTAAATGCTCAATTAATTTACACTCCTAGTACTATTTTACCAATCAAGTGGGACCCATCCCACTAAACCTACTGGTGCTATAGAGTCAAAATTTTTGGTGTATATCTGGACTCAGCCAAACACCTCCCTTATGCTGCACTGGCAGTCAGCATTTAGATCATGCAAATACCCACTGGAATGAACTGCTCAGTCTAGAAATCTACCTTTACAGTGAATATTTCAGCACCAATATAACTCTGCTTCAGAGCAAAAGACCTAAAATAATAATTGCTCTAAATGTATAGAATGTACACAGAACTTTATTGCAGGGCAATATGTCTTGTAAATGATAAAGGAATACCTGAATCAAAATTTGATTTCTGATAAGCGGCAAATTAGAATTAGTTAACAATCGAACAGTCAGGATACATCAGTCACAGTGTTTGAAATGAGGCTCATGAGGGTAAAGGACAAGTCACAAATCAGGACCTCCTATTTACATGATGCAGATCTTGAAGGGATAAGAAATAAATTGAGGACAATAACCTGGGCTGAATTGTTAATCAGTAAACCTGCAGACATGTGTCAAGATTATTCAAAGAACTATTTGGTACAACACAAAACAAACACATAAACCCAAAAGGCAAAAGTTTCACTCACATATTTATAAAACATGGCCAATATATGAGAGAATATCAAGTTAAAATCAGAAGGGACAAACCAAAACTACAGATCTGTCTGCTTAACATTGGGTATGGGATATGGCCAGAATGTATAATCAAGGACAGAGTGGCTGAGTACTTGGATAAATAGAAGCTGTTCAAAGAATAACAAATAGACTTTTGATAGGTTGGTCATTTCTCACTAATCTAGCAGAACTTTTCAGGAGTTCACTGGCAAGGTAGATATGGGTGGCCTGGTGGCTCAGTGGTTAGCACTGCTGCCTCACAACACCAGGCACCCAGGTTCAATTCTAACCTCGGGTGACTGTCTGTATGGAGTTTGCATATTCTCCTCATGTCTGTGTGGGTTTCCTGTGGGTCCTCTGGTTTCCTCCCATAGTCCAAAGATGTGCAGGTTAGATGGATTAGCCATGCTAAATTGCCCATAGTGTCCAGGGGTATGTAGGTTAGATGGATTAGCCATGGGAAATACAGGGATAGGGTAGGGGGTGAGTCTGGGTGGGGTACTCTTTGGAGAGTTGGTATGGACTTGTGGGCCAAATGGCCTGTTTCCACACTGGAGGAATTCTGTGGATATGGATGTCTAGAGACATTACCTTCATAGGTAGAGTTCAATACTACTCTGTTAAGTGACTGAATGGATCACAATGTGGTCCTAAGCTTCAAAAAAAGTGATGACATGGTTGTCTTGCCAAATCTCCATTTAATGTCCAAAACTCCCATCATTTCCACAAGATTCCATCCCTAGAGTTACATAATTTTAGAATGTGCAGCATGGAAGGTGATAATTTGGCCCTTAGCTTTTTTTTTCTCCCAGGGCATCAACTGAAGAAGTTCCAGTCCCTTGACATAACTGAATTTATTATCTTTCACTCTTTAATATCTCATTTTAACCTTTTTCTTCTTATTCATTCAGGCACCTCAATCTATAGATACCCTTCCCTTTTCTCAGATGTGGAAGTGTGTACTTCCATTGATAAGATACTGCTTTGTCTACCAATTTTTGATTTCAATCCACTTGGATTAGATCACCACTCAATTCACTGAAGGATCCGCCTTCTTCGGTTAAATTTTTTTACACAACATTGTGGTTGAATTTCAATGCAATCACAATGCTAGGCAAGTAGCAATATTTTCCAGTAATTACCTGATTGAATCAAACAGCATAATCCTTCAATTGTTCATTGTAGACAATGTACACATTGCATTCATCTAGACTGTGCTAAAGTGTAAGTTACCTGGAATCTTGAAAAGCCTATGATTCCTCACTGCCTTCTCTTTGCAATGCCTCAGCAAATCAGAGTTGATTTGTGTTTCTTCTGCAGTATAAATTGTGATCATTTAAAATTTACTATTAACATAGAACATAGAAACGTGCAACACAGGAACGGGCCCTTCAGCCCACTATGTTGTGCAGAACATGACGCCAAATTAAACTAATATCTTCTGCCTGCCCTTGGTCCATATCCCTCCATTCCTTGCATATTTATATGCTTATTAAAAAATAACTTACATGCCCCTATCATATCTGCCTCCACCAACACCCTGATCAGCATGTTCCAGACTCCTACCACTTGCCCTTCACATCTCCTCTGAACTTTTCCCCTTTCACCTTAAATGCATGCCCTTTAGTTTCAGACAATTCAATTCTGGGAAAAAGATTCTGACTGTTAACCTTTTGTATATATCTCATAATTTTATAGACTTCTATCAAGTCCCCCATCCACCACTCCAGAGAAAACACCCAAGATTTTCTAGCCTCTCATTATAGCTTATAACCTCTAATCCAGGCAGCATCCTGGTAAACGTCTTCTGAACCCTCTCCAAAGCCTCTACCTGCTTGCTGTAATTGGCAACTAGAAATGAACGCAATTCATTGTGGACAGTACAGCCTAATACAGTGTGGACTAACCAAAGTCTTATAAAGCTGCAACATAACATCCTAACTCTTGTACTTAATTCTACGACTATTAAAGGCATGCATGCCATATGCCTTCTTTACCATCCTATCTACTTGGGTGGCCACTTACAGGAAGCTATGGACTTGAACCCCAAAATCTATCTGTACATCAGTGCTGTTCAGATCCTGCCATTAACTTTTAATGTTAACTATAATGTATTCCTTTCCTTAACATTTGATCTCCCAAAGTGCAGCACCTCACACTTCCCTGGATTAAACTCCACCTGCCATTTCTCCGCCCATATCTGCAAATGATTTATTATCCTGCTGTATCCTTTGACAACCTTCTACATTATCCACCACTCTGTTGATTTTTATATTATCTGCAAGCTTCCTAATCCCCCCATCTATATATTCATCCAAGTTATTTACATATATCACAAACAGCAGAGGTCTCATCATGGGTCTCACTGGAATGCCACTAGTCGCGGACGTCTAGCCAGAAAAACACTTTTCTGCCGCTACCCTCTGACTTCTATGGGCAAACCAATTTTGGATCCACGTGGCCAAGCCACAGTGGATCCAATGTATCTTAATCTTCTGGATGAGCCTACCACGAGAAACCTTGGTGAAAGCCTTACTAAAGGCCATGTAGACAACATTCATTGCTTTACCCACATCGATCACCTTTGTCAGCTTCTTGAAAAATTCAATCACGTTAGTAAGACATGACCTGCCCTGCACAAAGCCATGCTCACTGTCCCTAACTAGGCCATGATTTTCCAAATGTGTGTAAATCTTATCCCTAAGAATTCTCTTCAATAACTTCCCAACCACTAATGTGTGACTTTCCAGTCTATATTCTCTGATTCTTTCACCTTACTGTAAGTGCCTGCAATTTTGTTTCTCTGTTTCCTTATGACTATTTGGAGGCCCATAGTATGTACCCGCTAATATAATAGATCCTCTATTGATCCTTAATCCTATATAAATAGACTTTTCTGCCTTTGCTGCCTTACTACCTAGTCCTTTTCCAGTTCAATAGCAGCTCTAATAATTTACTGACTGTCAATCCCTTTTCTTTTATTCCTTACTTACGTTTCGTGATTGGTTGCAACTTGTCGTATTTTGGGAAGACAAATGAGGGCAGGATTTACACAGTTAATGGTAGGGCCCTGCGGAGTGTTATCAAACAGAGAGACCTATGAATTCAGGTACATAATTCCTTGAAAGTGGCGTCATGGGTAGACAGGGTGGTAAGTAAGGCATTAAGCATGCTTGCCTTCATTGGTCAAAGTATTGAGTATAATATTTAGGACATCATGTCATAGCTGGACAGGACATTAGTGAGGCCACTATTGGAGTACTCCATATACTTCTGGTTGCCCTGCTATAGGAACGATATTACTAAATTGGAAAGAATGCAGACAAGATTTACAAGGATATTACCGGGACTGGAGGATTTGAGTTATAAGGAGTGGCTGGATAACCTGGGTCTCCTTTCCCTTGGGTGTAGCAGGTTGAGGGCTGACCTATTAGACCTATTTATATAATCATGAGGGACTTGGATAAGGTGAATCTCAAAGGTCCTTTCCCTAGTGTAGGGGAGTTCAAAACTAGAGGGCAAATGTTTGCAGTGAGAGGGGAAAGATTTAAAAGGGGCTTGAGGGGCAACTTTTTCACATATACTGGTGCATGTATGAAATGAACTGCCTAAGGAAGTGGTAAACACAGGTACAGTTACAACATTTAAAAGACATTTGGAAGGTACATGAATAGGAAGGGTTTAAAAAGATATGGGCCAAACGCAAGCAAATGAGACTAGTTTAGTTTAGGAAGCCTGGTCAGCATGGACGAGTTGGACCAAAGCGTCTGTTTCTGTGCTGTATGACTCTATGTCGTAAGCTCCCTTCTTTGAGCCAAGTCTCTGGTTTTGTTACTGTGTTATTATGCCACGTAGTGCAGCTCAACAAAATTATTTACTGTGCCCCCAGCATTAATATATAATTACTGAAAATCAATCTCTTCCAAAGAAGAGTCATATTAGACTCAAAACATTTACTCGATTTCTTCCTTCACCGATGCTACTGGACCTGCTGAATTTCTCCAGCGCTTTATGTTTTTATGGCTGGCTACTTTGCATTTGCCCCTATTTGCCAACTCCCACCCCCTACCCCTATGTCTGAACTATTCTTTACTGTAGTGCCAGTTGCCTCTACAAGTCCTCTGTGCACCTTAATTCTCCTCTCCAACCTTTCACCCTGGTGCCAAATCCATAGCCAAATTAGTGTAAAGCTTCAGCTACAGGACTAGTTAACTTTTCCTTGAGGATGTTGATCCCAGCTCTCTACAGGTATATGGTTTGCAGCTTGACCAAGCATTTACAAATAGGGGAAATATGAAGTCAGCTAATTTTGATTCCAAAGACAAATCAAAATATGATTTTAATAGTGAGGGACTGAGATCAGTGGAAGTGTAAAGAAATGTAACCATTCACCTATAGAAACCAGTAAAAACTAAGATAGAAAAAGCAATCATAAAAGATTGTGGAATGGTGGTCTTAACCTAAAGGGAGTTGGAATGCAAATATGGCCTTGACCAGGCCCTATCTGGACTATTGTGTTTTATTTTAGACATCACCCCTCAGAACAGATGTATTGACTTTGGAGGGAGAATAGCACAAATTTCACCAGAATTATCTTGTACTTTAAAGGGTTAACTCGTGATGACAAATTGAATGAACTGGGTTTGTGTGCCTTTGAATGCAGAAGATTGACAGGTCACCTAAACAAGGTGCATGTAATGAAAATAATAGCAGATTTATAGACAGATAGAATCTGTTTCCTTTGGTGAGGGAATCCAGGACAACGAGTATAATCTTAAAATTAGAGCTCGAGCAGTAGGAGTGAAATTATGAAGAATTTTTCACACAAATCCCCAAAATGCTGTAGAATACTAGGTCATTTTAAATTTTTTAAGACTTTGCTGAATGTGGATAAAATGTGTGTAAATGAAATTGAGATACAGATCAACAGATCTAAGAAATTCTGTTATGCACAGTTCAGATTGTACAGCTCCTCAATGCCATTCACTGTTTAGTCCCTTGAGCTCCACCATGTAACACACTGTTCACCCCATGTAACTCCACTGTGTAATATAATGCAAGATGCATTGTTAAGTCTATTAGACTTCCCTGTGATGTATAGTATCAGTATCAGTATGCTCAGTATCAGTCCATTGATTTACTTCAAATAATGAATTGCTCAGTCCATGCTACTCCCCAGTGTAATATGTTTAGCATGTAGAATCCCCTGTGTAATGTACTGCTCAGTCCATGTTATAGTCTGTAGTTTGCATACACTGCACTGACTGCTTTTATAGATGAAAGGACAAATGACGGATAATTCAAAGATGTTGAAATGTACATCCTTATAAATAAAAGCAAATACAATAAGTGCTGAACATTTCCCTTTTGTTCCACTTAGATGTACAATTTACAGAGAGCATTAGTATATATTTTTGTAAGAGTTAAGATATAAGTGCAGTGTGGCACTTGTTTTTGCCGCACTATCTGCTGCAGTTGCTCATTTTTGACAAAAATAGCTGTTATAATATAAAGTGTAGTACCCTCATTCATTAATTTAGTATCTTTATTCAGGATCGCCTGACTAATTCATAGGAATTTGTACCTCAAGAACGTAACCAAGTTTTTGCTTCGAACTTTCAACATCTGTACAATTTCAAAATTACAACAATGCTTTATACGCCACAGTAAGCCAATTAAGACCCAACACCTATTTGAAAATTTGGAAGTTGCAACGACAAAAAAGGAAAATAAGTAGAAAGAAAAATTGCTGGAAACACTCAGCAGATCAGGAATTATCTATGCAAAGAGAAGCAGAGATAACATTTCAAGTCAATGATCTCTCATCAGAACAAGTATTAGATACCTGAGGTCACCAAACACTAGGACAAAGTTTGTTGAATACCCTCATCAGACCATTTTGATTCGAATAAGAAATGATTAGCCCAAACGTCAGCAAGAATTGCCAATAAAGAAGCACATCAAGAGAAAAAAAACCAAAAAGGGTGATCTGAATGAAATAAAGAAGCACAGGGTCAACAAAGCCAAAGCAGCATATACTTTACTCAAGGGCAGATTAACCAAAGGGAGCTAAATGCCAAAAGTCCCATTCTCACTCAACTGCAGAGTACTATTGAAGGAATCAAACCTGGAATTAAAGAGGAGGTGACATTTTTTTGAATGATACAGGGCTTTGAGAAATGTCCTCAAAATGGGCCAATAGTCTGTAGGATGCGGCTCCACACTTGTTACATCCAGTTGAAGAGACGCTGCTTGGTAGAAGTCACACTTAATCTTACAATCCTGAGGTGCTGACCTGACAAACCAACTATCAAGATCTGCCGATTAGGGAATAACTGCAGTTTATATTTATTTGGTGCTTTTAATGAAATAATACTTTCTGAAAGCACTTCACTGGAGCAGTATAAAACAAAGTCATGACACCAGGCCACGTGATGACGTGGTAGATACATGACAAAAAACTTGGTTAAAGAAGTAGGTTTTAAAGGATGAAAGGGAAGTAGAGGAGCAGACAGGTGTGACGAAGACATTCCAAAACTTGGAGCCTCAGCAACCGGTTTTCAATAACTTTCAAGAATGCTCAACAGGCCAGAATTAGAAGGGATAACAAGGTTTAGAGCTGGATGAACACAGCAGGACAAGCAGCATCATAGGAGCAGGAAGGCTGACGTTTTGGGCCTAGGATTCTCCAGCATCTGCAGTTCCTATGGTCTCAGAATTAGAAGGGCCTTGATATTTTGGAGGGTTGTGAATTGAGGATACTTAGGAAGAGCAAAGTCATAGAAAGGTTTGAAAATAAGGAAGCAACTTTTAAAATGAAGATATTACTTGACTGGGAGCCAGCATAGGACAGTCAACACAGGTATTTTTTTTCTTATTCATTCATGAATGTGGCCTTTCACTGAATGAGTTAACACTTATTGTCCTTGAGAAGATGGCAGCAAGCTGTCTTTTGAATTGCTGCAGTCCTGTTAGAGAAGAAGTTCCAGGATTTTGATCCAGCAACACTGAAGGAATGTAATATATTTCCAAGTTAGGCTTGGAAAGGAATTTGCAAGTGATAGAGTTACCATATGCCTGCCTCACTTGTCCTTCTAGATAGTGTTGGTCATGGGTTTGGAAGGTGCTGTCTAAGGAGCTTTTGGTGAATTTCTACAGGGCATCTTGTAGATAGTATTCATGATGCTATTTGTAATGGTGGTAGAGCAAATAAATTATTGTGGATGTGGTACCAATCAAACAGATTGCTTAGTATAGGATGATGTCGAGCTTCTTGGGTGTTGTTGAAACTTTACCCATTCAAGCAAGTTGGGTGTATTCCACCACACTCCTGAATTGTGCCTTGTAGATGGTGAAAAAGCTTTGGGGCATTAGGAGAAATACTCACTGCAGGATTCCTAGCCTCTGACATGGCCTGGTAGCCACGCTGTTTATGTAGCTTGTCCAGTTTAGTTTCTGGTCAACAGTAACCCTCAAGATGTTGATAATGCAGGATTCATTGACAGTAATGCCATTGAATGTCAAGACATGTTGGTTATAGTCTCTTGTATTTGAGATGGTCATTGCCAAATATTTATGTAGCTTAAATATTACTTGCATTTTATCAGATTAAGCCTAAATGTCATGCAGTCTTGCTGCATTTGGACACGGACTGCTGTCCTATCTGAAGAATCATGGATGGTGCTGGCAATTTTACCAATTTTTGCAATCATTACCAAGCATCTTGACTTCTGACCTCATGGTGCAGGGAACCTGGACTTGCTGTAAGGTTTGAATGACCTCAAATTTATGAAGGCTGGAATGTGGGAGACCAACTTGGATTGCATTGGAATAGAGAAGCTCTTGCTGATCAGGTACTGAGATATTTTACAACCTTATTCCAATTATATCTCTGTGCTTGAATGCCATGGTCCAAGCAGAGTAGATTAACAACGCAGTGGCATGTCGAAAGATAAAAAAGCATGGTTTGGCACATTTGAACTCAAGCCTCCAATCATGAGAAAGACCACACCCAGCCTGAGCCTGTTCCTCTGATTAAGGGCACGATTTCATTTCACCATTTTCAAAATTATTCCTGTGAAACTGCAGCCATCGCAGTTTACCTGACCAAACTCTGTAAACTCATGAAAATTGTCTTCTATTATTTGCACCTTGCTAAAACATAGTTTAATTTGCTTTATTTGGAATCTTATTCGTTATCCTACATCATTGATTTTGTTTTGAATGATTAAAACAAACTAACAATCCCATTGGGTCTTCTTGTTGATTAGAAGACTCATTGCTGACATGGGTAGTTAACTATTGGGTGCTATGAGCAGGCATCTAAAATAAAGGTACAGAGCTGCTCTTCCCCATTCTATTTCTCCATTGATGGTATTGGATAGTATGACAGTGTTCCCACCTATCTTTCTTTAAATATTGGTATAATGTAGACTTATGAGCCTATATTTCCCTCTGTTGAATTAAAATCAAAAGGAGGTGAATACAAAAGGGATATGATTCTGGCAGAAAGCTTTGGTTATATTTAATAATCAACACAAACCGCTTATGTTTATCTAATGTTATGAGCATTAAACTTTATAGGAATCACTTTTTAAAATGGATCCTTTAACTTGAGGTGAAACAGTGGGTTTTGATATAGGAAATCATGAGGAGATATGAGAGTAAGCTGGTTGTCATAGGAAAAAAACCTCAAACAGAAACTTTTTGAAATACCATGTGACAGTTTTCAATTTTAACACAGCTCCCTCATAGAAAAGGGACTGATTCTTTTAGAGACATGGAGCAAAAGACAAATCAATGACTTTGTGTGAAGAAGCAAAGCAGCTGTTGTTGTGAAGAGTATGGAAAAGCAGTTTGTCTTAACAAGCAAGTAGTTTCAAAAGAAGGGTGTCAAAACATATCAGAAGGAATGAGGGGTCATCATGGTATCTAGGACCGTATTGGTGAAGATCAGTTTAGAAGGCCCATGCTGAGTAGAATGAAAGATAGTATAAGTTTTAAGCTGATGCAGCAGGGCTGGGAGCAACTTCGGATGTATTTATTCAATACTGTACATCTACTAGAAGTATACCTAACAGTGAAAGGAGTTAAAAGATGTATTTTGATAGCATAAGTTAGTTAATGTGAAAGTGCCTATTCAGAAACAGAAATTGCTGGAGAAACTCAGCGGGTTTGGCAGCATCTGTGGAATAGGAAAAAAGAGTTAATGTTTTGGGTCTATTGAGTCCTTCCTCAGAACGAACCTCTCAGATTGCCATTGTGGACAGGTTTCTTGGACAGAGATTGTGAGGGTCAATGGTGGATATAATGTGGCTTGGAAGTTTAATGAGTATCATGGCGTTTGGGAGAGATCAGGAGGTGGGGTTGGATGGAGTGATGGGAGTCACGACATAGTCAGTGATAAAGGTGGAGGAATCGATGAAAGTTGGGTGGGATCACATCTTGGAAAAGGGGTCAGTGATCATGGGATAGAGGTCCAGTCGCAGAGTGGGTTTATTTGGTTGGTTATAGGGGAATGGCATCTCTGTTCTTCCTGGCCTAAAAACAGTGTTGGAAAGATACTTACTTTTACCACGTAGCAGTCCATAAGTCCCATTAGTTGGCAGGTTTCCTGACATCCTGGAAACTCAGCTACCCAATGAAAAGAATGAATCAACAATAACATATGAGGCACACAACCTATTTACAATACCTTAATGAATGAGTCACCCTCTGGGACCAAGTTGGTTGTCTTCTTCCATGCTGCTTCTCTTCAGACTTAGACATGGGTCTGTTAGGTGCAGCTTTGAGATTTATTACATTTAATGTCCCAGCTAACAAAAATTCACCCAGTATTGAGGGTTAAAATTAACCCCACAGTTGTCACATATACAAAAATGCAGGAATAGAAATAAAACTGTTACTGTTTTTTGCAGGTCTAGCAAGAAATGAAAGTCTCTGCAATTCAAAACGATGGAGCATCACTATGCAATCAATACAAGTTCAGCAAACAGTGCAGGAATACACATTCTTCTGAAAATGATTTTAATGTTTAATGAGTCATCAGTATTCATAAACCCTTTCCATTTACATTCTGCTGCCACTCTTTAAATGCTTCTGTAAATTTTGTGATTTAAAGTTTTGAAAATTCTCAGCAGGAGTGAGTGCATAATTTCAAAATTGTGCATTTGCCTTATATCAGTCAAATGCAAAATGATGTCGGCTAAAAATGAAAGAAAACATTGTTGAGAATTGTGATTCGACATATTCACTGCAGCTTCATGAATAGAAGCCTAGATCATATACAGAGTTTCAGACAACATCCAAATAATTCAACTCTTCTGTGAATTTATTTTGACCATTTGTTAGGCCACTTAAACTATTTTTTGGAACACTCATAGGTTTATTGTTCCTCATACCCAAAGCAGTGTGAATCTAACCATACCCTGTTTCATGGTTTCTAACAATGCATTGCATACAGAACTTCAGCATTTCTCTAGAATGGGGATTCACAACATGCTAAGTCGTAACTCTTCCTTGCATTGTGTTCAAACACCAACATGGACCAAGTAGATCAAATGACCTGTTTCCCTGCTGTAACTTCTAAGTATGTTTATAGAATTCATCTTCCCAGTTGTGGGTTAAGGTGTCACAAAAGTTCACTTCTCCAGTATTGGGATTCATTCTCCAATGTGATTGTAATACAAACAGATGCAATAGATGCAAATAGATGTCAGCGTTCGGCCTTGATTTACTTTATTATTGATCAAGACTAACAAAAAGCCAGCATGGTATATTAACATTACTGTACTTCTATTTGTTTTAAAGCCTATATGTTTGATTTTTGTTTTTAAATGCTGAAGCTGACGAAGAACAATGAAATGATCAAGCAGGTTTTTAAGCATTTAAATCCCAGCATTAAAATGGACTATATCTGTAAATTAGGCAGCAGAAAATTTGACCATCTTTTTGTAATCATAAAATCATCATGGCTGCTAACCATGTGTGAAACTTTCCACAGACAATGACATCCCCGAATATTCAGAAAGTGACATTTAAGGTGAGCTGTTGAACTGGAATATGTGATGTTTTTAAGAACAGAAATATAACATTGTTACAAGTGGACAGTTATCATGTTGTATCAGTAACCTGATAGTGATTCCCTTGAGAAAGTAGCTTGACTTTGTTGAATTTTTCTTCCAATTTACATTTTATTTATTCTGCGCACAATGCTGGCAAGGCCAACGTTTGTTATCCTTCCCTTGAGAAAATGCGGTGAGCTGGTTTCTTGAGCTGACTGCTGTGATCTATGTGGTGTAGGTACACCCACAGTGGTGTTAAGAAGGATGTTCCAGGCTTTTGGTCCAGCCACAGTGAAGTGGGCATCATCTCCAAATCAGGATGGTGCTAAGTTCGAGGGGAAGTCACACGTAGCAGTGTTCCCATGTGTCTGCTGCCCTCGTCCTTCTAGCAGAGAGAGTTGACAGGTTTGAAAGGTGTTGTCAAAAGTCTCCCAAGGGAAGTACATGAATAGGAAAGATTTGGAGGGATATGGCCCAAAGTGGGACTAGTTTAGTTTGGAAACATGGTCGGTATGGACTGGTTGGGCTGAAAGGTCTGTTTCCATGCTGTAAGACTCTATAACTCAAAATATCCTTGTCAATTGCTCTTACTCACTATCCTCCCTTTAAGTTTCACACCACGTTTACTAATTTTCTTTGCACTAGCATTATTATAAAATGCTTCACTTTAAGAATATAGATTCTCTCCTCATATATCTTCATTGCTTTCCTTATAGCTCTTTCAACCTATTTCTTTATTTTCTCATGAGGTTTATTTTTCTCTTTATTCATCATACTACATTCTGGTGTAGCCAAATAATACCAACAATTTACTGAACTATAGCTTCTCTTACATTGAAGTACATCTCAGGGTGCTAATAATGAGGAAGAAAGAGAATGCAGAATGGGGATATTGAGAGGATTAGGAGGATAAGTGATGAAAGTCAGATCCAAGGGATGGAAGAAATTAACTAACAGTCAAAAATGAATGCTAGGATTGCGATATGCGATTAACCATTGCCAGTAACCCTTGTGAGTGTAGGCAGCACCTTCCTTTAGCTCCAATTCTTTAAACAGAATGAGTATCATGGCTGTAAGAAATAGAGGGATTTATTTTTCAAAAGTCAACCTGGCCTGTGATATTTTGTGCAAAAAATAAATAAATGAGACCTCCAGCACCAAAAAAAACTTACCAATGCACTAGAGGTCTTAGTGGAAGATGTGGAAATAAAGAGTCCTGTATGTGCATGGGGTCAGGAAGTCCTTCAGACTGACAATCTAGAGGTAGTTGAAGCTAGTAGCAGTGGAGGTCATTGTCAGGAGTGTTATTCCAACTACAGGAAAAGCTGAATAAAGTTTAACAAGCTGTCCAAGTGAGCGAGTTCATCTTTAAATAGATCTACCACCTGTACCAATAGCCCCATTCAGTGTTCAATTCTGCCACACAGCAAGAAAATGTATTGGCAAGGGTTAAGCTAGTGCTTGTTTTTAGTGTTAGCTAATTACCCCTCTTATCTCTCAAATTTGGCTTCGATTATTTATGGTTCCTACTTATCCTCTTAGCTCTCCATTCCGTGTCCTCTTTCTCCTCATTGTTGGCTGTTTAAGTTGTTCTTTTATGTAGAGAACATCGTATAACTTTAAATTGTTACCAGTCTTCAGAGGAAAGTTGATGGATGTACATAACTAAATTGTTGGTGTGCTTGGAAACCAGCCAAAAAGTTCAGTAATAAGTTACATGGAGAAGACCATTATGAACTTCACGTAAGGCAGAGGATGGAACTCATTCTTTCCAACATGGACCAGGTGATCACCTTCATTCGCACACATGTACAATTCACCACAATACAGTGTCTGATGGTGGAAAGTTTTACGGTCATTTTAATTTTCCAAACTCCTCTGACCTATCCATCCCCAGACTCCAAAGCCATTTCAATGAACCTCACTACAAACAAAAGCGATAGTGCCTCATCTTTCAATTAGGCACTTCACAATTTTTCACACTTCACGTGGAGTTCAACAATTTTAGATCATAACCTCTCTCTGTTTTTCATTGTTGGTGATGATCTTGCCATTCCTATTAACAGTTTCTCTAGACCTATCATTTGTTTTTATTTGTCCCAGTTCCTTCTTTTATTGCTTTGCACTGTCATCTCTTACATTATTAATTTTATTTGCCTTCCACACTATCGTTGAACTACTTTCTTGTTCTTCAACTCCCACCCAATCCTCTTTCCCTGATTCTCTTCTTGCTGAAAACATGTTACATCTTTCACTATTTCTAGTTCTGATGAAAGGTCATCGACCTAAAATGTTAACATATTCAGTGTGCGGGTAAAAATGTTCTGCGCACTTCGAATCTATTTTCTCCCCCTTAAAATAATTTGTAATATGCTTCATACCAAAATCTTTTCAGCTGTCTTAACTTTCACATCATAGTCCTTTAGAAATGCAGTAATTGGATCAAAGTGTTCAAAATACTGAAGAGTGCCAATGCTCAAATGTTGTGTAAAAAATAAGACATTTTTCTTATTTCTAGAAAATATATGCTGAGTCTCTGTGCTTTGGAAATAATGCAGGATCTTATAAAAATTCTTCTGTTAGAAGTTAAATTTCATAAGGAACACTTTCTCCTGAAGAAATGAGAAAGCAATTCAAAGTTTAGAGGTGGAGTTCTGACAAAATACTATTTATTCAAAATTACGATTATTCCAAATGCTTGATAGGTCCCATGTGATTAAAATCTATCTCTAAAATATCTAAGGATACCTTCAAACTCATGAGAAACATTTATTCTTTAGCTACTTCTAGAACCTAAAACTCATGTAAACCGGTTTGTCCACGAGACCACAATGTGTTATGTTTTATAAGAACTCAACCGATCTGGCAGCATCTGTGGAGAGAAAAAACAGAGTTAACTGTTTCAAGTCCGACATGAGCCTTCAGTCATATCGGACTCAAAACATTAAATCAGTTTCTCTCTTCACAGATGCTGAGTTTCTCCAGCACTTCCTGCTTTTATTTCAGATATCCTGCATCTGCAGGATTTTACTTTAATCTGAGGTATTACATGTTGTAATGCTGATTCAACAAAGTTTCAGTTTGCTTGGCAGGGTAAGAGTTAATGAAAACATTAACAGCTGACCTCTTACCAGCCTTTTCTCCCAGTGAATGTGAAAAATGAATGATATATTAAATTACTTTGAAAATATGGTGTTCATCCCTTTGAGAAAGCTGGAGAATTTGAAAGGAAGTCAGATGCAGCTATAAGAAGAAAATGGTTTTGATAAGTCAATGAAAAACACTCAAGTTACTAAACTCATGATCACCTGTTTTAAAATGATACTTAGTCAGAAGAGTATATGGTTTCAGGGAGCACTTAAAGAAAGTGTATTACCACTTTTTAAGACTTTTAAAGGCAATTAACTCCTTTTTATAGTCTGCCAAGCATGAATGCCAAATATAAAAGAGAAATGCAAATGAGAAAGAATTTGACTTATATCTGTGTTGGATTCTTGAATTTCTTTATTCTCCATAGAATCTATTTTGTTTGGTTGTCAGTAAGACTACTAATAGTGTCATAGAATAAAATGTAGAGAAGCTGTCTTTCTCTCAAAGCCAGCATTACTTGAATTGTTCATCGGAATTTATTTTTCATTTGTTTGTGTGATGTAGTTATATGTTGCAAGGCCAGAATTTAGTTCTCATCTTTGATTTCCCTTGAGAGAGTGAAGATGAGCTGCCTGCTTGAATTGCTGCAATCTGATGCACACCTATAGATCAGCTAGGGAGAAAGTCCAAGGATATTGACTCAGGACGATGCTTCAAGGGAAAATTACAGGTAGTGACGTACTCATATATCCGTTGCTTTTCTTTCACTAGGAGATGGTGTCTTAGGGTTTGGAAGGTGCCCTTAAAGGAGGCTTGCTGTAGTACACCTTGTAAGTGGTACATATTGCAGCCACACTGCACTTGGGTGAAGGGAAAGAGTGTTTTTAAGGTGGTGGATGGGGTGGCAATTAAGTGGACGAATTTGTCCTGGGTGGTGATGAATGTCTTGAGTGTTGTTGGAGCTGCACACATCAGGTAAATACCTCAATAAAAATGGATAAAACCAAATGGATAGAAGTAGAAATGTGAATTCATGTTGTGTTTTTAGCTTTATTTGTCAGCAACGCTTGATATGTGATATGTTTTGGGGGTAGTTTACATGGCACGCGCCCACTGTTCCTGTATGTATGTGAGTGATGGTCATCGGTGAACATGAAATGTGGGCACTATGGAACTGACAACATGCTTTGCATCCTGCCCAAAATGAACAGAGTTACAGACTTCCAAATTGCTGTCATTCTTTTTATGTAAGTTTGAAGATCAACTTAGAATCATAGAACTCCTACAGTGCTGAAGCAGGCTTTTCAGCCCCTCAAGTCCGCACTGACCCTCCAAACAGCAGCCTACCCAGACCCACCTGACTATCCTAACCCTGTAACCCTGCATTTCCCATGGCTAGTTCACCTAGACTGAACATCCCTGGACGTTATGGGCAATTTAGCATGAACAATCCACCCAACCTGCACCTTTTTGGATGGTGGGAGGAAACCAGAACACCCACACAGACACGGGGAGAACATGCAAAATCCACAAAGATGGCATCCTGAGGGTGAAATCAAACCTGAGTCCCTGGCACTGTGAGGCAGCAGTGCTAACCACTGAGCCATCATGCCAATTTTGACCCCTATATCATGGAAGATGAAAATTATGTTCCTGAAAATCAATTGTCTATTTATGTTTGTGTAGTTAGTCATCAAGTATAGACATTTTCTTTTTTGCGCATTGCCTTGTAAATTTCTACTCTTAACCCTTTTGTATCTTGGTACATAGTCCAATATGTTTAAATGCCTAGCTCTTTATGATAAATGCATCATTTGGCAATTCATCTGACATAGGCGACTCCACAATAGTAGAACAATCAAGAGTGGTATCCCGTCACCAAGTCATCCTTTATTTACATATGCATAGAACTTGACCCTTGTCCGGCTTCCTCAGAGCCAGATCTCAGAGTGAACATAACCTCTGTCACTCCTGTTTATACCTGTCAACCAGGGCTCCCTGATTGGCCCTAATTAACAACCCCAATCAGGGAACTCATATTCTGTGAGGTCTACCTGGCTGACCTAGTTACAATCACTACAATTACATGGTTCCCATTAGGTTAGACTTAAATTCCAGATTTCACCATCTGCAATGGAAGGAAAGAGCTTGTAATGCTTTATTTTCCAGCAAGTGATGAGTTCAAAGAGGAAAGGTGAAAGGAAAGATCATCACATAGCAAAGCTGAATGTCAGAATTTTGAATCATAATGACATTTTATGAAATAAAGTGACAGAAATAGGGATAACTATACGAGCAAAAGGTGTATGAGGTCTAACAAGTTAATAATTTATCATAGCTCAATCTGATAAGTTAAAAACAGGGCAGCCTGACAAAAACAAAACAGCGATGGCTCACTTTCTTTTGCATGGTCCATTGCTGATGACACCCATGAAGAATAGCGACATAACTAGT
This sequence comes from Ginglymostoma cirratum, assembly GCA_024137785.1. Classification (NCBI taxonomy): domain Eukaryota; kingdom Metazoa; phylum Chordata; class Chondrichthyes; order Orectolobiformes; family Ginglymostomatidae; genus Ginglymostoma; species Ginglymostoma cirratum. The sequence continues at coordinate 51,576,648 of JAHRHZ010000018.1, read as the reverse complement.
GATCGCTAGCGGTTTCTGTGCCATTCTTCACAAGTGCCAGAATTCCACATAAAATAAGTTAATTGAAATAACTATTACTTTTCATCTCAACAGCCCCATGTTGAATGTAACTTGGTCTCATAAAGCTCGCCCAGGCCTTCAGTTGTACAGTAATAATAATTTAACTACAGCTGTTCATTTTCCCTTCCCTACTTGACAGCTTTTCCCAATAAGTGAGGGGCATGGCAGGTATGTTAAGTGGTTGCTTTAATTGTAAACAGAGCCTTGGCCTAATGCGGAGAGGTCACTGTTGTGAAGCCACTGCAGGTTTCAAACTTCAGGAGGTAACCTAATTGTTCATGAATTCACAGAGAAGGCTCGCATCAAGCTTACAGGAGGTGTGTTTTTTATTAAATGTAATTGAATTTTGTTCTGTCACAAGCACTGCAGCGTGAACTACTTGTTCAGGTGGTCAGAGCTGGCTTGGCAAATTCTGTCTCAGTTGAACGTTCATAAAACTAAAATGGCTGCTGCTTCCATCAGTATCCATTTAAACAACAGACTGCACATGCTTGATATAAATAATTAGCCTAATCCTTAAATTGATAAGATCACTGCAAAAGATAGATTGTCTAGTTCTACAGTGTGATTTAAAAAGACAACTGCTTCTTAAAATATTCAATGGGAGATCCAATTTTTGCTGTACACAATGCAACAACGTTATAGTTTAATTAGTAAATGAATCTGACTGTAATTCTCCTAAAATGTGACTGAAGGTAGGAGAGAGCCAAACTTAAAGGGAAATTCCCCAGTAACCTCTCAACTCGGAGGGCATCACAGATCTTGCATCTCCGTCACTAAAACAGATGAGATCATTAGTCAAGGACAGATTGAAAACCCTGTTCTCTTTGACACCGTCATTTCACTTCAGCCATGGAGACGGAGAGAAGTGGCTCATGAGGGGCTAGTTCATACTAGCCGTCATGACAACAGTCATTGCACTTGAATATGGTTGATGGTGTGAAGCCTTTTGAGATCTTTAAATGCAATAAGAATGATGTAAATGTCACCAGTATTGTACAGCTACTCAGAGATTGTGTGTAAAATCTCCAACTGCCTTGAAAAGCCCATGCTGTAAAAGTTATGAAATTGTATCAACATCGCATTCTGTGAATTTGTGCCAGAAGCACTTTTTAATGCTATATTCATTGAACAAAGCAGGTTATCACCAAATAATACCAGGCAAAAAATAAATTGATATTTTATATCAGATTGTGTAATATAAAATTTAATCCTTTGGAGAAACTGCTTGGTGTATTTAAACTACATCTCAGTACAACCTACACATATGAAAATAATTCCAAAAAGTGGAGTGTGTGAGATTGCACTGTTATTAAACACTTCTATATGATATTACGATATACCAGGATAGTTCAAACGCTAAAAAAAAAGATGCCACCAGGTAAGATCTAGAAAAGACATATTTACATCTTATCACGTGCTGATAAAAATATGGATGCTCTGAAACATAACCTTTAGAATGGAGCCCGGGGACTAATGCTGGCTCCATTGGTAACTGCATTAGCTGTTGTAAAATGACAGATTGTAAGGGTTGAAGTTTCTCAGCTGCTACAAGAGGAGATTCCAAACACTCAGTTCCTAGCACTAGGGAGTGGTGAAACAAACCAATTAACTAACGAAAACAGAAGTTGCTGGAAAAGCTCAGCAGGTCTGGCGGCATCTGTGGAAAGAAATCAGAGTTAACGTTTCAGCTCAAGTGATCCTTCTTTGGAACCTTCCCCAATTCTCAGGAAGGGTCACTCAACCCAAAACGTTAGCCCTGATTGAATGAGAGGTTGAATTACTGGTGAGGGAGGAGAGAGAGAATGAGGAAACGTAGATTAAAAAAAACCCCAAAACTCTTAGTATTGAATCTGTGGTTCTTAATCACAATAAAATAGCAATTAACAATAAAGGACAGAATTTTTGCAACCTTTAAGCAGCTTGGGCAAAGTGGAAAAATGTGGTGAGATGGATAAATATTTCAACGTTGAGGAAAAAAGCTTGATTCTCCCCTTAAAGTTTCAACAGTACATTCTGAAGCATGCTAATATGCAGCAATTACTTGTGTTCCATGCATTTGCATCTCAATACTAACTGTTCACCTCATTTCTACACAGCTCTCCCCCTCTACTCTGAAACTAGATGGCCACAATTTTTGACTCGAAAGTCAGAGTGTTTATATGGTGGGTGTAGCTCTTCTCAGTGTCTCCATGTTAATGTCCCTTCACCAAAAAGCTCCCTCACCCTGCATCCACTGTAGTCAGAATCGGCAAACAATGAGCCTCTTCATGTTATCTTGGCTGATCGTGGACCGGATCAGAATCACTTCAGTCTTTCAGGACTTCTCTTTGAGCACAAGGCCGACTTTGACTTGCGAGTGTCTGCCAATTCACTTAGCATAGTGACACACAACCATCTCATGCTTCTAGATAGGATTCATCTAATGGCTCATAGCTTTATTTCTTAGTGGGCGCTCACTTTGAGCTCATTTGGAAGGTACCAGTAACCCCCTTGGATTGCCTACTTTTTTTAGCCAGAGGGCAGGAACCGTTAGTTACTGTGGAGCATGAGGTGGGTGAGAGCCATTGATTGGAGGTGCTGCATGCAAAAAGGAGGTTGGTAGTTCATGAGCATTGGTGAGGTTTGTGAGCAATGGCAGAGTTAAAGTGAATCTGGCGTAACAGAGAAAAAATGATGGTGGAGTGCAAAGCATTTTACTGTACTGCTGTGCATTCTGTTTGATCCTGGAAATCAGGTGTCTCTCTGAGTCCAGGCCAGCCATTTTTAGTGCCTTTGTGTCCTCTAGTGGGGCAAAAATGGCCTTCCTTTAAAGAAGCCAGTTGCATAATTAGTGAGGTGAGGAATAGAAGATAACGTGAGAAAAGTTGCTGGCAGCCATGATGAGTCACCCACTTTGAAACACACCAAAAGCAACATTTAGCAAGAAAATAGGAAAATTCTTTTCTTCACTCTGATCAGTAGGTTAGTTACAACAATTGGACTTATGTATATAATTTACTTCCAACAAGTGAGGAATTATTAGTTTTAGAAAGATAAGTACAAATTACAAAAAAAAACTGCATGTTAGAACATAATTAAAAGTTGGATAGTTTTGAATGTCTTAATCTACTCCGATCGACTTTGCTAAAGAATGACTTAAAGCAAGTTGCTATTGTTACCAATAAGGTGTTTTTTAAATTTTCATAACGTTATGGCCATAATCGCCAACACTTTTTATGTCCAATCTTAACATTACTGTCTCAATATGGTTAGGACCTAGTGAGGAAAGTTGTTTCATCTTCCTCTCTTTTAACTCCTTCTCAGTTGTTTTTAGCAACCTCCAATATCACATGTCAATTGAAGATATAGTTAACTGGAACAAAATGAGTCACTTAAAAGGTTTTCTTGAGTGAAAGGAAGGCAAGTTTTATTATCTATTCACCTTAAGAAAAGAAATAAAAATGTGACATCAAACCCACGCACACACAGGTAATATGTTTAAAAGGGATGCAGACAGACAGAACAAATGCTGTACTTTTTAAAAGTCCTTGAGTTATTAAATAGTTATTCTGAGACCATAGTTGTTTCATTGTTGACTGGTATTGTCAAATCTTGTTTTGACCTTTGAGCTCCTGGTGAATGCTGTTTCCTCAATATGGGTTCTGAGGTAGGGTCACCAGACTGAAATGTTAATGCTGATTTTTTTCCTTCACAGATGCTGCCAGACCTGCTGGGCATTTCCAGCAACTTCTGTTTTTCATAGATCATAGAATCCCTACAGTGTGGAAACAGGCCCTTCAGTCCAACAAGTCCACATGACCCTCAGAGCATCCCACCCAGACACATCCCCCTATAACACACCTAATCCACACTATGGGCAATTTAGCAAAGCTAATCCACCTAACCTGCACATCTTGTGGGAGGAAACCAGACCACCCAGATGAAACCCACACAGACACAGGGAGAATGTGCAAACTCCGCAAACACAGTTGCCTGAGGGTGGAATTGAACCCAGGTCCCTGGTGCTGCAAGGCAGCAGTGCTAACCACTGAGCCACTGTGCCAGCCCATGTTTCTGTTTCCTCAATTTGGTTTTTCAATGGGCGCTATGTTCCAAGAAGATTAAGCAGGGAGGGGGATCCCTTTAATTCCTTGCTCTTAGCAAACCAGATCTTCTTCCCCTCTATTTCTCAAGAGGGACTGTTGGAATAGAGTTCATTTGTGGATTGAGAAAACAGAGTTAATGTTTCCGGTCCGGTGGCCCTTCCTCAGAACTGCCAGACCTGCTGAGCTTTTCCGGCAGCTTTGTTTTTATTCCTGATTTACGGCATCTGCAGTTCTTTTCGTTTTCATTTGTGGATTCTTAGGTCTGGCCTCATTATCTCTCAGAACATAACATTCTTTTCATGTCCAATATGTAAAACCGTCATACAAGTAAGTCTTTAGATTAAAGGGTAATCTCAGTACAGGCAGATCAACTTGTTCCAAATGTGTGTCCTGGACTTGTCTCAATCTGGGGCCAGATAATAATTGCAGCATGAAGGTGGTGGGAGATGATAGGGGAGGGAGTTGGGAAGGTGTTTGTCTTAAAAAACACAGCACATAGTAACCTGTACTTGCCTGCCATCATTCTCATTGTGAGAGCCAATGGCTTTTGTAGTCTTTTGTCTTAGCATGGTGGGTCATTCATTAGCGTACTTTAACTGGGCATTCATTGCAAAATTGGAAATAAAAATCATTTTGTTCTAAAACTGCAGAAATATTGAAATCCGTTCATTCTTTCTTTGAACCACTCCAGTTTTAACATTAGTTCAGATATGATAAGGACTGGCTAACAATTGGAGTTTATAGCTAAAATAATCAGTGCAACTATTATTTTTTTCTGCTGCTGTGTGCCACAGATATACTAGAACAGGGCAAGGTAATAAGTAAGAAGCCTGCAATCCTTTGATCCTGATACAATGTTTTGCTTAAAAACGAATTGGTCCTTTTGTACAATGATTTAAAGCGTTTATTTTTAAAATATTCTGAACGTAGCCCAGGAGTTGCTATAACTCAGGAAAGACTTGTTCAGGTTTTGCAAGAAGCCCTTCAACAAATTACTGTATTTCATCAATTAGGTCTATAAAGCCCTGTTTCTTTTTGAATTAAAGCAAGTTTGCGTGCCAGAGAATAGTCTACTAAAAATTTTGATGCAAAGCAGCAAAAAAACTGATTTATTTAAGCAAATACAAAAAAAACTGAAAAGCAGTAAAGAAAATTAAACCCGAACATGGGAGCTCATCATTATAAACTTGTGCTAATATATCAAGCAATATGAGCTTAGTTTAATTATTCCCTTTGTGCATTCATAGAGATCACGAAGAAATAGCACAACCTTCAATTTACAGCTGTTCAGTGCCCAGACCAGAATTAATAAAAAAAAGTTTATTTATTGTGACCCTCAGTCAGCTTTATTCATCACAGGAAATCTGTATATTCACAAATGAGGGCTATTCATCTGCAGTCTGAGGCATTCTTCAGCTGTCCAGAGCAGAATCAACCGTACTCCTTCAGCTTTTTGTTCATCATGAAGCTCTTCATCCAAATTGTTCATCATCTTGATGGTGGAGCTTTATCTTTCTCTTGTGCAGCTGCATTTAGCAGAGCTGCACACTATCAAATCCACTGAGCTATGCAGATACAAGAGGGAATGGATGGACAGTGCCCATGTGAGGATAATTTGTACTCTTGCACACACAAAAAAAGGACAGGCTAATTACTGGCTTAACTAGGGCGGCCTGTGGATCTTCATGTCAAAGGATTGGCATAATTATTTACCATCAAAGTGTATTCATATTGTGGCACAAAGGAAGGCTCCAAACGGATCTTACTAATAAACAGACAGAGAGGAGCCTTATGCATCTCCTCGGATGTGAGCACATTAACACTGTGACATGGAGCATAACTCCGGGCTTAGAAAAAGAAAGGTTAATAATTAAAGGCCTTTTTCTTTTGTGTAGGAATAGCACGCTGAATGTGACCCTCTAGGAAGGCAGTGACAAGCTATTAGTGACCTTGCATATTGACAGGGTGTACTTTCTTTACAGCACAGCTTCTAATGTGGTGACAGTAAAGGTGGCTGGCAATGGTAGTGGTTGAGGGGGTTGCGGGTGTGGAACAAGAGGAAGGCAGGGGGAGAGGTTTTGCAGACATTGTCACAAATTAGTGACCAAAGTGGATGCAACTGGGGCTGGGAAATACTTTTGTGCTAGTTGGATGCAGCGGACAGCTGGAAGTCAGGACCAAATTAATTTAAATGAAATGTGCATAATCAGGATCTCATTTGGTGAAGGAGAGGAAGCTATCAAAGTGCACCTGATTAATAAGTAATCCACTTCATCCTAATGGTGGCACTGATGGATCATGTATCAAAATACCGCAGTCATGGACCTTGGGTGCGGCAGACAGGTATGAATTTGCTGAGTGCATTGGAATATATGTGAATAGCTTCTCCAGGAAAAGAGACAGAAAATGCCAAAAAAAACCAAAGAGGGAAAGGCCAGTGAGCTGGCAAGCTCCAAAAGCACTGACTGCAGATAATTTTTTATCCATTAAATCCTGCCCTGGGCCCAGTGCCATGATCTTTTAAAGGCTAGTGGTGGGAAACAGCTAGCTGAATGTTTGTGGAGGTCTATTAACATCCTGTGTAAGGAACCTTAAACCCCAGGTAGTATTTCAGAGGAAATGGGCAACACAAAACAGACTGGAAATTAACCACAGCAGACCTTGGGCACCAATAGTTTCCAAGGGTCTTTTTTTTTAAATTGCTTAAAGGTTTTTATTCCAGTTGGACAATTGCCCAAACACTTTCATGAAGCAGACAAAAATTGTATGTTAAAGCATTTTTCAAATTCTTCCAGATTATCAAAGAGTAATTTAAAAATCTGCAGCTGGAACACTTCTTTCTCTTGAACTGACTTTCAGAAGCTGGTAAATTTTTTTGAAGCCAATTTAAAAATACGTTCAATAAGCAGGCTGGCTAATGAATTAGAGTTTTTGAGACGATTTGTAGCTTGGGTTGTAGATGAAGTTGTAGACTTGCTCCCTGAGCCGGTGTTTTTGATTGCAGATGTTTCGTCACCCTGCTCGGTAACATCGTCAGTGCGCGCCTGGTGAAGTGTTGGTGTTCGGTCCCGCTTGTTATTTATGTGCCTTGGTTTCCTGGGATGATTGGTATTACTTTGGTTCTGTTTTTCAGTGGTTTTTATATTGGGTTCAGTTCAATGTGTTTATTGATGGAGTTCCGGTTGGAATGCCAGGCCTCCAGGAATTCCCTGGCATGTCTCTGTTTGGCTCATGCTATTATGGATGTGTTGTGCCAGTCGAATTCGTGTTCTTCTTTGTCCATGTGTATTGAGAGCAGTGAGAATTGGCCGTGTCTCTTGGTGGCTAGAGATAAAAGGTACTGCAGATGCTGGAGAATCCGCGATAACAAGGCGTGGGGCTGGATGAACACAGCAGGCCAAGCAGCATCATAGGAAAGCAATGAAAGCAAGCATGCAGGTACAGCAGGCAGTGAAGAAAGCTAA
>JAHRHZ010000018.1:51542280-51568636 GCA_024137785.1 Ginglymostoma cirratum | reverse complement strand
TAGGCCCGAAACGTCAAGTTTTCCTGCTCCTATGATGCTGTTTGGCCTGCTGTGTTCATCCAGCCCCACGCCTTGTTATCCCTGTGTTCTCTTCGTGGCTAGTTGGTTTTCTTGTATCCTTATTGTCAGCTTTCTTCCAGTTTGGCCTACATAATGTTTCTCACAGTCCTTGCATGGTAGTTTGTATATTATGTTAGTTTTATTCGTTGTGGGTAACAACTGGAAGAAAACTGACAACAAGGATACATGAACACCAACTAGCCACCAAGAGACACAGCCAATTCTCACTGGTCTCAACACACACTAGCAAAGAAGGGCACAAATTTGACTGGGATAACACATCCATAATAGCATGAGCCAAACAGCGACATGCCAGGGAATTCCTGGAGGTCTAGCATCCCGACCGGAACTCCATGAGCAAACACATTGAACTGGACCTGATATACAAACCACTGAAAAACAGAACCTGAAGTAATGCCAACCACCCCAACGAACTGAGGCATATAAATTACAAATGGAACAGACCACCAAAGCTTCACTGGAGGCACATTGACGATGTTACCTAGCAGGGTGATGAAACGTCTGCAACCAAACCCACCAGCTCAGCGAGTAAGTCTGCAACCTCATGGCTAATGAATTTGGTTAAAAATCAGAATGCCAACACCCACAGCTAATTTGAAATGTTATTGTTTATCTGGTAACAGGAGCAAAAGGAGTAGACACAGAGACACAGGATTTAAGCTTACGATTCAATTGTCTTCTATATACCGTCAATTTATTCTATATGACGAAAATCAAAGCTTGCTCCTGTAACATTTTGTAGATGGTCTAATATTTTAAAACGTTATTGATGCAACATTTATGCTACTTCATAAAAAGAAAGCATTTGCAGGATGTTCTTACTAGCAGGTTACTAAACTAGATTTCATATTATCAATCATCTTTTAGTAATTTCCATTTTGGCAAAGATGTATCAAAGGCCCAAGAGATGGCAGACTGTCTGCTTAACTTCAGTGAATAAATAACTGAAACAGCAACAGATTCACATAAAAGCAATATACTGCAGATGCTGGATACTGAAAATAATTTCTTTTTAAAATCTTCCTGGTGACTTTCATCTTGTATTTGTGGTTGTAGGGCCATAAGATATAGGAGCAGAATTAGGCCACTCAGCCCATTGAGTCTGCTCCAGCATTCAATCATATCTGATATATTTCTCAACCCTATTTTCCTGCCTTCTCCCTGTAACATTTGACCCTATTACTAATCGAGAGCATTCCTATTTCTTTCTTAATGACGCTCAGCTTGACTTCCATAGCCTTCTGTTGCAACGAGTTCCACAGAGTCACCACTTCTGACTGAGGAAATTCCTCCTCATCTCAGTTTAAAGGGTCATCCCTTCACTCTGATGCTGTGTCCTCAGGTCCTGGTCCTCCTATTAGTGGAAAGATTTTCTTCACATCCACTCAGGCTTCTTGGTATTCTGTAAGTTTCAATGAGATGCCCTTCAACCTTCTAAACTCAATAGAGTACAGACCCAGAGTCCTCAACTGCTCCTGGTATGACAAAACCTCCATCCCCAGGATCATTCTTGTGAACCTCATCTGGACCGGCTCCAAGGTCAGCGCATCATTCCTGAGATACAGGCCCAGAACTGCTCACAATATTACAAATGGAGTCTGACCAGAGCGTTATACCGCCTCAGCAGTATGTCCCTGCTCTGAAACTCTAGCCCTCCTGAAGTGAATGCTAACATTATATTTGCCTGCATTACAAGTATGGAATGTAACTGTGCAATTTCATTCGAAAAAGACGTGAGACAGAATTCAGAACTGAAAAATAAGAATGCTAGCTTTTAATATGAAGACATTAGATTTTCAAACCTTGGTGACTTTTTTTTGCAAACTTTGTGTGTAAACAAGACATTAAAATAGTGTGGTGATTTACGTTACTGTGCCTAGGCCAGAGTCAGATTATACTTCAGAAATAAAAACAGCTCGTGTTGAGTCTTGTTCTTTTACATGAAACAGTTAACTTAATATTTATTATGAAGCTTAGTAATAAGTTATTTTATCAGCTTCTAAAAATGCTTCATATCCAAAGTCCACAAATAACTGACTTGGAACAAAAGCTGAATCTTCAGTTAAAATTCAAGAATTAAGTAGTCTTTGAAGCAAATGCTGTGAATTGACTTTCTGATTTTTTTTGGTGTTGTGCACATTTTAACAAAGTTGATTCATGGGATGTGGATATCACTGGCTGGTCAGCACTTATTGCCCGTCCCTAGTTGCCCGTGAAGATATTCTCTTCATACAGCTTTGATGGCTGGAAATATTGTTAATTGTCGCTTGAAGGGCATTTCTTTTACTGGTTTGAAGTCCACATAACATGTTAATCCAATGATGTTGTGGCAACAGTGGTACAGGTTGAATGACTGAGGAGCTCAGGCAGACTGTATAAGGTGCCCCTATAGCCTGGTAGAACTAGAGAGAGTGGCACTGTTCACCCTGGGTTTCTGGCATGGTAGTTAACTCTGGGAACCATTCGCAACAAATCTTCACTTGACAATGCCAAGCACTGATTAGGGGAAATAGTGAATGGTGATTATTTAATCTTTTGCTGTCTATTTGAATCTGACCAAGGGTCATTCTACATTTTCCATGTATTTCTGTAAGTAGAGTTAACTGGATGCTAATAGAAGTGATCCAATATGTTGGATACTGATATTTCAGTTAATACTGCGTCACAGTTGCTTGAAAATATCATCTTCGTTTCCAAATACATTAAAATCCATTGAAAGTTAAGTGTCTAATGTCAGTGAGTCGCATGCAATGCATGCAACAAAAATGCCTTAAACGCATGAAAGGTATGTTTCAAATGATGCATTAATAAGCATTTTTGTATCCTTCATTTTCATGAGCTGCCATGCACCTCAACATTAAATGTCAACGATGTAGAAACTGCAATCTCCCATTTTATCTGGAAGCTTTCATTGTCCATTTTGTTGTGGGAGAGCAGAAACGTTTGATATTATTGTTAGGATGATAAATTAAGGCCTATTGATCTTTAAAATCTCATGGACAAATTAAATTTGGGGTTGGCAGAAAAATAGTTAAAAATGAGTTTGGATACTTTGAAATCAAAGTCACCTGACCTGAAAGTAGCCAAACTCATAAGAAGATGCAAAGCAATATTCAACGGTTATGACATGAAGAAAAAAGATATGCAAGGGGTAATTACTTCGAAGTTACAATTCATTGTCTGGGGAAAGTATAGTTCACAATGCGACCTTTGAATGTCTCTGGGAGCAAGATTTCTTGGCTATAGGTATTGCGGGAATGAAGACTTAAATTTTAAACTTAAGAAGGAGGAGTATCGAAACCCGCTACCCACAAAGGAAAATGAGAGGGACACTGACAATGGGCCATCAAAAGCTCTTTGTAAAAATGGATTGTCTCCAAGTCTGCTCCCTGCCAAGTTTTCACATGTAAAAACCACCTCATGTAAAAAGTCATGAAATAAGTTGCTTTTTTGGCTACAGAAAAAAGCATCCAAAAACATGGAACAACATCCAGGAACTCTCATCAACATCAAGAAGGACTCTCTGTCTTTTTGGAAATGATGATCAGTTGTGCAAAAATCAGTCCTGGAAGAAAACTGACTGCAAGCCAGAAAATTCTAAAACATGGAAATCTGTTGTACAACTCCTTCCAGAAGAACCACCAGTTCAACATACAATTCCTTCATCGAAGTACTATAAATGTTTTTTTTTCAATTCCACTCATTCACTTTAGTACTTCCTTGGGCGCTACTACATTCTGTTGGCTTTGCATTACTTTCTTAGAGCTCGAGGTCGTTGGTGTTCAGTCACAGGCTGCAAACCTGCCTCTGTTGCTTGCATTGCTTTTGCAAGCGGAGGGAGAGGCAGACAGACTATAACAGAGTGGAGCACAAAATAATCAATCTATCAATCGCGTCAGGAACGGGCATGTTGCTGTACAGGACCAAGCTATGTCAACATCAGATGTGCAGAATTTATCAACAGTTTATGTGGCAAACCCACTGCATGTGCTTCAAGCAAATGGCCATATGAGAAAGTCAAAGGAAGCAGTCCCTGCTGGAATGAAGGGAGTCTACATCAGTCAGGGAACATTGTCACAGTTAGTCAAGGGGTTTATCTGATTCCCCTCAGTCAGATGGTTAGTCCTACCAGGATCCAGGGATCCTTGTCCTTACAGTCCAAAGCTTGGGCTATGGTCAGCCCTGCAGGTTAAGTGTAATGAGTATGGGGATGGCAGGAAAACACAGGAACTACAGAGACACCAGTGAGGAGATCTGGACCATGGTCAATCGAGGCTGTCCTCACAGGTCAGTCGTGGGAATAGGCCATGGTCAGTCCTGGGGGCATGGTCTAAATGGTCAGGGGTTTATCAGGGAGAAGTCCATAGAGACCAAGGGAAAGCAAGCAACTCAAGCCTGAAGGTGATCATTGTTATGATAGGTCACTGAAAGAATGTTGGCAGTGATAGGGGGCAGTTGTAGATAATAGGATGGATCCTCAATGAATAGGAGTCTGAGAGCTCTGGAAGGGGGTTGTTCAAACCTGTCATGGTAGCTCTGGAATTAAGGGTGTAGAACCAACAAAGGCATGGAATCTCCAAAGTCAGGGGCGCTGAGGGTAAAGAAAATGCATCAACGGTGAAATAAAGGGGTTATGAGATCAACACAAATGAGGAGGTGTGGGAAGGGTTGAAAAATGATAGGGCCCATTGTGACAACAGCATGAAAGGAAACATGAAGGATAAGGAGAAATCTGGGTGGAGCTTACAAGTTACTCAAACTGAAAGGAAGTTGGAACTTTATCATGAACAAAAACAAAGTTGCTGGAAAAGCTCAGCAGGTCTGGCAGCATCTGTGAAGGAAAAAACAGAGTTAACTTTCCGGGTCTGGTGACCCTTCCTCAGGACTTTAACATGTCAGACCACAAGTCAACTGAGCAAAAACTATACAAAGTGGTTGCCATTGCATGCAGAATGGGTGGAGCAAGTTATGGCTTGTTCTTCGTGGATAGAGCAATACTTTTGGAATCGGAAGCCTTGTTAGGGGCAATTGCAGTAATCGTGCCTCTAGTGATTCTGTCGTGTTATCCATCAAGCTTCAACTTACATTTCATCAGCATTGTCTAAAAATGCATGTGAAAAATTATTCTCAAGCAATCATAACCATTATATCGTGCACACTAATTGTCTCCTTTTCAAATGGGCTAAGAAACTGAAATGTGAAGAAGACACTTGAAAGTGGAACCTGAACTTCTCATTTTACAACCACAAGTAAGGTCTGGAAGCTGATGCGTCAGAACTGCCACCTTTGCACACTAAGTTGCAAGCATGTAAAGACATAGTCTGTGATGTGACAGTACCCTTTTGTTTAGTCTGGAGGTGGGCTATGACAGTGGCCTACTCCTACTCCCAAGGTAGCATGAAAGCTTTGTGCACATACAATTGCATAATGTCACATAACTCAGGACTCCTTCTGGAGACATGACAATGATCTCGATGCCACACTGTGTGAGGGCATAACATGTGGCTTCATTCCTATGGATGGCTGTGAGAACTCAGGAGTTCCTTCAATAAACTTGCATTGTCTCTGTAACATTCCCCTGCTGACAGAACTCACCAGGGGAATTCGTTGCTGGGGTCATTGTAACCTTGGTACTACTGCAAAGGCATCACGAGGAAGCAGCAACTTCATCAGTGAGTCCAGCAATAACCTCCACCAGCTTCTGTACATTTTCCAGAGGGAAAGCTGCAAGTGGAGATCCTCCAAAAGGCAAATGATAACATCCCCATTTTACAGCCTCCCTGTCATTTTCTCCAACTCTCAGAAAGGCAGCACAGGCAATGTTTGAGGATTTCTCAGTCCATCATCTCTGAATTGTGTCATCTGCTGGAGGAGGACTTGCCTTAAGAAAGATTGACTGGCAATCCCACCTCAATGGCTGCCTGGAGTTTGAGTATCACAGGCCTGTTTCAAGGAGCAACCTCCCAATCTTCAGCACTTAATTGTATCTGGGGCATATCAGATACCATTTCCTCCAGACTGCCCACTGTTAATATACTTTCTCTGAGACCAGGAAAGTCAAGTGGCTCAGGCAGTGGGAACCTCCACCATTGCTAGCATTTCCTTGGTGCAGAGCACTATCAGTTGCACCCAAGTTGCTTTGAGTACCCACTCTCGCCAACCTGTAGAAAAGGTTTCCATTCTATTAATGTTCACGTTGTACATGACCATCGATGCCACATTCTGGAGGTCTGCCTGCGAGCTGCCATGATATTTCCATAACAACTGAACTCACACATTCCTACCTTCATCTTTGGGTCATACAGAGATGAATGCCAGGAGACAAGGGCTACTTCTACAAACATGGCTCATGACAGATTTACAAAACCCTCAGACTGACAAGCAACAGAGATATACTGTGGGTTCACATTTTCACCAGGGCCATAGACATTGACTTCCTTCAGGTGAGTTTTTGATGCCTGTGAAGCTACTGTCATGTCTTATAGTACAGCCGAGGAAGCATGTCCCACATTACTATGGAATGCTGTGCCCTTCCCAACTGGAGCCGAGAAAGAGGGGAATGTCCTGAATGCTAACAAGATGGGAGAATGACAACAATTTTCTGAGGATGAAAACGAGACTTGGCTCGGGACAATGAGGAGAACAACCATCCGAGAGATCACGTAAGAGGAATGTATTGTCAAACCCTAGAGGCCAGTGAGAACCTAACTGAAACCTGCTTTCAGAATTAATGGGCTGGGCTTGGACTTTAGAGTCACAGAAATGTAGAGTCATACAGCACCGAAACAGGCCCTTCAGTTCAACTCGTCTGTGCCGACCACACGTCCCAATTTGACCTGGTCCCATTTACCAGCATTTAGACCATTTCCCTCCAAACCCTTCCTATTCATGTATCCATCCAGATGCCTTTTAAATGTTGTAATTACACCTGTCTCCACCACTTCCTCTGACAGTTCGTTTCATTTACGTGCCACCTTCTGGGTGATAAAGTTACCTCTTAGGTCCTTTGTAAATCTTTCCTCTCTCACATTAAACCTATGCCCTCTAGTTTTGGACTCCCCACCATTGGAAAAAAAAACCTTGGCTATTCGCTCTATCCATGCCCCTCATGATTTTATAAACCTCTATGGGGTTGTCCCTGAAATGCTTGAGCATCTTGTATGACAGCATTTAACCTGAGAGAGGAAGCACTCTGCGCAGCTTTTGTTGGAAACCATTGAGTTTTGAGGGTGAATGGCCCATTGTGCATCTCCGAGTCTCGAACATCAGTATGTTCCCCTGAAAAGGAGACACGTAGAATGATCCTTTCCTTGCAGAGTTGTATAGAATTGTATAGAATTATCACTGATTCTGCACTGTCTGTCTGTAGGTGGATGTAAGTATGAATGTTGTTTGCAAGTCAGGCCCCCTAGCACATTGCCTGCACATTGTTTCTCACCTCATTGTTGTCCACATTAAAGTGCACCATCTCAGCCATTGTCATCAACATCACAGTTCAAGGATCCTTGACGTCTGAGACTACATTTCAGAAAGGGAGTCAGTTGTTCAGGAGAGATGCGCAATGCTTGACCATTAAAACTTCCTTCATAGAATCATAGAGCTGTACAGTACAGAAACAGACCCTTTGATCCAACACGTCCATGCTGAACAATTATCCTACATTAATCTAGTCCCATTTGCCAGCATTTGGCCCATAGCTCTCTAAACCTTTCCTATTCATGTACCCATCCAGATGCCTTTTAAATGCTTCAATTGTATCAGCCTCCACCCCTTCCTCTGGCAGCTCATTCCATACATGCACCACCCTCTGCATGAAAGAGTTGCCCTTTAGATCCTTTTTAAATGTTCATCTTTGGGATGTCTAATGGGGCTGCTCATCTGTCACATAGATGTTACTTAACCAGGTCTGACAACAAAAAAATTTAACGTTTTAACAGTGTAAGTGGATGTATACCTTCAGAAGTGTGAGGTTATTTACAACGCCATTTCCCCTGTGCCACCTATGTGCTCTCAGCATTTTTTTCTTCATCCTTGGTCTCTCACTGTTTCTAAGTGCAGTCCTGACATCTTCAGCTGGTGTGGAGGGAGCCTAGTCACTGCGAAGATTTGAGTGATCAGGCCCTGGTGCCTTTGGGTCTGGAGGGTCTATGTTTGCTCAGTGATAGTGGGTAGTTTTAGATAATTGGGTTGGCTTAGATTCTCTTGCCCACATACAGGATCACCCTCCTCGACTTTAGGTGCTGCAACATTTATCAGCTCATGCAGGCTGGAGGTGTAGGTGTCGCGCATCTCTAGAATGTTGTGGGACGAAGCTTCTGGAGGTCCTGCTTGTCACTTCTCCTTTTGATGGGTTTCTGCTAACACCACCCTGTCTCCATGAGAGGAAGGAACACAAGGACTGAAGTCAAAGTCCCTTGATCTCTCATATCTTGACATTGATACTGAGCATGTCTGGCTAGACAGATGGAGCGCAGGTCCTTGCTGATATCTGTCAGACATGGAGCATACTGGACCTGGTTCCCCATGGTGATCACCAACCTGTCCATGGACAGCTGGACATATGCAGCCAGAGCCAGCACGGTACTGGTAACATTGATGGACACTTTTATCCTTTGATCCAGTTTACCTACTGCCTCTGATAAACCTGTTGTTGTTTCTGAGACTCTCCATGCAGCTTCCTACAGCAGGATGAGCAGAGCTACACACAGTAGTCTAGAAGAGGCGTCGTCAACTTCCTGTACTACCTCAACATGATGTCCCAACTCCTATACTCAAAGTTCTGAGCAATGAAGACAGGTGCGCTAATGCCTTCTTAACCAATCTGTCTACCTGTGATGCAAATTTCAAAGAATTATGTACCTGAATCTCTAGGTATCTCTGTTCTACAATACTACCCAGGACCTGACCATTAACTGTGTAAGTCTCGGCCCGAAACATCAAGCTTTCCTGCTCCTATGATGCTGCTTGGCCCGCTGTGTTCATCCAGCCCCATACCTTGTTATCTCTAAGTCGTACCTTGTTTGTTTTACCAAAATATAATACCTCGCATTTATCCATATTAAACTCCATCTGCCACTCCTCAGCCCATTGACCCAAATGATCACAATCTCTTTGATCAGCGATCAGAGCTAAGAATGAGATAGGTCTGGTAATAACAGGAAAGCAGCAACAGCATAATGCAACTGAGTGGGTCATTGCCCACTGAGGTCTCTCCAAAGCCCTCATAGGAAGTTGTGCTATTCTCTGGCTCAAACAAAAATATTTACCCCTTATAAAACTGTCCTGGACCTCCCTGCCCTATAATGGGCCACTTTACCCTGCACTGAAACAAACACAGAAGGAAAAACAAATAACAAAAGTAAAATATGGAAATGAGTACCCTGTGTGTGTTGCAGCTCCATTTTGATGTAGACAAGAGGAAAGAAACCAGTAGGTTTCCTGTTATTTCCTTCTGGGAAAGGAGGAATTGAGTATGATGGAAGTGAATGGGAGGGCAATTAATGACGATGCATGAGCAGGAGTTGTGTTGAGGTGGTGAGGAACTCCCAGTGAGTGAGTAGGAAGCAGGATGTGTTGGTATTTTGGGAGAATGATATGGTGACAGCCATTGAGTGGATGTGATGCCTGCAGTAGTAAGAGCTGTAGTGCATGAGCCTTAGTGAGATATGTTGGCAGTGATAGATTTGGAATGAGTGCTGTCCCGGAGAGTTTGAGGCAGCAGAGAGAAGATGGTAGCACTTACATTTGCAGAGTGCATTGACTTGATTTCTACACTGCCTGGAATTCCTTTCCACCTGAGATGCAGAACTGACCCCACTGCAATCTTTGTCCAGGCTGGCACTGTCTGCTGGCATGTGGTCCTGTAGGGCTCTGCTGGAAAAAGGGCCATTCTCCTCTGCAGCAGTCCATCCAACAAAACCTCCAGGGCCCTGTCTATTAAGGGGAAAGCATACTTTTCTTTCCTTCCATCTGGGCCAGGCCCTGAACGTAGACGTGTGAAGGGTCACTACTGACTTGCAACATTTGAAGCAGTTAGGCTTGAAATATGACACTAGAAGTGTATTGTAGAAGGTTCCAGCAATGGCGAGCACTCTTACATCTCTGGCTGTACCATTCCTTGGGAAAGGAGCTTAAAGACCTACCTCTATCATTAATGAGATGAAGAGCAGAAAATTGGGTGAGAGAAGTTGCTCTGAGACAGGTCAGACTGTGGGAATAAATCACTCTTGACAAAACATCAATTCCAAATGTGAGAATTACACCCCATTCTTTTCAGCAAATTCCTTAAATTCCCTGGAGGTCAATTGGGTTCCATTGTCATTTGTTATTCTTTCAGATACGCCATTGTCAGCAAACAGAATACATTGGAGAGATCATTGTTGTAGCCCTTATACTTTCAAGTTTCAGATAAAAAGGGACTCTGCGTAGTAACTGTAAGAAACCATTCTGATTATATGAATAACACGCACTTTGGTGTGCTTTGGTTTGAGTTGTACTTCAGTCTGTCATCTTTGTCTGCTGTGCATTTCTTTACTTCTGATATTTGTAGATGCCTATCCAGTACTCAGTTGATCTAGTTCAGGATTTACACTTCCCCATTCCCCTATGGCTTTCCTGTTTCTTCTAGAGATGTTCTTTCTGTATCATTCTGGGCATCATCATTTTGGATCCAATCAGCAGAGCATTGCCTTTCAGTGAGGTGGCATTTCCAATAGACCACTCCTGCTGTATTATTGACCTGACTGTATCAGGCCATCTCTGGATCGTTTGTATCTCCAACGCTTCATCTTGCTGGTCTCATCTCTAAATTTTGACGGGGATACATAGGGTAGGTGGTAAATTTTTAAAACAAGTTTTTAAAACATCCTATGGAGACAAATTATATACATTTTGGCAGAACCATTTACATTCCTGGCTTGTATTTCAGAAAGGAATTATAACTCTGAAGCCTCAAGATCACCTGTTTCAGTCTCGTTGTGGTTCTACACAGATTCTTCCAGTGGACCATGATCACTTTCCACTGTCTCCCATAGGGATATGAACAGAATTTCTCACATTTGTGCACCAATGTGAAAAAACGCTGTACCTCCATATTTGTCTATCCGGTCTTAGCTGATGTTAGATTTTTGGGTGTCAATGCTCCCATGTTTTTTTCTTATATCCAATGGATGTTTCCAGTCTTTTCATACATGCATCCACATATGAGACATCTCATTGCATGCAGGTTTTGCTGAAACTCTTCTCATATGACTCCAAATGCTGAAAAACATCTTTTCCCAGCAGCTCTCATAGGCTTCTTTATTGCTTGATTAAGATCCCTGGAATCAAGACAATTTTTTAGTAATCCATTTACTGTTTCTCTCATCAAAATGGAATTTATCTGATGTGCAGATTCTGTAACTCTGCTGATTGTGTTCTCTTCCATATCTTGGAGTTCTCTTTCAAGCTTTTTCTTTGGTTCTAAATGGTGAGAGATTGCAGAGTTCTGAGATGCAGAGAGATTTAGTTGGTCTATTCATGAATTGTGAAAGGTTAGTATGCAGATATAACAAGCAATTAGGTAAGTCAAAGAAACTTTTCTGGTTGTTGCAAGGGGAATTGAATACAAAAGTACAGAGGTTATGCTTCTGTTAAACAGGTCACTGGTGAGCCTGCAACTGAAGGATTGTTGTTGGTCTCTGTGTTGGTCTCTTTATTTACAGAAGAATGTAAATGCATTAGAAGCAATTCAAAGAAAATGCGCTACACTGATAACTGGAATGGGGAAGGTTAGACAGGCTAGATTTGTACTGCTGGAGTTTTGAAGCAAAGAAGTGAATTGAATGAAACGTATAAGATCTTGAGTGGTCTTGACAGGGAAGGTGTGGAAAGGATGTTTTATCTCATGGGTGGATCTGGAACTAGGGGTCACAGTTAAAAAATAAGGGGCCATCCTTTCCTGATACAAACATTTATCCAGCTGTATGTTTCCAATGATCTGTCATGGTCTCAAACTCATCATAATATTACAGAGTACGGATATTTTGGTTTCTCCTACTTCTCATCCACCCTGTCTATGACAAACTGTTTACCATCTTCGTTGTTCTGCTCATCTTTTTCTGGTTATAGAACATAGAACATAGAACAGTACAGCACAGTACTGGCCCTTCGGCCCACAATGTTGTGCCGACCTATTATCCTATTAAGATCAATATACCCTGCATACCCTATATTTTACTATCCTCCATGTGCCCATCCAAGAATCGTTTAAACGTCTCTAAAGTATCTGACTCCACTACCACCGCCAGCAGCGATTCCACGCACCCACCACTCTCTGTGTAAAGAACCTGCCTCTGACATCTCTCCTATACCTTCCTCCAATCACCTTAAAATTATGCCCCCTTGTAATAGTCATTTCCGCCCTGGGTAAAAGTCTCTGACCATCCACTCTTTCATCTTGTAAACCTCTATCAAGTCTCCTCTCATCCTTCTTCGCTCCAATGAAAAAAGCTCTGGCTCCCTCATAAGACCTGCCCTTCAGGCAACATCCAGGTAAATCTCCTCTGTACCCTCTCTAAAGCTTCCACATCTTTCCTGCAGTGAGGTGACCAGAACTGAATGCAATATTCCAAGTGCGGTCTAACCAGAGTTTTATAGAGCTGCAGCACAACCTCGCGGCTCTTAAACTCAATTCCCCTGCCACTGAAAGCCAACACACCATAGGCCTTCTTAACAACCCTATCAACTTGGGTCGCAACTTTGAGGGATCTATGGACATGGACCCCAAGATCCCTCTGTTCTTCCACACTGCCGAGAACCCTGCCATTAACCCTGTATTCTGCATTCAAATTCGACCTTCCAAAATGAATCACTTCACACTTTTCTGGGTTGAATTCCATCTGCCACTTCTTTGCCCAGCTCTGCATCCTGTCAATGTCCTGTTGCAGAGATAAAAGGTACTGCAGATGCTGGAGAATCCGAGATAACAAGCATGGGGCTGGATGAACACAGCAGGTCAAGCAGCATGATGAAGGGTTTAGGCCCGAAACGTCAAGTTTTCCTGCTCCTATGATGCTGCTTGACCTGCTGTGTTCATCCAGCCCCATGCTTGTTATCTCAATGTCCTGTTGCAGCCTACAACAACCCCTCACGCTGTCCACAACTCCACCAACCTTCGTGTCATTGGCAAATTTACTAACCCCCCCCCTTCCACTTCCTCAAAACAGATCCCTGCGGCACATCATTGGTCACCGAGCGCTAGGCTGAATAATGCTTTCCACAATCTTTGCTGTTTGATTTGCTGCCACCTGAAATAACTCTACAGAGGCTGAAATCCCATCGCCAAGTCACCCTTTATTTACATGTGCATAGTATTTGACACTGCTCTGGCTTCCTCAGAGCCAGCTCTCAGAGTGAGCAGAACTTCTGACGCTCCTGTTTATATTTGTCAGCCAGGCCCCCCTGATTAGCAGTCCCAATTAGGGAACTCATATTCTATGAGGTCCACCTTGTTTACCTTTTTCGAATCACTACACCATCTTCACACAGCTCACAGCTATTCAGTAAATGTAAACCTTTCTCACTTACCCATAAAAGGACATTGCTGACCTTTTCATCTTCACATGTACCCTTAAAAAGCTACTGAATATCAATCTGCACTTTTGTTTAAACATTCTCGACATCTCTGAGGCATCATTGCCCTCCAAACTGATCATGCTCTGGAGTTCTATGTTTATTGCTGCAGTTGTCACTTCATTTTTGTACAATTTACTTACAATTTCTCTCTCTTCCTGGCGCAAATTTCATGATTGAATATTAAAATCTAATTCAGTGTTTGTTTAAAATATTTGGGTTTTTACCCACAGACAGCCCGGTTCCATCATGTTATGTTTTCTGGTTCCCATATTTTTAAAACAAATCACATTCAAATTGCTGGAGCTTCATCAACTGTAGTTCTTGTTTTCTTGTCCCATTCAATAGAATGTTTAGCAGCTTATGACTGAAGTGCAGTGGTGAAATGTGGAATTCAAGGATATATTCACATAACAATTAATTTTTAGCTTTTTATGAATAATGTAACAGTGTCCTTTTATGATGGCAGTTTCTTTCCTGTCATGCTGCTATCGAACACTGACAGACTATTGTATGTTGTGAAGAAAATAAACTGGCAATGCTCTCTCAGTGTTGTTCACGCTGGTCATACATGCAGCTAGCTAACATGAAAGATGCAATCAACTTACAGCCTATGATATGGCAGATTTGTAACACTGAAAGCAAGACTTCAAATCATGTTGGTGCAGCACAACTAATACACATACAAAGATGTAGGTATGTAGTATTGGGACTATAAGACATTTTAGATGATTATTGTTTGGAACACTGCAGCCTAAATCGTCAAGCAAGTGATATCAAGGTATAACAGGTCAGTCAGCATCTGATAGAAAAAAACAGCTCGCCTAAGTGTTGGAAGGCCTGACCATTGTTTTCACTTGAATTGTATGTTTTATAATGACTATCAGCAGTTTCAATTTTTTATTTGTGTTGTATGATTGTCTCTTTTAAATAAAACTCAAATATTAATTCAAATGTGGTAAGAATTGCACGTGTCTGAAAAACATCTTCACAGAGGTATGTCACCATTAACAACACTGCATTTACAGGCTCTGCTTTTCCCCACGTCATATTGATTTCTATCCATCATCCATGACAAGAGTGTACACATGTGCCCATATCATATCCCTAGAAGAGCAGACGGCATAGCCAGTGGTTGAATAACTCTTTAACACTATGTAAACATAATTAATGATATGGCATTTTTCTGGTCTGAAAGCAAACCAAAGCTCCCCAAGCACTTGAACAGAATAACAAGAAGGCATAACATAAGGATAACACTTGCTTCATGGAGTCATGGAGTCATGCGGCACAGAAATAGGTCCTTTGGCCCAACTCAAGTTGCTTATCAAGTTTCCAAAACAGAACTAGTCCCATTTGCCTGCATTTGGCTCATATCCCTCTAAACCTTTCCTATTCATGTACTTGTTCAAACGTCTTTTAAATTTTGTAATTGTACCCACCTCTAACACGTCCTCTGGCAGCACTTTCTACAGTTTGTACATCCTCTATGTGAAAAAGTTGCCCCTCAGGTCCCTAATAAATCTTTCCCCTCTTACTTAAATTTATGCCCTCCCCCACCCTAGGAAAAAGACCTTGGCTATTCATCTTATCCATGCCCCTCATGATTTTATAAACCTCGGTATAAGGTTACCCCTTAGCCTTCTATGCTCCAGAGAAGAAAGTCCCAGTCTATCCAGCTTTTCTTTGTAATTCAAATCGTCCTCTGTAACATCCTTGTAAATCTTTTCTACCTGTTAGTACGGATTCTCGCAAGTTTACATGGTGATGAATAAAACTGCAGGGTATAATCCAATGTTGAGTGTATTAACTAAATATAATGTAATCACAAAATGTTTATTTTGACCAACTGATCGAATCTGCTTAAGAATGACATTTTGGTCACACTAACAAGAATTATGGCATTACTTATTCCAATGAATTCAACAAAGTTGATTTCCTTGGTGTGATAAAATGCAATAAAATCATAAACCTGTTTTCAAAGAATGACTTTGTTACTCATAGGCATGCAGAGGAAAGTTTCCTGAAATTATGCTCATTTCAGAGACTATTTTAAATGTATTTTTCAGTGCTGACCTGTTAATGGAATAACTCATTACAGGAAACAATTGATTATTTCTTGATGGTCCCAATCATAAGCTATGAATCAC
The DNA here is from genome assembly GCA_024137785.1 of Ginglymostoma cirratum. NCBI lineage: Eukaryota > Metazoa > Chordata > Chondrichthyes > Orectolobiformes > Ginglymostomatidae > Ginglymostoma > Ginglymostoma cirratum. The sequence goes on along the minus strand of JAHRHZ010000018.1, from coordinate 51,552,794 downwards.
ACATGAATGAAGCTCTCAACTGTAGTGCTCCCTGTCTTTCAACTACTCAATGATATTAATGTCAATTCTTTGTCATATTCTAAAAAAAATACACTTTTGTTAGAAGTTTCTTTTTCCCCAATACCCTGAACCATGTATGACAATGGCTAAAAGAATGAGCTGCCTCTCTGAGCTAAGCTGAATCAACAACTTTGAAGGCCACCTCGAAATTGTTTATTCCTTTTTCTACGCACTGTGAGACATCACTTAGTCCCAGTGTGATACCTTTCCACAACTGCCAGACTTAGCTGAATAACTCAGCGTAGTGGGTGTGTCTTTTTCTCATGGCACAGTTGGCTTGAGAGACAATTTAGAGTGCAAGACTCCTGGCCTGGGTTCTTGATATCTCTTTCACATACTAACAGTGTTTCTTTGGCTGCAAAGTGACCACTGTTAAAAATGAGTATTTTGTAATTTGCTGAGTATGGTCAATGGGTTTCAGACCTCAACAGGGATGAATGAATTACTGAATGCACATGAACTGGATGACAGATTCTGAACATAAACCATTTCCTGAAAGGGTGGTGGTTACTGTTTTTATCCAGAGGCCTGCTGCTCTGTTTGCCTAGCAACTCTACTTACCTGTGGAAATCCGGCTATGTCAAATACCTGCAAAAGCTATTGCGTCCATCCCATGATGGTCTTTGCAGGATCTTATTCCGTACACTGTTGTGACAGCATTGTCTTAGCTCATTGTCTCACTTTAGAACACGAACAAATTACCACTGAACAAACTTCTAAAAAAGGAGCAAAAATGGAAAAAGAACTCAGTTTTGCTGTTGGTGAGGAGATTTTGCGGAATAAGCTGGAAATCTACAGGAATCCAATATATTGTAAATTTCTGCAGCAATAACTATCAGACAGTAATCGACATCAGGCTTTACTATATGAGACTCAATGGTCTGAAAGAGACAGATCATTTTAAAAACAACTACACCTTAGAAGCTGAATAATGATAACACACTGTATATTGTATGGTACAATGCTCCTATTGTTCTTGTAGAACCTGATTGTAGATCATAAGCAATGTTACAGAAGGTTATCTACTAGTTTCAAATAGTGTTTTTTTTGGGACAAAATTGTAACGTACAAAACGTGCACCCATATTTGCAATCAGCAATTCGATAATTCCTCATGTCAAGCAATATATTTTTACAATCATGACATAATGTCAAACTGTGGTGAAAACACTACAATGACTTCCTTACAAGTCCTCTCCATGTTAAATTAATATACACAGTGTTAAGATATTACAGAGGCCTGGATAATTACTTTACATACCTCTGTCTCTCAAAAGTAAGTCTGGAATGCGTAACGAATTGCAGGTAAATGCATGTTATAATATCTGATTTTGGACTTTTCCGGGAGAGTATATAGTCAGCCCCCTACAGGCAATATTACGAGACTCTCAGCTCACATGCTGCCTGCCACAAAACATCTGAAAAGCCGTTATTTATTATGTATTCCATTTCCTCACTGAAGTGGAATTAGGGAAATGTTCAGTAGAAATAAATTTCAAATCCCACTTATCTCAGAATTAGCAAAGCTCTGATTTTCTTTCTAAACATGTTTTTATTTTGATTTTGGTGACTTTCCTTAATTTTCTTGTGGCTATCGTGTTATGTAAATCAATTTCAAAAAATAATTGTTTTACGCAAATTCATAAAGCACCATTAATCCAAATGCTTACTGGACTGCTCTTGTGCTCACAATTGCATCTTGAAAGAGGGAATTTAATTTTATGTGTCTGCGATTTGCATTTGGTAGTCTAAACATACAAAATGATTAAATTTCCTCTTGCAGTGCTGGCAAAATGGTATCATTACTGTAAATTCTTCTTTTACCAACAGAGCTACATCAATCAAATATTTATTCAGAAATTAATTCAGAATGTATAAAATTGCACCCATTTTTGTACTTAAACCCAGTAAAATGTATGCTTTTTTTGATGGAACTAAAGGTAATTTATTGGTGTATGAGTAGGGATGTGTGTGCTGGTGGAAATGCACAGTGGGATTACACTCCACTACTTCTGCTTAGATCCAAAGCATGTTATTGTCCAGAGAAGACATCGTCCAATGGACTCAATCTTCCTGGCCTATTAGAGCTTTCTAGAAAGCAGACAGGGGATTTTAATTGGGAGGGAGGTAAATTTTTTATTTCCCAATGGGTGGGATAATACTTTGGTATTTACATAGGTTGGGATTTCTGATTTTCCATGACCGGGAAACTGTTTTGTATTTCATTTGAATGTTTTGAATACTCATTAACACCCCAGCCCACTGGAATCATATTTATAGGCGCAATTCTGGTTGTCAAAGTCAGGACACATGGATGTCCACAAATCTGACTATATATATGGGACTACCTGACACAGGAAACTGATTCGTCCCATTTCCAGTGAGCAAACCATTCACCAGTTACTTGGATTCTCAGAAAAAAAAGTCACTACATTGCACAAATGCTTCCAGTGTTAGCTGGTCATGAGAAAGCACATTCGTACACAGCAGGCTTCTTGCCCATAAACATTTGCAGTGTCATCCGTGAAGGCTCTCTGTGTTTAACAGCTCATGAGACATACATTTATAGGCCCTCAGGTGTCATGCAATAGGACTACTACAATTATAAGGATGAAGGCTGATGAGGACCAGTGGCAAGCTACCAATCTCACTGGAAGAAACATGACTGGGATTGGAAGGCATGCCATAACTTAAAAAGGGGAATAAAAATAATATCAATTGGGGTGCAATGAAAAAAGAGCATCATCGAAGAAAGGTAACAGAAAAATGGGCTGGGTACAAATGAAAGGAAGACGAAGCAACATAAATGGCATGACGTCGGGATGAGTATAATGATCAGAGGGAATGGAGATAGAAAACTGGGATTTACGAGGGAAGATCAAAGTGATTGGGGCAATAAAGGGTGCAATCTGGAGATTAAGGGGAGTACAGAAAGGAATTAGTTTGTTGGCTGTGTAGTTCATTGAGGAAGAATGGACAGATGGGCATTGGGATGTTACTGGGATTGGGGTCAGGGTGAAGGAAAAGGACATTGACAAAAGTAACGAAAGGGTCAAAATTAAGAGGATGACATTAAAGAAGGACAAAGAGGGAGAAAGGGGAAACAACAAGGCCATCCAAAGAAATTTTGAGGAAATTGCACTGAAGGGAAGATGGAATCAGAACAGAAGTATACAACCACCATCTTCCCAAAACTTGAATTCCAGTTCTGATGGAATCTGAGACTGCCCAGTGGGAAAGGAGGACCCCCAGATTTGTTTACCTTTAGTATTGCAAATCTTCTCCATGGCTAGGTGGATGTAGGGCAAACTTTTACCCATGACATGATCAGCCTGATATTGTCCCAAAGTTGTCATTGATTATGGCGATGCCAAATGCAGAGGGTGCATTTCATTCCAATTTTTTTGCTATAGATCAGTAATGCCATGCCAATTGTTGGAGACACTGAATCCAGCAGCTGTGTTTGGAATTGATGAGATTATGATGGTAAAGAAGAAGGAGCAGAAGATGAAGGGAAGAGCAGCAACAACAGAATCAGAGATGCCAGGATCAGGGGACTCCAGTTGCGGATGAACAAGCAATCCATGAAGAGGAAAATCAACACCTTTAATGGTGCAAAGCAGTCTAGGGGAACGACATGCAAGAGATGTTCCAGTTACCTTCAGATAAGTTAACAGTAGCCTAGAAGATGTATTCACATGACGAGAGAAACTGTAATTTACATCTACCACCTCCTGCGGGCTCTGGCCATCAGACTGAACAGGAGGATTCTGGTGCAAAGGGAACAAAGAAATGTGAAATATATGACTAGCTAAGCAACCTAACACTTCACTGTTTTAAATAATCAGCCCCTTGAGGATATCAAGTATTATGCATTACAACAGGTATTACTTCTGCAGGCAGATCTGCAGCCACTGGCATTAGGAGGAAGTAGACTCTGCAGAAGATGTTAAGGGAGCAAATGTTGATACTGAAGATGCTGAGGAGGCCAGGACAGTTGGAAGAAGGGGCCATGAGAACTTGTTAGGGGTCAGATTTGAGAACTTTGCATGATTGTTTAGAAATAATAGCCAGTTGTAGCTCACACTACCTAGTACACTCACAGGACTGATTGTTTAAAATAGTGTTAGGTTGCTCTGCTGGTCATAGATTACACACTTCTTTGTTCCCTTTGCGCCAGCAACCCTCTGTTGAGTTTGATGACCAGAACATCAGGATAGAGTTCTATGTGGTGATGTGGAGGTCATGTTTGTTTAGCATAAACATTTGTTTTGTAATAGACATTGGCCTCGCACAGAGATGCAGAGGGATGAAACGACATAGCTTATGTTCCCACTTCCTAGAAGGTTTCCTGCTTGTAGGTGTGACAATATTAGTTCTCTTTGCAACACTGTTCCTGAAACCAATGAGAGTATCTTGAATGATTATTGCCCTGCAGATGTTCTTGTAGGAAACGAAGAAATATTAGAAGTGTAAATAGATTTAGCAAGATGACAGGAATGCAGAAAATTGTGATGCAATTATTTACATTTCCATGTTTTATCAAAGGTTTGAAACCTGAAGTAACTTTCTCTTCCTTACTCTCCATCTGAGTGCCAGCAGGGCACTCACAGCTGAGCTGGTGAAAATCTACTGATTGATTTTTCTCCTTACCACTGTTAACGTTAGTGGACATCCTCTGGAGGCATGGGGCCAATTTGTGGTGCCTTTTTTGGTTTTGCCTTTTCTGAATGAAAACAGAAAGAAAGTTTCTCCAGTTCCATCTCCTCTCCTCTATTAAAAACATTTGAACTACAGCTCATTCGTGTATTTCCATTTCTGGTGTCATTGTTTCCAAACTGGACAATTGCAGGCGGGTCTTTAATCTCCAAAATGTGAAACTTATCATCGAGGAGCAAGTTCAAAATAAGAAATGCAAGTTTCTTCACTGGCTAGTTTCAGTTCTTTTAACAGTTGTGTTAATTTCAGGTCAGATGATTGTATTTATCCCATATTGATTTCCTTGAGCTTAGCTGAACTTGTGTTCAGGTGATCACTGAGGCCACATTTAAACTAGTGTCTTTCTTTTTATAACCCATTTCAGTCCATAGAAGCCCCAGACTTTAATGATGAACATTGAAATTTGGTATTTCATCACTGATGTGACAAATTTGACAATCAAGAGCTCCCCATGAATGAATATTCACCATGCAGTTAGAGCAAGGAGGGGCAGGATGACATGAAACATTTTGATGATAAGGAGAGCAGCATAGCGTTTCCCAGAGAGTCAACAGAGACTTATATCAATATGCACAACACCTTGCACTGCACAAAATGTAACTGATGAATAAGGCAATTGAAGAGGAAGTTGATCATCAACGAAGCAGTCCAAGGAAGCCAATGACCCTGAAGAATCCTATGAAAGCCCATTTGCTCCCCTGTTGAAGCCATAAAGTCTGCAGTGGTGTTCTGGGATTTTGCACTGCAGCTCAAAAACACAGAAAACACATTCAACTGCATTGATGGCACGGCAGAGTTTATTACAATCATCTAAGTACAACATGCTCACAGAAAAAGATTATCGAGCTTTTCTGGATCACAACATTTTACAATGCTTTTTGCTACACAACATCAGGCCATTGTAAACAATGTTTCCTCTAAACTGTGTGTCTATGCACATGCGTAGCCTCTCCAAGATTCCACACATGGCATTCGGCATTGACACGCTGTTTGTGACATTGACTTCCCATTCTGTAAGTCGCTATCGAGCCAGAAAAAACTGAAAATAAACACATTCTCGATATGTAGTGTCAAATTTGGAATCCTTGTTTTTTAACACACAATGCAATTGTGGGCAAATTGGAATGCTAACGATCCTGCTTGGATAACTTGACAATCTAATTGACACAAATTTGTGAGTATATCTCCTATGAATCGACTCATCCCAGTTTCACTCTATTTAAGCATGGTTGGCAGGTATCTAAAGCAAATATTATTATCTTTCCTATGTTAATACAAGGCTGAATGTCTCCTTTAGGAATCCTGACCTAAGTTGGTTTGCTCTAGGTCGAACACGTGCCTAGCAAGTTTTGCTGAGGCATGTCTATCGACTAAGTGCCAATATAGCAATTTTCTTTGAAACTAAATTATCTTCAGCTGAAGCTTGAAGGAACAGAACCTTGAATCCAGATACCGGCAGCAGGCCCGTGCGTATATGCTTCTTAAACCTCTCCTTTTCCAATCACAAATCCAGACCAGTAAAGCAGTCAGCCCAATGTGGCCTTGGTTAGCAGTGAGCTGCTGACATGGAGACTTCTTGCAGCTCGTTGGAAATAGAATCATTAGTCCTGACATTAGGTCACATATTTGGAGCTCTTGCTGCGGATACACATTGGGTCATTTATGGCTCCAAAGTGGGCCCGAATAAATTTTTAACATAGTGACGTATCACTGTGACAGAGCTATCAGGCATAATGTTTGATGTATAGTTACTTTAGAGAACAAGTGAGAACCCAGTTGCATTTATTTGACAGTATTAATGCCCTCATTAAGTACTGAACCATTTCAATGCTCTTTTTGGGTTAGTACGTTTAATTGGGATAAAGTCAGCTAGTGTGGTCATTGTTTTTGAAAAGCTTCTAAGATAAATCGGAGACAACAAATTAGATGGTCTGTACTCCATATGATTCTTGTTAACTAAGGAGCTTGAATCCACATTGCAGCAACATTACCTAATTTTTTTATTTTGTATTAAATTTTGTGGTATTTCCTTAATTGTGCAGAGATGATTTGTAAAATGTATGGTGCTGCCCTAACTTGAACCTGTTATATTCTGCTGAAAGATAATCAATTATTAAACATAGCACCAAACAAAGGAAATATTGCAATATGGATTTGTCTTTCGTTTTTGCTGCAATCGTGTTAAAATATGCAATTTTGGCAAAAAAAGTATTTAGTTTGCTGGAATAAATACAATGTAAATACAATTGTTCCCTGTTTCTGATTTCTAATCATTTCAGATAAATATTCATATATCAGATATTCACTTAAGTAGAATTGACTGTATTAAAGATTAAAAGATCAAACAACTAGCTTTGCAACATTTTTGAGAAATTATTACCATAATAATGCTGCATAATTTATCAGGAATTTATTGCATAAAATGTTTAATCCATTTGCAACTATGCAGTAGAGCCTATGAAAACCTTTTACTCAACATATTTACATGTCTACCAGTTAGTTCTGATTGTACAAAGAACTAATAAATCCAATTTTTATTTTACCATGGTTTACCTGCTCTGGCGTTATATATTTGAATGCACTGCAGTTTTTTTAAACTTCTTCCAAAAATCACTGAACTACTTAGTGTTTGCAGAGTAAAGTGTTGTCCAGTAGCAACACATTTATTATATAAAAATAAGAGAACTTTACTCAGTCTGTCTGTTCCGGAATTGCATGAGCGCTGGCTTTCAGAGGAAAGTTTTTTATTTTTTCACTTTAATGCCCTCCATAATTTTTGGATGGCCACCTAGCATACACATCTGCTTCTCATGAAGACCTGATCTAGTTCCATTGACTGGACTTAAATTCAAATCAATTGTTTAAATAAGCTTTTGAAGTTCAACAATTGATCTTACACCCAAGATCACACATTGGGGGAACAGAAATGTTTTGTCCAAGGAGCATCTGGCCTGAATGGTATGGTGGTTCAATGGTTGGCATTGCTGCTTCACAGTGCCCGGATCCAAGTTCATTTCTATCCTTAGGTGACTGTCTGTGTGGAGTTTGCACATTCTCCCTGTGGCTGTGTAGGCTTCCTCACACAGTCCAAAGATTTGTAGATTAGGTGGATTGGCCATACTAAATTGCCAACAGTGACCAGGGATGAGTAGGCCAGTTGAGTTAACCATGGGAAATGCGGGGATAAGTTAGGCGATTTGGCTCTGGATGAGATGTTCTTCAGTGCATTTATGTAGATTCAATGAGCTGAATGGCCTGCTTCCACACTGTAGGGATTCTATGATTTCTGTAGTCATCAATGAAATTGAGTTGCTTATCATTGACCGAAAAGGAAGCAGTCAACAATGGTCAACTGAGCTCTGAAGCATGGATTACACATTACTTTCAATATTAATTTTATTTTGATGCCAGCAATAGCAGACTTCAACCATTCAGAAACACTAATTTCGTTAACTGAGCTATGCAGCCAATCAGATTGAAGGATCCTCACAGGGAGCAAAAAACAAAATAAGAAGTAAAAGTTTTGTTCTTCACTTCATATAATTGTGTAGAAATATTTATTTATTGAGATATTTGTGTGAGATTAAAGTTGAAGCCAAAATATTATATCCAATTTTGAGTGATAGTTTTTTATAATTTGCTTAAAAGTTTCTGTAAAAGTATAAAGGAAAAGAGAAATTTAATGCTCCACAAAATGTTAAATAAACTTTTTCAGAGCTAGAGAGGTTTTACAGCAATAATTCCAATGCTAATCCTGGTGTGCTGTTAAAAAAAGGTACACTTCATTTAACAAGGCTTAGCATAATTTTTCAAGTTTTCACATCCAACACAACACTGTAACAAGTTGAAACCTAATGTTCAATTCAGCGATGTTAGCTGACTTCCATTTCTTAAGCCTTCAACAGCACATCTTCTGGAAGAGCAGGAAATCTATGACAGCAATGTCATGTGGATGCTGAAGGATGCCACTTTAAAAGAGTGTTTTTTTTTTCCATTCATTTGTGGGATGTAGGTGTGGCTGGCTGACCAGCATTTCTTGTCCATCCCGAGTTGCCCTTGAGAAGGTGGTGGTGAGCTGCCTTCTTGAACTGTTGCAGTCTTCCTGCTGTAGGTTGACCCACAATGCTATTAGGGGGGAGTTCCAGGATTTTGACCCAGCAACAGTGAAGGAATGGTGATATATTTCCAAGTCACGGTTGTGAGTGGCTTGGAGGGAAACTTGGAGGTAATGTGTTTCCATATGACCTTCCAGGTGGAAATGGTCGTGGGTTTGGAAGGTGCTGTCTGAGGATCTTTGGTAAATTTCTGCTGTGCATCTTGCAGATAATACACACTGCTGCTACTAAACATCAGTGGTGGAGAGAGTGGATACTTGTGGATGTAATGCCAATCAAGCGGGCTGCTTTGTCCTGGATGGTGTCAAGCTTCTTGAGTGTTGTTGGGGCTGTACTTATCCAGGAAAATGGGGAGTATTCCATCACACTCCTGATTTGTGCCTTGTAGATGGTGGATAGGCTTTGAAGAGCCAGGAGGTGAGTTACTTGCTGCAGTACTCCTAGCTTCTGGCCTGCTCTTGTAGCCACTGTGTTTATGTGGTGAGTTCAGTTGAGTTTCTGGTCAATGGTAACCCCCAGGATGTTGATCATAGGGGATTCAGTGATGAAAACACCATTGAATGTCATAGCCTGGGATTTGTGAGGTGGGAATATTGCTTGCTATTTGTCATCCCAAGCCTGAATATTGTCCAGATCTTGTTGAATGTGAACACGGATTGCTTCAGTATCTGAGGAGTCACGAATGCTTCAGCCATATCTTTTGCACTGATGCGTTGGTCTCTTCCATCATTGAGGATGGGGATATTTGTGGAGCCTCCTCCTCCAGTGAGTTGTTTCCTTGTCCACCACCATTCACAGCTGGATGTGGCAGGACTGCAGAGCTTAGATCTGATCCATTGGTTGTGGGATCGCTTAGCTCTGTCTATCACTTGCTGCTTTCACTGTTTGGTGTGCAAGTAGTCCTGTTTGGTGACTTCACCACGTTTTTGCCTTATCTTCAGGTATGCCCGGTGCTGCTCCTGGCATGCCCTCCTGCATGCTCCATTGAACCAGGATTGATCCCCTGGCTTGATGGTAGTGGTTGAGTGGAGGATATGCTGGACCATGAGGTTACAGATTGTGCTGGCATACAATTCTGCTGCTGTTGATGGCCCACAGCGCATCATGGATGCCCAGTCTTGAGTTGCTAGATCTGTGTGAAGTCTGTCCCATTTAGCACGGTGATAGTGCCACACAACATGATGGAAGCTATTCTCAATGTGAAGACAGGACTTCTGTGTGATGGTCACTCTTAACGATACTGTCATGGACAGATGCATCTGCAGCTGGCAGATTTGTAAGGATGAAGCTGAGTATATTTTTCCCTCTTGTTGGTTCCCTCGCCAACTGCCGCAGACCAAGTCTAGCAGTTATGTCCTTTAGGACCTGACCAGCTCAATCAATAATTCTGCTGCCTAACCGCTCTTGGTGGTGGACATTAAAAATCCATCAGCCAAATTGCTAGAGGTAGCATTGTACTCAGCAGAAATGATACCAATTTTGTGCTCTTGCCAAGCTCAGCACTTCCTCTAAGTGTTGTTCAACATTGAGGAGTACTGATTCATCAGCTGAGCTAGGACAGTATGAAGTAATCAGCAGGAGGTTTTCTTGCCCACGTTCAACCTGAAGCCATGAAATTTCA